>OX438534.1:37334982-37891885 GCA_949316355.1 Bruchidius siliquastri
AAAATAAATAAAATAAATAAAATAAATAAAATAAATAAAATAAATAAAATAAATAAAATAAATAAAATAAATAAAATAAATAAAATAAATAAAATAAATAAAATAAATAAAATAAATAAAATAAATAAAATAAATAAAATAAATAAAATAAATAAAATAAATAAAATAAATAAAATAAATAAAATAAATAAAATAAATAAAATAAATAAAATAAATAAAATAAATAAAATAAATAAAATAAATAAAATAAATAAAATAAATAAAATAAATAAAATGAATAAAACAAATAAAATAAATAAAATAAATAAAATAAATAAAATAAATAAATAACACGGCGACAGGCAGACCGAGAGAAATTCGTCTGACGGATTTTTGTGTAACGATCATGAGACATTTAGAATATTTATCATCTCAAATTCGAAATTTTTCTCCATCACAATGCTCACTTTTTTCAGAAAATATCTAGCAACAATCATACCTGGAGGAAGGATCAAGAGAAAAGCCTCAAGAGAATTCATTTGAATTAAATAATTTAGGAGGAAGAATTGTGTCAAGTGGCTTAAAGTTGAAGTTCCCACGTTAAACGCATAATTATTTGGATCGAACTTTCAAACTGTAGAACTTACTCTTTTTCCTGAAGGCCTTGTGGTCATAACAGCCTTTGTTTTATCAAGTTTGAGATCGCAGTGGATCTGCTAGTTCATAAATTACGAAATGCAGTAAAAACGTGAAGGTTTTTCATAAGTATTCCTCACGTACCTTACCACTTTGACCTCACATATCACAACAGCAAGACAAAAATAAGTGTAAATTTATGGAGTCGAATGTTAACATTATAAAAAGAAAGTCCTTCTGTTTGCATGCGTGAGTTAATGCTTTCAAGATAAATTTATGTAATCTAGAATTATATATCATGCCTCAATTTAGTTAATTGCCCAAGCGACCCTTCACCTGGATAAGTGAATTTGTGATAAGTCCATTCAAATCAGATTTTTCACATGCACGCAGCAAAACTAGAACAAAAGAAATACTCACAGGGAGAAACACTATATTTATTCAACCGAATAGCAACATAGATACTTGAGGTTTTTTTGAAAAAATAGTAGTAAGTATAGAATTATTAGAACCAGATACACTCACAAATTGTTTTACAATACAGTGGGGAACAAGATGAACTCATTTTTTATCATTTTATTAATCTCCTCTCCCCGCCAGTGTACCGACAAAAATGGAAACGCGTCACTGAAAGTAAAAAGTTTGATTTGCGAAACTGTGTGCTAAATACACAATCCTTTTATCTACAAGATGGAAGAGTTTCACTAAGTAAGAGCATCTACAATCTACAGGAAGAAATTCCGTTACTCTCAAATCCTTCCAACAAAAAATTTTCCACCCTAAAATTGGTTTTCATGTTAAGACACTCTATACAAACTACGTATATGCTATGCTATAATGTTTAAAGGTCGATCTCAATCAACCATGATATTTAAAGAAATATCTGTTGCGTGCCTCCTGGCAGTTCGATTGTGCGGTTCTATTTTTATCCGGAATCCATTTGTAAAGGGGTATGCGGGAGTACATTCCCTGAAATCTCATTTAGTCTCCGCTTCCCTTTCAGAGCCCGCTTCAGCCATTCCGTTCCTCCAGGCACACAAAAGTTGGGCAAAAAGCACGACGTTCGAAACATTGCAAACGAGTAAAGATGGATGGAATTATCTTAATATAGTGTCTAAAACCCATGCTGTGGTTGTCTATTTGATTCAGTGAGCTTCAATCGTTCTATAGTTGAAACCATATATTAACAGTACTGGCGTTTCAATGGCGTAAATGAAATTTTATAAAATACGAAATTACAGGAATAGAGATTTAAGCAAAATGTTGGATTAGTAAAACCTACAAAAGTCCGAATAGTACAGAAATTCGAATTGCCTTTTCTATATCTATGATGATCCAAAATATGAGGAAAATGACAAAACGAAGATTTTATAGAAATTATTACCCTTCAGGAACAATTTAAAAAAAATGATACAATGACGACTACAGAAATATGATAGCCTCTTGTTTATTTACGAATTATTCTGACGTTAATATATGAATTTTGAATACTAATGATGCATAATCTACTTTAGACCGCTAGAATTTTATCAAGTCAGTGGTAACAGAGCACCAATAGATTGCCCAACAGGAAGAACTATAGTGATTATTAGCGGATTCTTGTAATGTAGACACCATAAAACCGGCTTATTCGTGGAAAGTGGCCAAAAAAATTTCATCCTGATGACACGTCATAACTTTTCTCAATCGTAATATGTTGTGTTTCACCTAAAAAAATCAATGCAATCGACATTCTACAATCATATCATATTTTACTTAAGCCTGCTAATCGACAACTTTCATATATTCTCATAGTATCAGGACCAACGCACATGTCTGGCCCTGTATTAAGGCCTACTGTTCTAGAATAGAAGCAGGAATCTATGGTAGAAAGCACAATTCTAGTTATGGTGAGCCGCTTGGAAAATATACATCTGTATTTCAGGCAGAAGGATAAACAATATGCGAGAGTATACAAACAAAAGCATCGCCATATTTACTGACAGTCAGATGACACTAAGATCCTAGCTTGACGTATGCAGTTGTTCGAGAATGTCAACAAGGACTGAGTAAACTTGTGGTGAACATCATAGTAATTTTAGAGTGGGTATCAGGGCAGATGAGCTAGCAAGAGATAGGCTATCTTCATTATTCGTAGGCCCAGAAGAAATAAGTCTATGAATGCCAAGTGTCAGCAGCTGACATCTCTTAGGCAACACTTGTCACAGAACAAGCCGTGAAACTGAACTAACAGAATGATGTGGTTTCAGTATAATGGAAGCAAATTGTGCGACCGGACATAATTATTTTCATAAAATACTGAATAGTTGCTGCATGCCTCTTAGTATTGGACCACATAAATCACAAGTGTTCATCTAACATTCAGTAGCTTACGAAATAATCCAGGGATGGCTGACCGCGGCCACTGCAATTATTTATTTCAAATACATGCCTCATGAGGCAATTTTAAAATTACCCAAACGGTATATCGAATCACTTAAATGCACGTGAAACTCTTTAGTAAACTTGGATTCAATGTAACTCTGTTTGCTAAGCTACAGAAACTTCCTTTTAATTATTGACGATAAATCATCCTCCAAAGAAAGAAGGATCACGCATTTAAAAAATATACCTTGTTATCGACCCAACTAGATGAGAACAGGGCTAAAGAATTCGCTCCTGCAGTAATGTGAGCCGATGTTTGACGCGGGGCCGAATTTACCCTCCATACATTTTCACTCAACGCGGTCAGGTGACTTCAGCGCTGCCCACCTGTTAGGCTCATAAATCCTGGATTTTCTCCAAGAGACGGCGAACATGGGCTAAAATGTATGGCTTGGCTTGGAGGTTTGAAGCGAGGAAATACGTCTGTATTGGTGGAAAGTGCGGCTTCAGGCACCGTTTCACACACCTGCTGCTCCTGACCGTATTTTATTGCTTGATTTTCTGCTGACATTGTTCTAGGTGTTTCACCGGTTTCATGACATGTTACTTTGAGATACATACACGGTAGAGGAATTTATTATGCTAAGTAAATTTACGATGTACCTCCGATTGAAATTGAGGTTTGGATTGGGTCCTGGAGCTCTGCATTTTTGTAATTTATATTGAAAAACACTAAGTATTTCATAATTACAAATACGACCAAAGGTTTTCATAATCTCGAATATTAACAAAACTTCTTTCATGTGGATGAACTACCCTACGATGCAGATACAAAATTCAAAGTTTTTATTTGTGTTTGTTTTTTATGCCTTATGATATATTTTCTATTCCTCTTGCTTTTATATTTTCCATCATCGAATTATATGTGCAGTTTTTGCAAGTATTTTTTAAGCTTGACACGACATATGCTTTTCAATTTAACACATTTTAGCGTATGGAAAAACAAGGTAACAATGCAGGCGTTTTGATTTATCAACATGCTTCCTTTTGTGTTTTGTATCCTTGAAACGGAGAAACGTCAGCATATGTTGACTTTGTAATTATTTATTATTCTTATATTGATGGAGTAACGTCTGCATTTATCATTTATTCCTGAATCCGAAAGATTTTAGACTTGTTAAATATGCTGGAAATTGACGAAATTCAGGTGAAGTATAAAAATTATGTAATTGTTTGAAATGTAGTGATTTAAAGTTCCACAATCCACAAATCCCATCCAAATCTTTATTTCTACCAACGCTTGCAAAATATTAAAGCCTTCCGAGAAATTTATTTCGCTTGTTGGCTATGTAATTATTAATGAGCTGACCTGTTTTAAGCGCCTACATCATAGCTAACAAAGTACACGTGAACCCGAAACTTTTCGCTTAAAGCAGGAAACGCCACCAACTACATAATGGCGAAAGTTATATGACACCTCCACAGTGGGGTGATATATGGCTTGTAGGACATCTCTCGATTTCTAATTAGAATAAATAAACGGTTATCCTAAAATTACTCATGGCCATTTATCGTGAGGCTGCAACCCATCAGCCTTAATCAGATGTCAGGCCATTGTCAAAATAAATCCCTGCGCGGAAAACACACAATACGTGGGTCAATGGACGTTACTAGAAGATGGTTTCAGTCGATTCAGTGCATACTGTCTTTATAGCGTAACGATACTGTGTTGTTACGATATCCTTGCTATGTAAATAAGGAAACTTATTTTGGAGCAGTTGACTTTTTGAATGTAAATTAACCAAATGTAGCTTTTCTATCCTTCTTTTGTGATTTATAAAAAAAAATCCAAAAATCCATAGTCTTTTAAAAATATCAGGTTTCCAGAAACTTGCTTCAAGCGGATAAATCGTTGTAGAAACCAATAAGAATATTTAGTAACTGATATGTCTGCAAATTCCGAGCCGAATTTTTACTTCTAAGCTGACACCAGTGTGTGGGAAATACAGAGTCGATCTACTTTTTTTTTTAAAAGCTAAATATCACTTTTGTAACTGTTGTATCGCTGACCTATTCTTTTGATTCCATCCATTCCGTCAAAGGAATATCACATGGACTCAAAAGAATAGGTCAGCGATACAAGATCCAAACGAGATTCTCTAGGACTGCCACCCTCAGAAGTATCCTAACAAAAACTAAGCCCAGGAATGAATCTCAAGAGACAAAGGACTGCATCTACCAGATACCATGTCAATGTGGTAAAATCTATGTTGGAGAAATAAAAAGACCACTGGAGGTAAGAATCAAAGAACATCGTCTCAACACCCAGCGAGCAGAGTCAGGAAAATCTGGAATAGCTGACCACGTATGGACGGAGCACCATAAAATAGCTTGGGACGACGCTAAGGTTATTGCCAAGGAACCGCATTGGTATCGAAGGAAATTCAAGGAGGCGGCATTCATCACCAACAATAGCAAAGTGTACAGCAAACCCAGCATAGACATTAAACCAATCGGGCAGCCACTCATAAAGAAGATGAATGGACTACGACTGAACCAGACAACAAACAATGACCGACAAACAGCCACGTCAGCGGACCGGAATACCGCGCATCGGGAACCAATCAGAACAGACCGCGCACAACGACATGTCACCGGACGGGGTATAAATAGGCGTGAAAGGAACGTGTTCGCCAGTTCACCTGAAGACGATTGAAGATAGCACATCAATCGAAACGTCGTGATACCCAAAATTTTATAGACAATGGAAGTCCGAAATCGAACTTTTGATCACTTCTATTTTATTGTCATCCCTATTCAATTGAAAATGCAATGTCTGGTATTAGCTAAAATGTTTGAAGTACTACTGTGAATTTTATAAATCATAGAACTTCTTCTCGTAGATTAAACAGGCTCTTAGTTGGAGAAACTTCTCCATCATTCATATGAGTGTGTTTAACACAGTCTCTTTCTTACAGTGACGCGATTTAGAAGCAGAAAGAGAGTTTTATTTGTGAGATTTTGTGTTAAGTTTTTATCAGAGCGCATTTTACCAACACCTTTTTCTTTGTGATGGCAACTGATAGGCAGACAGGCATTTAAAGACAAGTGCAACATCCGATAATATCTCTGAGTGAGCTTAATGTGACACAGTTCCCGAAAAAAAGGGAGTCTTGTGTATTTAACACAAAATATTTTCGAGGGTTGCAGACCTGTAATTTTTCCTAGAAACATTCCAGCAAGACAAGTGATAATTGTTTTCTTAAGAACTATTAATCAGCTTTTTGTTCCCCTACTAATTAACAGAGAAGCAACTCCTGGTTGAGTCCTTCAGGACTATTTTAATTGCTATCGACACATTATAGCTAGACGCTCGTAAAGTTAATACTCTGTTGCAAACGCTTCCTATATCATTCAACTTGGAAACATTTTCTTTGAGTCACTTGAGATTCTTTAGCACTGCAAGAGGGATACAGTCTAATGGATTTCCCTCTTTTACTGCAAATTGAAAGCAATTTGATGTGTTATACAGTGCAACCCTCTGTCGGCTTTAAGCCTTCTATCAATTCCACAGTAAGTAACGAAGTAGCGAGTATTTGGAGCTCAGATACTCTGCAAAATGAATATATGTGAACCAGCGAATACCCGCTCGCGCATGGCTATTTCTGGATGCGGCTTTAACTGATCATAGCAGCCTTACAAGACAGCACAACAACAGAGATGCATTCTCTCTACTCTTACCCTTTCCTAAGAGTAATGTTACACAAAATCGGAGATTGTGCGATTCAAGGGTCGGTTCCGGTAAGGAAAACCTCTTCAAATGCTATTCCAGTATTCACTGTCAAAATTTCCTGCCACTCGTGGTCATTCTAAGAAAATGGAGCTTTATATTACCTTGGCACCAACGCGGAAAGTTCACTCAGCTGTTCGTTTATATCAAATCAAGTCTTCACGAAAGAATTTAAGTTCCCAAACAACTGTGCTGAACATACATTTTGGATTTCCAGATTTGTTCAACTATAGGTTTTTTTCATAATTTTGGATATGATGGAAATTTACGGAAAATGGGTTTTGTGGGGAAAGTTTGAAGCTGAAAACTATGGAAACCATTCAATTCAATCTCGAAATACGAAAAGAAGATACTGAAATCTTAGCGACAGTTCATAAGTTGATGTCTTATCTCATTGTTGCTGTTGAGGTAGTCGAATCGATAGAGGAGGTCGCTTGGTGGCCATATACGGATTTACTTTTACTCTACCATTAGGAGAAGTGACCTAAACTACAAAAACATTTGCAACAATGGCAAAGTTAGTAAAATGCACTCTAGATATCGGTTGCTTACCAAGAAAATTACTGCCGCCTACTAAGATACCTTAAAAAACGCTACATTTATAGAAAACTTACCATAGTGTTTGTGCTGGCCGAGCTGGACCTGTGGTTAATCCTAGCAGGATTTGTTGCAGGGGATGAGGTTTGACTGGAGATCTTGTTTTCTGGGGGACCACCACCATTTTTCACACTTATCTCCATGTAGCAGTGGGATTCCAAGTGACTCTGAGCACGTTTCTCCTCGTTTACTATCCGCCTGTAAGGACAACTTTATATGAATGGACTGTTGGTAGGATGTAAAACGAAAGTTTGGATATCACCCTAATAAAAATTTTGTAAATGAACAGAGTATAATTTAGAATAGCCTAGATGGCGAGGAGGAAAAAATATTAGGTAATTAATATTCGGTCCGTAGGCGAGGTTATTGTTGAAATCGCTTCACTTTGGAGTGCAGCTGAATCCCCTCAGTCTATTTAAAATTGATGCTTTTGATTTTACAATCAACAATAAGTGTGAAAATAGTATATTATCTCCGTTCTTTATATGATTTTTATTTTTACTACGCCACATAATTGAAATCCTGATTTAAGATCTCAAAACGCTTCTCATTTGCATTGTAAAGTTGTAAAATTGTAAAAATGAAAATTCTAACGAGATACAGTTTATTCAGTGTATTTGATTTTCCCAATTAAAAAACGTCATAGACTCCATTTTCAAGGACTTCCAGGTCAATAGTGACAAAAACGTGTTTTTTAGGCTTTTGTGGCTATTTTGCAAATCAACAATTGCACTTTGCGTCTTCAAATACTAATTTTTTCAAATAATTTCATTACATACAACATTTCCAATGCATATATTATACTGGAAGTTAGCAGGAATGGGATATTAAACTAGAGAAAAAAACATTTGTTCGAAAATCATCAATTGTTAAGTCAAGCGAATCATGAAGTTGTAAGCAAATTTAGAGTGTTTTACATCCCAAAACGAAGCACCTCCATGAAGAGAAGTAGCCCGTTAATGGACTGTTTGCAGGCGGCTTGCTATAAATATAAAACTTATAGTTTCTGTAGGCGATATCCCAACGCTTTTGTAATAAAACAGATAATGTGCGTGAAAGAAGCTCATCACCATGAGTATTTGTTGTTTTCAACTTTAGAGGCTGTAAAAGTTTATGAATTGGGATAACCCGTAACCTTTATGGCAGTGAATGTGATACAATAGGTTTAAAAAACGAAGAGAAACTAGTTTATGTTGAACAACCAATGTAAGAAAAAAGAAAATAGATATTATGACAGACCTTTAATATCTTGCTGCACTATGATATGCATCCACGTTGTCAGGATAATTATGGAGATCTTAACATTCTCATACAGAAAAAATTAAGTTCTTTAACGTTTATGGATGTCAGTTTCAGTGCAAATGATTCAAAAGTTCGATTATATTTTGGGCAATTAATGATACTAATTAGTTTATGCACACTTGACAGTAGTGCCAGTTTTTGTTGAATTGATTTATAACTGTGAAGATAACGTAGCAAATTCAAAAAACTATTGAACAAATTGCAGATAAAATTAACGAAAAGAACTACGTATATTTTTCTACTTTGGTTGGAATTGTAATAGGAAAATCAACCGATCTTATAAGCCACATTCTTTATGAATATCAATTCATTTAGTTAGAAAATTTTGATTATATACAGTTTTCAACTGAATCTGTTTCCGAAAGGAAAGCATTTTGGGACAATATACATAAAATCGTGTGGAAAAAAATTTGCTCGTATAAAAAATTATAAAATAGGCAAAAAGTGATATTTCATGAAAATTCCAACGGAATACCGTTGTCTGGTATTGTTTTGAATAGCCTAGTTTGGATTCAAACTCGTGGTTCTAATTCAGCGTTTCCATTTTTCGATACGCGTTAGAGGTCCTACTTTAATCAAGTTACATAAATTCCCCGTAACCGTTCTCAAACACTGAATTTGTAAAACCGTTCGCAACAAAAGGACGAAATGACCCTCTGGACCAAATATTAATTTTATCCCGGTTCAGCTATCGGTACAAAATTCTAACGATACCCTCAGGAGACCGGGACAGCTGCCCAGCAAAACATTTTATCTGGTTTCCGATACCCAGGGGATCGGAGTTCGTTTTAAAGTATAATGGTGGTTTGAATTCCCCAGCTTTGTTTACGTTATATCATCTTTGTTGGAACAGCGTAATTGAAGAATTGATTATCCAATGGTAATTTAATTGGTTTTCGTCAAGAATCAAAAGGCACGTGGACGCATGGGAAATAAGTAGGAGGATGCCAACATTGAACAAAACATGAATTTCTCAGCGTATTTGTGAGTTCTCGCAGAAAAGATGGAAATGCCAATCTCGTGATTCTGGGGCGCTCATCACAATTCTGGTCTTCGTTTCTGTGCCGGATGAGAAGGGACTCGAGGAGGTACCGGGAGAGACTGGGAGAACATTTTAGCGCCTGCTACGCCTGCAAATGGGCACACCACAAAATCTTAGGTTTTTTTAATGATCGTATACAGATTCAGGGCCTTCAAGAGCATAGCTTGTCAAGTATGTATTCTACAAAACTGTATTATTCACTGCAATCCTGTACTCTATTCATTAGTTTCTGTAGATTTTCAACACTCTCCGCCAGAAATTGGTGTAACATCCGTACATCTTAAGTTACTTACTTGGGTTTTATCAACTGTTATACCACATCCCTCATTTTCCAAATATTTTTTGAGTATTTATAATAATAATAATAATAATAATAATAATAATAATAATAATAATAATAATAATAATAATAATAATAATAATAATAATAATAATAATAATAATAATAATAATAATAATAATAATAATAATAATAATAATAATAATAATAATAATATACATTTAAGTCTGTAACTATTAATAAAAAATATAGACCTCAGGAAAAAAAGTTGTGAGGCTTACCTGGCTGCTCTGAAAATCTTATAATATACAACCATCATAACAGCTAAGGGTATGTAGAAGCTACACATGGTAGCGTACAGTTGATAAGCAAAGTCCTGTGACACTAGGCACACGTCCGTCCTCCTGCTGCCGTCTTCTTCGACTTCCTCGTGCTCGTTACCGAGGATCAGCAGAGGAGGCAATGAGATACAGGCAGCAAAACACCACACTACCACCACCCACACGATCATGCGTTTAGGGGTGCGTTTCACGCCGTACTCGAGAGGCTTCGTTATCGCGTAGTACCTGAAATGGGAGCAAAACTTGTATAAAACCTACTCTCAAAAAAGTGGTTCGTAAAAAAGAGATGGGTGGTTAGGCGTAGCACAAAACATAACGGAATCAAAACCAATTTAACTAGTTAGGTAGCTATACTGTTTGATAGTTACTTTTATCGAATTTCTCAAAAAACCGGTTGGAATATTTCCTGGATATTAAATTGTGATACAGCGAATAATTTAAATTTTAAGCATTTCTGGTACCCGTCACAATTGGCGAAAAGAAATATATGTACACAGTGAAAATAACTACAAGGCATACAAAAAAGCTAATATTTTTTGACTGTACTCGTTGATGATCCATTATTTTTATATAACGCTGCATATTATATGGTTCAATTGTGCTTTATTCGTATTTTCCACACAAAGCTCGATAAGCTCGTGTAACAGGCCATATAATGGGATCAAAATAGAGAAAAATATGATTTAAATACGTGGTGCGGGATTTGCATGTACATAGCTAGAACAAAGCACTTCTCATATAATGGTCGACAGTCTGGAGTAGGGTATACACTTTCTTTGTCTTATGTTCCATTCAACACACGTTTTACGAAATAATAGCAACTCATTTGAAAAAAGTTCATTGCCATTGGATTTGGGGGCAGTTGAGATTCATAAGCTCACCAATATATACTCCAGGAGACCGTTAAATGTTCATTGTATCGTAAGAGTTATTCATAGAAAATCAATTGATAATATATTGATTGTAGAATTCAGAATTTTTTTTGTTGTATTAATTTTATAATTAGAAAAACTAGAAAGAAATGTTTTTCGCCAGTGGAGATCAATCCAACAACTACTTGCATTCTAGGCAGACTCTTCAAACATTCAGCTTTGGGAAGAATAATTGCGCCAGGGTGGGGGAGGGGGTATTTATGTACCTTTCATAACGTATTGGCTGAATGATTAAAGCATCTGCCGAAAACGAAGGAGGCTGCGGTTCGATCCCCACTGATGACACATTTTTTTATAATCTTTTAATGACCAGTTCATCCGCTCTTACGGATTGTAGTGGAATCTGATAAGACTTGGTGCAATTTTATATTAGATATCAGTGGGAGAGGGGTCACGAAATGTACACGATACTATTGAGATTCTATTTTTGGTTCGATTAAGCTGCTTTGTAATAAAGATGAACAAAATGTTATTTAGAAAAAAGATGGATCTGTCCTGACATTCAATTGTTTCGAAGTTCAACTCACCTATCAACGCTGATCATGCACAGATTCAGAATGGACGCGGTACAACTAAGTACATCGCAACTAACCCACAGGTTGCACACGATTTCTCCAAATATCCAGCTGCCTTTGATTTCGTATATCATCGCCATCGGCATCACTAACACTGCCACGCACAAATCACTTACGGCTAGGCTGACTAACAGATAATTACACGGCCGACGTAACTTACGCACTAGGCACACCGCGATACACACAAGAATGTTACCTGAAACAAAGGAAAATAATGTAGATTGTACATGCTCTTAGAACCCTCTATGACAGTCCGACGATGAATTGAATATAAATCGAAACGCGTCACTAAAAGAAAAATAGTTTTATTTGTGAAACTGTGTGATATGGGCATTTTTGTATATATTGGAGGATCGAAATGATCATGCCATGATGAAGTTATTGTTGATGTTCATCCTCAGAAGCTTCATGGGAGATGATTAAAATACTGCTCGTCACTTCATCTTCACGGTTGGCAGACCAGAATGAGACTTATTTGTCAAGGTTATTTTCAGAAAGAACACTCACCGATTATCGTTCCAACAATAATAGCGATAAGTATGACAGAAATGACGATAGCTTCGATTTGATTGTAGCCTTCCTCTTGAGACTGCTTGGTACAGTTAAACGTAGTTTCATTAGTAGAGGGTATGTTGACAGCGGTGATGTTGGTAGCCATACGAGAACGTTGGAGCTATGGGTTTCGGTGCAGGAGTTGAATCTCCGCTGCTCCTCACGCCATCTTGCTGCTCCTGGTCAATATACATGGAGAGGCGGCTGGATGGAGTGGACGGCGCGGCAAGGTGTCGGAACTGCAACAAATGAAACAATGTACATACATATTCATCTTCAAACTATCTTTACTGAAATCACAAATTAAATTTTCGTCGGTGCTCATGCTGAAAACTATGTTGGTCTAGCTGCTGATACCATTGCGCATGATACTACTGCGGGATTCCAAAAACGCATCTTTTAATTTCCGATAAGATGCTCTAGCATACTGAGCTAAGCAGGCACGCAGTTAGATGCGTTTCTCTGAAAGCCACATTTAATGCGAATTTAAAACAGCATGTGCTGCGCACTACTGTCAGGTCAGTAAGGTTCTCTGACCGTGCTTACGCCCTTTTTTGGAATTCGAAAGGGAAATAGCTGTCAGCAAAATGCACCCAGCATCGGCTTTCTAGATTGAGTGGACGGAGTGCTTGATCAGCTCAGTTGGCTAGTGTCTGTCAGGCAATCAGAAGATGATGATCAAAATCCCGCAACAGGTTGTGCTTTAAAGAATTGTTTTCCATGCTTGCATCCAGTCATTAGTTTTTCTTGTGTTGAAGACTTGACTTGACTTCTTAATGTATCTTTAGGAACCCACAACGCTGAGTCTAGTCTGATGCATAAGAAAGATGATAAGACGTCATCCTGGGATCTTTCAACGCCCTGAGTGTCGCCTGTTACTGTCATAATAAAGTTTCAGACCCTCAGCAACTTAATGCTTGTCTATTGTCTACAACCTACCGAGAAAATGAGTATTCCGTTGATGCTATCACAATGCTGTGAAGTGTTGAATATCAATGGACCTTCCTTGCTATATATAGTCAAAGTTTGAAGGCTCGTGACCTCATTACCTTGTAAAATTCCTTCGCACCCTCCTCTATTTTGCACCGTAATAGGCCTTTGCTAAGAAGGGTATTAATGAGGATGCCTCAATACGCCAACAAAAAATATGGGTAGACTTCGGGGATCGGTTCCCATCATTGAAGGTTACAGGTGAGAATGTACGAGCTTGCCTTTAGAGCAAAAAGCAGCATTAGTATCGCTAACGACGATGTTTTCTGCCACGTTTCTGCGATAACACTTACTTATAACTATTATCTAAGACATTTTGAACTCCGGCAGGCAATAAGGCAAGAATATTAAGAGCAGTATAGTCAATTCATGTATATTTCACATGGTGTACCACAAGGAATTGTTCTGGGGTCATACAACATATTTCTACGCCATCCTTATACGTTTCAGGCTAGTACATACCTTTCATTATTGAGTGAATTTGTGCAATGATGGAAGCTTCACGTTTGGCGCAGGTAGCAAATGAAATGAACCATTATGGAATAGATTTCATTGGTATCAGCGAGACAAGATGGACAGGCGTCGGTGAGCTAATAACCAGTAACAAAGAACTGTTGCTTGCTAAGAATAGATCAGACTGGCGTGAGTTTGTAGAGACTCTATGCACCTTAATGCAATGATGGGACTATATACTACTTCAAAATAACTAGTAGGTAAACGCACACTCCTACCCTAGGGCTTGAGGTTTTGGGGTTCCCTCAGCTTCGCCTGTTTTTGTGTCTCATACGTGATGGATTATTACTTTGATCTTTTGACAAATCAAATTTGCATAAAAGGAAATTTTTTTGTATGAGGGGTGCGTAAAAGCATTTCCCTTTCATGTCACCGAAAGAAAAATCAATTTGATTCGCCTTGGTACGTCTCGGCGTTCCCTCAGGTAGTCCTCTTGACACGTCTTGACAAGGCTTGAAGTCTGTCACGCCACGCGCCTCAAACCATGCATTCAGCCGTGTATACTATATAAAATATGTAAGCCAGGTTTTTACAATTTTGTTATTGTATCGTATTCTTCAGATTCTACCGTAAATATTCAAATGAGCTATCTCGTTTAATAGAAATGGCGTGAAGTAGATTCACCCTTTACTTCCCATGCAATGATAACAGTCTGTAAATTGATATTTGAAACAAATTTAGAAAATCAAGATTATATCACAAATGTTCGAAATCATAAATCCATTTTCAATTCTTATAATTCATAAAATTTTCACGTTTCCGAAAATTTCCATAGTTTCTCATGCTCCAACAGTTCGAAAACTGGATCAACTGTCCTAATATCCGACATGCGTTTACCCCACTTTTGAAGGGGCTAAAACGAAATTCCAATAATTATGTATGATTAATGTAACTTCTATCCTGTGGTTTTTTATCTGATTCATTATATTATATTTTCGGATTGTAAGGAAATATGAGGACAATAATATTTTCAAAATCAATGTTTTCTTTCTATTTTGTACTTTGATAAAGGCTGCCGAAGCAGCCGGAACGTCAGTAAATATTCATTCGTACATATGTGGTTTTAATTAGCGGTGAACGGAAAATATAATGAATCATTTATGATTCTTATTCAACTAAACTGCTGTAGTAGTTCCTTTAACAAATTAGCTATATTCACCCCTTGTAGTTATTTGGCAACTTCTATCCAACTATTCTCTAAGTCAAACACATCGATTTATCGACAGGCAGGACCGTCTTTTGTACTTATGCGAGAGATCACGTTTTCTTAATAATAATCTTTAATGAATCAATCTCAGCATCTCATACTTCTGTATTGCTTGAATTACAAACATGGGGAAACGAAAAAGGTGGGTTGTATTTTTTTTGCTTCAATTTTTTGATGGAATGTGGTCGGCTAAGCTAAATGGAGTCCAGTTAGCTTTTTATTCCTTTCTTATTTTAGCCACCATCACTACAAATTATTGACAAATATTGTCAAGTAAGTTAACTATTAATATCACAAAGAGCTGTAACAGTTTACTGAATATTGCGATTCGACTTCAGAGCTGCTGATTCACTTGATATGACCTTTGGAGATATGGAACCTTTTTGAAAACCAGTCAGTTTTTGGGATGTATAGGATTATAAGAGTTTTATTTTTAGCAGTTCTAAAATCTTAACCAAATCCCCATTCGAAAACTGACACAATTACGTGTGAGGTTGAACGTTAACCTACTTGACCTCATTTCATGAACATCTTACCTGGAATATACTCGCATCCAAAAATTCATCCGAATCCTCCAGCTCCCGCTATATCCGGGGGAATATATCCTCCACCTTCTCTCCCTACCTTCCAATGTCGTGTCGTCTAGCGATATGGATGGATCGATCAGGACATCAAGGTATTCATCGGTTCCCTACCGATGAGGATTCCTTCACTTCTCGGCTATGAGGTCGTTTGGAAGCGTGGAACCAGCATCTGTAAGAGAATTGAATATTTAGGGGCGGATAATATCGTTTGGGATGGATTTGGGGTGAGTCATATTTGTCAGCCTCGAAAGCTGTGCAATATTGTCGCTGCTTCGTTTATCGGTCATACCTCAAAGAATAGGAAGTGATTAAGTTTGCATCGAAGCTTGTATAGTTCTTGAATTCGAGTGACTAGATTACTGATTTCTAAATGTAGCATTTCGTTCAATAGCTATCCAAGGTAATTCGACACTAGCCAACGAAGTCTTGGATGTTAAAACATTCTCAAATATAGTATTCAAATACCTTGTTCCAGATCTATTGATATTAATGCTGAACTTGTCTTTATTTTAAGAATTAGGCGCATAATCCTTTCATGCTAATTTCTTGAAGTAATGAAAGGGTATTTGCCCGAGCTTACGATGCAAACATCGCACCAAAAGAAAAAATAAGTTTTTTCTTCTGAAACGCACCAAGATGAAAGGAAAATGATATTAATCAGACCCCGCTGCTTTGCTTCCCAGATAAATTATACAGATATCCGAGTTCCTCCTGGAATGCCTTAAGATAAATCTAATTTGCTAATGAAATCAAATTAAGGTACGAAGCAGGTGGTCCTCGAGATTCGTATTTTTACGACCCCCTTTTTGATAACATCGCAAAGGATGTCATTCAGAAACGGCGAATTCCTGCTGAGAAACTGATGGATTGCCGAAGTTATTTTTCTTTGCACTGGACACTTAGTAGAATCAAATAGACATGCCAATACGTCAAGAAGCGCACACTATTCATTGTACAACCACCCTACAACTAATGAGAACTCAAAGTGACAGAAAGGGGCGATTCATAATGCTTGTTTTGCCAGGTGGTACAACCAAAAATATTGCGAAACAGGTAATTGTGATGACTTACCATTTTAAGTGACACAGGGTTTCAACAATAGAAAAAGTTTCGAGCCTTTTTGAGCTTAATCTGTCATATTGTAATTATTATGCTTCCTATTTAGAATGTGCTGATGAGAAAAGGTATAAAAACCACACCAACCTTTCCAGATTGGCGGACTGCAACTTCTTCTTCCCCTACGAGCTGGGGTTCAAAACCTTAACGCTGTATATATCACCAGAATGTATGTATGCATTAAAAGGGTTTCATTATATCTATGGTTTGTATTGCTGTGCAAACAAGAACAAGACGATTGTTGCTAAGGATAATATATGATACAATTCGCTGAATGTAAGATGCGTGGCAATTATCAATTTTCAGGGTCCAAACTGACAAATAAATAGTTTGTATTTATGACGACTTACTGCTCACTATGGCATCCTGAGTAAGCTTTGATTATATAGAAAATATCACGGTGATTTTGAGGTCTTTTTCAAAATACAAAAGAGATTCATCGATTACTACAAGTACGAGATGAATCAGTTCAACCACAGGATGAGCTTGAGATGGCTTGTAGCAGCGCATTTTTGAAAATCCTTGCATGCTTTAAATATCATGGAGCAAACGCTTCCCTGTCCGTCATGATGGAAAATCAATTGAGGAAGCTATAAAAATTGTAGCGTGCAATACCTACGGCATTATATAGAAACTGCAATATCAGCCCGGCTGAAAAATACGCGCAATCAAACCTGGGATCGTCGAATGGAGAGAATGTAGTAAAAATCCACCGTGCTGGCATGAGGTGGGTGATTTAGCGGTCGTAAAATATCGGTATAGAGATAATGTAACAATGTGTAACTGAAGACTGGGAAGCATTTTCTATCCTTGGCTTATTTATGAGATATGGAGCCTTTGAAATATGTTTATAGGTCAAAAAGTTTCATGGTGATATCAATAAATTCACATGGTGTGAAGGCGGCGCCCTGCGGCGTGGCGAATGGATTGGCACGCCTTGATTCAGGACAATCCTTACGAGTATGTCGGAATTGGATTTTAAAAATATCGGAAATTCAATTCAATTGCAGCAGAAGTACAAAAATCCAATAAAAAACTCCAATAAGCTGATACCACTAGACATAAGATACAAAGTTAATCTACTTGATGCAACATTTAAGAACCTAGATAGCACTTGCACATAATTATCTATGATCCTTGCTCAGTCGAATTGCAGTAATATGTAGCCCCAAAATGGGGTATAACTTATAAAAATATATAAAAAATTTTTAACACCTTGAAAGTGAGATTTTCATCTCCATTCCTCTCACAATTTTCACGCTCTCCTCGAAGTCTTGACAAATGAAATTTATTTTCGTTTTTTTGACTACTCCGACGCTCTTGTTGTAATTCTTAGAAAACACAGAGCTTTCTCAATATCTGAATGGTACTTTTTGCTTCAAAGAGGGACAAAAAATTATCGGAAAGGCAGAGAACAGCCAGATACACGTAACTTATTTGCATGTTACTTTATCGTGATGTATATCTCATGAAACATCAGAAAAACTAAACCTCGTAATTAATTTTTTAAACAAATCAATACTTCCACCGATATAGAATGTCATTTCATACAACAAAGTCAAATGTAATATAAAGATTCGCACAAAAATGTGCACATCAAAATCGTCATGAAAATGATGGCCAAATTTTTTATGGCTTCACTACCCTATCGAGCAAAAAACAAAAATGCTCAAAAGGTCGAAAATTTAACTGCTAGACGCCATCTAAACAGTGCAATACTAACAACTGTGTAAGATGTTTAATATCGATTTTCGTATCAAATACCTAATTATCAGCTCCAGTGCTCAAAAAAATGCAGTTTTACCTATATTGATTAGACAATATATCATTGATCATTGATAAGTAAACCACGATATGAGTCAGGCATCTACGTAGGAACACAGGCAATTAGATTTGCGCAACAAATCAACAGACATCTGATATTCTATTACAATTATAAATATTAATATTCAAATGATTAGATGTTATGACATACCTTTGCTCAAGAATCAAGAGTGCCATATCCATCTGCACATGAAATGTAAATTGATTTTATCTAACGTAAACTTTATATCCTTGCTGAGTGACTGGTAGTTAAATACGTGGATTTTGAATAAGTTTATTTTCATCCCATTTGACTGACGTGGAGCTAAATAGAAAGCAGGAAATATGCATTTCATCTATTTTAGTCATGTTCCTCTAATACTGATATCACTTCCTTGCCAAATATTCAGTGACGAAACCGTTTATTCCTAGAAACATTTAGTTTTCACACCTATTAATGTACACACCTTACATAAATATTGAAATCACAGAAATGTATATCAAACATTGAGGAAAACGTGAACATTTGAGGAGAAGAACTAGTATGAACTGCAAAGCAGAAAACATACAGCGACGAAAAGTGCTGGATTTTGGGAAGGTCATTAAAAATGTACAAATACTTAGCACTTATCAGAAACTCCAATTAAACAGAATACCTTTGGCAAGCCATAAATTTAACTTCAAGGAATTTATTATTCGTTATCCATGGCGAGGCCGAAAAGGAAGTAAGGAGGGCAATCTTGATGGATTTAATTTCCAATACTCAATATCTATATTAATTATGGATTCAGTTATACCTATACTTATCACTTGGTTAGTAAACTACTTCTAGTGGCCATTTGTCTTAACAGCCAGGACAAGTGAACATGATGACAATTATTTACGAACATACATGGTTGTTTCCTACATAGTCGCATTTTGATTGCTTGATGCGGTTCTCTGTGGTTCTTCAGCAATCCAAACACTGACAACATCGACGTTTGAATAGGCTAAGAGGGTGTCTACTTAGCTTAATGGCAGAGCGTTTGACCAGCAGTCATAAGGAGTGAGCTCTACTTCCGCAGTGTGTCAGTTTTTTTAAATAAAGAAAACAACCGTGGATGTGCAAAGTTTGTGAGACTGTGAAAGGTCCACACGTTCAATGACTACATTTCTTCTGTTTTGCAGTCATCTGGTTGAATGTGGTTTTAACTATGGATATTCTATCTCTCTGTTATATTGTTCGTTCAGATTAATTGGTTGGTTACTCAACTGATGTTTTAACTGTATATTGAGGGAGAGGCATATTGCCGAAACCTGGTTAGGACATCGTAATCTACGAAGCTTTGTTCCACAAAGTTGCAGGCTGCAGTGAAATAAAGACATTACTTATGCAGAACGTATTCAAATTCCTTCCGAATTTGCGGCAATTTCTGCGTGAAGATCTGTATTTGCCAGAGAGAGGAAGCACAGATGCATTGTTCGAATTAAGTGCTGAATTTTATATGTGCTCAAGCCAGCATTAGTGAAACTATAGAAATTATTCCACGCAACGGACTTTATAACGTCAACGCTAGTTTTTGGAGTTTACAGAATCACAATTTTGGTGAGTGATCAGAGGCATGTAGAGAGTGTTTTCATACAGGTGATTGATTAATTTAGCCGATGACTGATGTTCCTGTCGATGTGTATCAAATATCAGATGTGGAAGACCTTAAAACGTTTCAAACTGAAACTGCCAGATAATCTACTCCCCGGAAACTTGTTTCACAACTCTTAGATTCCCTAAAAGCATGTCTTTCGGAAGTAAGTCCTTCGAGGTATTGATAGTCCGATCTGGGAGCATGAGTCCATTGGGGTTTTTAATGTTCCTTGTAATTCTTAGACTCGTGGAATGTTTACTACAGTTTACTACTATATTCAGGTAAAAAAGAAGCTGGTCAGTCGTTACAGAGCGCGGATGATATGTATGTCTTTTCGGATTTCTAAATACGAATTTATGTATCAAAAACTCCATCTTGCGGAGAAAAAGCAAGTTGTGTATCATGTCAGCTCTATCATGGCTCTGCACAATGATCGATGAAGAATAACATTCACCGAAATTCACACCTGTGAAAGACTCTATATAAGTCGCACACTGACAATTTATTACTATAATCAGATTTGGGGTCTGTTTTGTGCTCCCTACTTTACCATTGCGCTCCGTTTTCACTTTTTGCACTCAGATTCATAGCCAGTAACTGTGTCGGTTAGAGGAAAACCAACCAGAAGGATTGAAAACCTCGACAAAAACCATTTCCCACTTTATGGAACATACCTGAACATTATACCCCACCATTATAAAGAGCAAAAAAAAAACAACCTCTTCCCTGAGACCTCGTTGAAACAAACAGTTGAAGAGCAAAAAAGCTCTTGACACAGCGCCGTGGACAAGATGTCTACGTACGCCATTTGATGACCCCTGATCTAGATTATGATGATAATAAGGACTTCCATTGTCTATAAAAATTTTTGAGTATCACAATGTTTCGATTGATATACTATCTCCACTTGTCTTCAGGTGAACTGGAACAATGGAAGTCAGAAATCAAACTTTTGAATAATCCACCTTGTCTACAAGTTTCAAGCAACAGTTGCATGATTGTTTGACCAATCTGATATCAAGAACAGTGACAATTACTAACTTGCTTTTTCCGCAAGGTGGAAGCTGGTACACAATTCGCATTTTGACATCGGGAAACAATGACCCAGTGCAGGATTCGAACCACCAACCTTCAGATTGCCAGTCGGACGATCTGGATAACAATTATTTATTGTAATAGATAGTGAGACTATGATTGTTGCAGAGGTCTGCTGTAGGTAATCGCGCTCTTCAATGACGGACAGTTGGCCAGAGTGTCAGATCATCAATTGGATGGTGGGTGTCTTGTATCAAGAACTGTATTACGTTTTAGAGTTAGATTCCAATCACATTACAGGTGATGTGTATATAAATAGAAAGAATACATGAGAATCGGGGTTATATATTCACCGAGCTATTGGCATATAAGATACACCAGATTTGCATGCCACATTTAGAACTGCTACGGATTTCACAAACAGCATTCCGCTATACAAACCAGCATCACCTGCAAACGTTTGCACTGAACGTGAGGTGGCTGGCATAATTGGAATGTGGACATGTAATTTCTGTTTACCCAGAATAGCTGACTACAGTGCATATAGTCCTAACATACATTGTGCAACGTAATAGTATGAGCGTAGGAGGCATCCGTTGATATATACAGTTATAATAACGCTACGTTCCTAGTTTATTAAACTTTAAATTCCTACCACATTAATCATTTATTTCTGAAAACTAAATTCGGTAATAATTGGTTCTCATGGCATGTGCACAAATATTTGTATCGCTAGCCAAACCATACTTTTTAACAACATCGCCTCAACATTTGTTACCATTTTTCATAGACAACCTCGCGTGAAGGCTGAAAGCTTATTCACACTTCATAAGCGCTGCGAGGGAATCAATGTCCAATGTTTTAGACTGTAATCATCGGGGTATATAGACCCCGTTAGCTCGTTCCACAACACCGAGATTCCCCAAAAGGTTTTTGGAGTCAGCTCGTACAAGACGTTGTAAGGCCGACCTGGCTCCTCTAGTCTGTTCTGTGCATTGAACCCAACGACGATAGAACAACTGAAGACCTGGCATCTCATTCATGAATTCATTTATGTCTATAGTCAAACATGACTTTAGGCGTGGGGACCAGCGGGGAGAGGGGAAGGTGGCAAGATGGCCGCTTGATGGGCACCGTAATTTCTGTTTGTAAACATCGATGACATTTGGATGAATCACGAAATTTGACATGGCGGGAATTTGAAAAAGTACACAATTATACTTACTGATGGAAGGTTACACCTGCAGCTTCAGCCTGGGTGCTGAACAGCTTACACACATAACAATATATCATCATTTTGGCCACACAATAAGCAAAATTCAAACCAGATCAAACAGAGAAAATAAACAAAAACCACGATGTCTGATTCGAACGCTCACGTCAAAATTCAAAGCGGTTGACAGCGACCTGACGTAGACGGTTGACGGTTCGGTTCTGTTCAAATGCCGACAGACGTTAAATTTGCAAAATATGAATGAAAAATGATACGTAGCGGCTAGTGGCAGTCAGAATTTACTAATAAAGCCATGTTGCCAGCTAGTGTGTGAGGTGTGATTCACATTGCAGGTTTGTTCTAAATTATGAAGTTATTTTTAACTTTCCTTACTATTCAATGGCTAAGATATTCATTGTAGAACATATTCATGAGATCTTGTGAACTAGCTATGTAGAAAAATTAATGTTATTATAGTCCTTTGGTGAATTCTGGCAACTGTGCACCAATGTCTGATGAAAGTTTTTGTAAACATACGAGGTCTATCAGTGTTCTATCGTCACTGATTGAACCAAACTCCATTCGACAGTTATCTTATCGTCGTTGATCCGGATGATACGTGGGGTTCAAGCAAGTTTGGGAAGGAAGTAGTCAAATATACGCACCAAAAGACTGATGGAGGTTTCATCTGAACGGTTTTGCTTGTGCGAAACTCATTTTTCAATTGGTCAATATGTTTGTAGCGCTGTTTAACATCAAATCTGTGGTTTTTGATTGGATACGGCTCCATGGTGTTGAATGACAAGCGGTCAACCAATAAAATCATAGAAATTCTAGAAAATGAAGAGGGGTCACTATGAGACGCCTACATTCCTGCACTTCCTTCGGTAAAAAAGGTAAAATTTCTTTCAAAACTAGTTAGAACATGTTTCAGTGGTAGTTTACGAGAAACATTAAAACCTTTAGATTTATTTCATATTTATAACTAGTTGATCAGGTAGGAATCAAATTAGTAATAAAAGGAAGGTTACTATGTCAGACAAAGCAATCATGATTTTCTCCAGATACTACCGCATATTTTAATAATTAGTATTTCGCTAGTGTATTCAAAAACGCGGCGCGCCTTACCACGAAATTGAGGCGCGTAAAAAATAGTTGAGCTTGGCTTTGAAGCTCTCGCCCGTTATGAAAACCTATCAAAATATTAAACGCTTCACTTTCAGGCTAGCTAAATGAAATTGGCCGACATCAAATAAAAGCATCACAGGGAAACAAAAATCCGTTTAAATTATATTGAGGAGAATCGGGATCTATATTAAATTTGATACCATGAATCTGTCAAGAATATAATAAAATTATAATATTGTCCAATGCACATTTGTATAGTAAATATAAACGTTTTACGTAAACCGGAGATATGATAAAAACCGATTTGGAAGATAGAATGCTGGTCATAGTATAGAAAAAAGGAAATGAAGATCTCTAAGAGTGTCTGCAAGGATCAATCATACGATTATGACTCTGAATTTGAGCAGACTGTTAATTAGTAATGTACATTTATTGGAGAAACTGTTATTTTAAACTTAGGCTTTCATACCTCCATAGACATACACTTACATACCAAATGAAAAAAACATTATCCGAAAATTTTATACTTTCAACAGTTTCAAATCGTAATACAGTAGCAACAGCTTAACAAATTCTAATCGCCTTAAAAAAATGAAAATTAACGTCGTAGTTTGATATTTGACTTCAGGAAAAGAGACCATATAACTTCATCATCCCCAACATACATAATAGAAAAAATTGAACCTCATTCTCTTGTTTACGATTGAGACACAAGATCAATTCAAAATACACTCACGATGGCGCGTCACCATCTATCTTTCAGAGATCTTTGCATTCTATCTCTAATTCTTTTCATTTCTATGTTGTTTTTTGTTTCACTCTTGTGAATCTATACAATTTGTACAAGGTTCAATTTTATATATAGGTTTAGTTAATTAGGTTTAGTTGGGTTGAGTGGAAGATCAGTTTTGTCATATTTATGGCGTTTACTGAACTCCGCCTTTTGGAATGTATCGTGATACTTTTTAATAAAGCTTATTATTATTATTATTATTATTATTATTATTATTATTATTATTATTATTATTATTATTATTATTATTATTATTATTATTATTATTATTATTATTATTATTATTATTATTCAATGTCGCTAGAGTTTTTAATATACTAAATTGTAATTCAAAGCATCAATTATTAACGAGAAGTTTCAGATCTTTGCTCAAAAATAGTCTGTTTAAGTCAATTATACACATATTGTATAACAAACACGTTCACTATTCCTGAATATTTCTTATCAGCCCAACGGAAAAATTAAAATAGAGGTCAGTTACATTAAACACCCATAAATTTGGTGGTTTATTGGACCACTACGCTGAGCTTTTATTGCTCACAATAAAAAAATATTCCATATATGATTTCCATATGATCGTATATTACCTCCATTACTTTATGTTTTATGATAAACAGAAAATTGGAAGGTTTATCTGAATATACATTCAAAGAGATGAGGTCATGAGCGATGTGAAGCGATGGCGTTAAGTGGGTTTACTAGCTTACAGTACTGACCATACAGAAATGTAGCGCCAAATTCTTCATAACAAATAATACAATCTTATTTTGTAGATGAAGGGTTGTAATTATCACACAGTTTCACAAATAAAATCTTTTAGTGACGCGTTTCGATTTTTATTAAAATCATCGTCGGACTGTCACCAAGCAAGAGCATCTACAATCTACAATCTTATTTTCAGCCTGTGAAACTACCTTTAGTTCAACACCTGCCGAAGCCACTTAGATTAGAGCAGTGTTTTAGGAACTTCCGTCGTTAATTTTTGTTCAGTGGAGCCTTCAAAAATATAGGATGTTTTCCGGGTATTGCAATCGTATGCACCTGGCTGGGAAGTACAGAAACGTGCCGAATCCTTGTCCATTAATGAACAACCTAGATGGAGATACTAACTAGTGGGAGAAATTTGAGGACTATAACTTTTTAATGCATTTTGTTTACATAAGTGGAGATGAGAATGCATATTTGTATGCGCAATAGAACTTCACATATTATAATCATTAAAGGCAAATTTTACATCACCCTATCAGATATTTGTATTTCCCTTCAAAATAGCTATTTTCCATCTTCTCTCATTACAAAGCGAGCCTCAGGAGATAAGATACGGCACTCTGCTCACTTGCATATGAACAAAAGGGCGTGAAACTGGATCTTCCGGCAGCATCGTCGTTAACCGACATGGAAATAGCAGCGAGTGTACGGGAGTTGCCTACACCCGGATGTGTTGCAGACGAAGTTTCAATGTAAGTGGTTGCATCGCTTTTCCTGATGTACAGGTGGAGGGTAATCTGAGAGTTTGCTACCCAAACAGAGCTAGTATGAGATGAAGGAGATCTATAAACAGACACCGATCTTGATATAGTAGATAGAGCTCGAAACATAGGAAGTAAGTTAGAAGCCTAATTGTCGATATGGTATTAGGGTTGAATGTCAAGTACTGCATTAGAACCATTCTTTATTTGTTTACATATCAATGATTACAGAATACCAAACCACTAGTTTTGAAAACGACAGTGCTGCGAAATATCCCTAGTATTGTAAAAAACTACTTTTGGACTTCTTTAAAAGCTGGTTTCCTAAATAATCATGCCTTGATAATAGCCTTTTAAATTGTAGGTGCAGATTAGATGCATGTTTTACTTTGCTCCTTCAAGAATCAGTCATTAAAACGGCACTTTCGAATGCAAAAATAAAAATGAAAAAGATCAACTACCAATGTCGTTAGTTAACTACATTTTAACTATCGCTACAAATTGTTAGTAACTCAGAAGGGATATCACAGCATAAAAACTCTAATTCACTCAAACACTGTGAACGTGTACAAGTTTAGTTAATGCAGAGCCAACTTATTTACCCACTAAAGTTAATTACTAGCACGATATCAAGTTACACACGGAGCGTGTAAAAACAGAGTTTGCGTTTCAGCTGGGAAAAGGTGTTTTTGCCGCCTTTTCTGTAGTATAGAGGTTCAAATGATGTTTGTCTAACGTTGCTCCAACTTAATTAGTTACATAACCAGTCGCGAAAAGAAAATTATGGAGTATGTCTCTTATATTATACAATTGTAATTTCAATTCTTACACTAGTATCTCTGGAAACTTGAACTCCGTTTTTCTCAAGACTTATCCCAGTTATCTCTTAAATCAAAGACATAATACACAAAAAACCTGCCTTTACAAAGTTTAGCATAATTCAACAGATGTTCTTTTAAGCTTCATATGTACCATCAAGTTTTGTTTCAGTTTTTTTATGTTTTATCCCTGGATCCTTGATTAGAGGTCTTCGAATTTCATCACTTTATGATCATATCGCTTCAATTCATAATAAGACCTCATTTGGAAACCACTATACTAGTGTAGACAGATCATCAACTTTTGTAATTTCCGCCATTTCTTTTGGGAAAGGGCTGTTGATGTAGCAGAAGACGCCGAAACCTCATCAAAGTGACTCATTAGACATATGTGGTTATGATCTACTGTAGGGACAATTAAGATCAATATTGTGTAATGAGTTTTCTTTTAATGCAGTGTTTCTTAAAAGCTTAAGTCATCGTTGGAGTGTTGGTTCAAATATAAATAGAAACGCGCCACAGAAAAGGACAGTTTTAAAACTATATCTGACTAATAGTTTCACCAAGTAGGAGCATCTGCAATCTAGCTAAAAACAATATTTATACCGAGTGCAGTGCACGTCTTTTTTCGAGTCAGAACCCCAGTCATGCACATCAAGAATGAAATTGAATCCGTTATTCATTTTACTGGATTAGGGACGGAATAACAAGAGAGAAATTGGGTCAATTTATTCTCCTTCGCAAAACGACCCTCTTTTTACCGAATTCCAAATCTTAACGTAAAATGTGTAAGAATTTGATGTTCTTGGAGACAATGTAATTGTACCATAACAGGGGATATGATTTATGAGAAATATGTAATAAAAATCCTTATGTACTTTTATCAAAATATCCAGCAATATATTTATATTTTGACAATATCCTGTTGGAATTATCTACACGGTCTAAAAATCTGCATCACCCAGATCTTTTTTTATTGATTTACTGTTAAGATTTGTAGCGTCAGTTTGCTCATTCATCAATAATTGTATTATATTATATGTTGTGTTGTTTTCGTAACGTGTACAGGCGTCATTAGGAACGAATAAAGAGCTTTGTTGAGGGAGAGGGGGAGATAAGTGTTTTAACAATTTGTTACTAAAGCTTTGTATTTTGAAATTTGTAGACAACGTGGATGTTTCAAAAGTTTTGTTTCGGACTTCCATTGTCTGTACAATTTTTGAGATCACAACGTTTCGATTGATCATTTATCTTCAATCGTCTTCAGGTGAACTGAAGACGATTGAAGATAAATGATCAATCGAAACGTTCAGTTCACCTGAAGACGATTGAAGATAAATGATCAATCGAAACGTTGTGATCTCAAAAATTGTACAGACAATGGGAGTCCGAAACAAAACTTTTGAAATACTAAAGCTTTTATTCTTATATGCTAGTTTTTTGATGAACATTTCTTATTAATTAATTCAAAAAATAGCTTAGAAGCGCAGGAATAAGTTTAAATCTTATATATAACAGAGCTGAGGGAATTTTTCCCAAATTTCAGAAAATATTCAGGAAACTAAGAAAGTAAAGATTATTTTTATCATAATTGTAGCAGCAAATAGCCCGATCAACATAACCCAAATATGGACAATTGTAAAATGTAATTTATTGTATTATATATTGTATGGAAAAATCTATCGTATTTTCGCAAGTATCATTCGTTTGAGTTGTCTACAATATCTGTTCACCATAAACAGCTTCTAATGTAATTGAAATTCAGTACCTAAGTTTCATGCTTAAAATTGAAATCAAAGCCTCATTATGTGTCAACTTAATGAGAGTTAAATTTGTAAAAGGGGTTATTATAGTAAGTAACATTTCTGCGAAAGAAAACGAAGACTTATTATCAGGTCGCGTGCATAGGCCAGAGCTGTCCTTCCTTTCAGTCTGTTCCAAGCGTGCACAAAAATTGTGAGGCAGCAAAAAATTAATTACTGCACAGCTCTATTCTCTAGATATGGAAGAATATTCCAGCGGGGCTGTTTTCATATGCAAGACCTAGAATGGTGTTTTTAATGTGTATATGGACTAACCTGAGCTAGAATCATCCTTCAAAAGAATTACATTACCGTGATCAGCTTCTGACTTGAATGATTCTATTGACGCACAGTAATCTGAAACGCCCAAAAAGTTAACCAAAACTGATTTTTCATGTTGATTGATTTAAAATTTATTTCCCGGTGTTTTTGGGGTCGCTGATCACAAATTTCATGTCTAGTTCACCAGCATTTACCACTTCCATCTCTACAGCCTATCTTTGATCATAATCAAGTTCCATATAAATTTCAGGATTTTCGGAGTCACTGATTACGAACTTCATATTATATACTTCACCCCTATTTCCCTTATTGACCACCTCTTGCATGAAATACCGTATATTTTATAAGATAATCAGGTTGTATATCAGTTTCGTAGTTTTGAGGTAGCTGATTACGAATTTCATGTCAAATCTACTACATTTCACCCCCTACAATCCTTTTCGACTACCCTCTGGTATAAAATACCACATCTTTTATAACATAATCCAGTATGTACATCAGATTCGAGGTTTTTGGGCTCATTGATTACAAATTTCATGTTAAAATAACAAAGATTGCCCTCCTCGGTTATTAATGACTACCCCTAGGCGTAAAATAATTATTTAAAGGTTAGTGCAAGCAGACAATAATTAATCAATTAAAAAAACGTGTTTCCTCATCACTACATTTGAGTACCGTTAACTGAAAAAAGCAAATATGAAGCACTCTTTATGATGAAAACCCTGTGACACTTAGAAAAAGCCTATGATACATTGGTCATAGGTCAATTATATTTTTTTCTCCAAAATGTTGTTCTCAATCCGACATTTCCACGTCGACACATTTCTATATACTGCACACTCTTTCTGTATTTCACTCATAGCAAAAAATCACTTAGGCACTACTCCTGTATGAATATTTTATTCACGCGCAGCGAACTCAACATTATATTAATTTTAAATATACCTATGGAGAAAAAGCTCTCTGAAAAACTGGCGGAAAGAGTAAAACAGAAAGTTGTGCATCCATTCTAGGGCTTAAAATTATATATTCATATACGGAAGCTCCCGTGAAACTCCATAACAGCCTCATGTTAACCAGGCTGCATTGCAAATAGAACATTATCAGGTATTGAGAGATCTGTTGACTCTTTATCCTATCCAATTGGCCAGCTGTATAATAATTTTGAATTCAGATTGCTCTAATTTGTCCACAGTTTCAGTTTAAAACAAAAAAGGTGTAGCTCTTCACGACCAACTTTATATTCAGAGTAATGCAAATGGCGCATATTTAAATTCAAGTGAGCAATGACAGTTTTTTTTGGTTTTTGTCAGTGAGAGTCGAACCCACAACCTACGAAATATATAGAAGATTCTCACTCGCTCTTCCCACTAGGAAAGAGTGGGCGAGAGGGAAGGAAAGATCGGTTATAAAATCAATTAGAGATAAAAATATTTTTCTCGCTCTTATTAGAGGATGGGTTCAAAACCACTAATTGTTGATGCTTCCATATTAATATGGATTTTAAATACCTCAATTGAACATGTCATGACAGTGGCAAAGTTAGGATTATAAATAGATCAAGCAAAGCAAAATGACGTCAAACACACACCCCGTCGCGACGAAGTCAACAAAGAAGAACGTTAAGACCTCTTTACTGTTCTAAAATCTCATCATGAACTTCTGTGATTCGGTTACAGACCTACTTATTTTTCAATCAAAACTTCAAGTGCAGCAGTAGTTGAAAGCCGCCCAGAAAACCGACATGAGTTATTAAAGCGAGAGATTACTGAGCACAGGTCCATTACCACAAATGTGAGACCAGCCAAATTGTCTGAGCCAATCCTCGGAAGTTTCGCAAACTGCCACAAGTACTGTGCTATGTAATAAACAGACGAAGCCGCTGCCTGCAAATAAAGTTAAGGCTTACTAGGCAACATCAGTCAGTGATTATTAACACTGCGTCGTTGTTTCTGATGGAATGGATGGTTGTAAGTTAAACTGACCAGTTTTATAGCTTCTGGTTGAGCTTCTGCTGTGTCAAGTACGTTGATTCTGAATCTCCCACGTTGTAGCATCAATTTGAAAATAATTATTTGAATATCGTGAGCTTAGGAAAACTCTTTCTAGATTACACAGCGACAAGAAGACGGGTTGGAATGAATGTCACGGAATTCTATGAAAAAATATCTGATGATTTTATTAGTTACAATATTTTCTTTGCTTATCTGTGAGAAGTAAAATAAATTAAAGATCGACTCAGCACTTGCTAGCAGAAGTAGAAAATCACTCTGTAGATACCTAAGGATAAAGATTTATAAACAAACCGATAGACAGACCGACAGACCAACTGAAATGAATGGCATCAAACGCCATAAAAAAGTACAATTTCAAGGTCAGTAATGTTTGCACAGCACCCATTCATGCGTGGGAACTAAAATTGAGTAAAATTTACTACCAGTGATGCAACAACATATCAATAATTACATCAAATATATGCAAATCGTAATGATCACTATCTATAAGCTCCTTATCTGTCATTTATATAAACGAAATGAAGGTAGATACCATCCAGTCAAAATTCGATACCTTTTTACGTACCAAAGGGCGCCATTTCAAAAGAAAGGGTTATAAGAACTTTATGGGACGTATAATTATCTAAAGTCGAATGAGCGCGGATCAGTGACTGTGGCAAAGGAAACCTCCTAATAATTAATCATCCAGATGTATTATTAATGTTACCGGGATTATATTCCCTGTAGCCGGAGCTGCCTTCAGGAAAGCAGGATCAATGTATCATGCTGATGTGCTCTGCTATTTTGCTGAACATTCAGAACGGAATGTCGACGACTTACGAAATGGAAGAACATAGCATTGTCGTTCGATCTGTTTGTCGGTTTGTCCGTCTGTGAGTCTGTCGGTCTGTGGGTCTGTCGGTCACCCCTCCTGTCTAGTAAAATACACCTTCAACTTCCATATATAGTTTCAAAAGTTGTCACTTTTATTTCTGGTAGATTGTAGATGCTCTTACTTGGTGGAACTCTTCCATCATGTTTTCTGAAGACAGTCGACCTCAATGTTGCTGTAATATCAAAACCTACTTCTTGATGTTTGTACCGCGGTTCACTGAAATTCATTTGTCATGTACTTTAAAAGAGCGTCGAGTATAAGCATAACTTTTAGTTTATAAGTCCAAAACATTTGAGGCATATTTAACGGCGTTTGAAGTGTAGCCATTATTATTCACATGAGGCAAGGCTAGATTGCAGCTTTCAGTTGACAACAAGAACAGTCGTTTTTCAGTCACGTCGTAGGAAAATATAATTTTAGCTGCATCATTCAATGGTTGTCGTCATTTTCTATACTCGATTTAACGCACTGAAGCTTGTGAACCGACAACACGATCTCGAAAATGGCGACAAAAGATGTGCAGTGAGGCGATATAGAGCCGACGTGAAACAGCCACCCCTATTGCCATGGCACTGTTCCAGCCAATTTCCTCTCAAAGCATTAAAACGCCATCAAGTAAGTAGCTCCATCGGTTGAAAGGAAAATTCAATAACGATATAGGTAGTGAAGTGTTTCGTACCTCGAAAATTTTTATCGAGCTGAAACTCCTACGAAATGTTCCTGTTCACGTATAAATCCAAGTGTGTTTGTCGCCTTCCGATTGCATTTTCTACGGTTTCAGTCACAGAGTACGAAATTATGTATGCTACTCTTATTCTACGCTACTGGAAAGAAGCGTAGTTTAAATCAGATTCAGGAGTTTTCATCGACCTGAGGATATTTTTATTCTAAGGAGAGTGCTAGAAAAATGTTAATAATATGAGTTAATACAAACTAAGCCCAGGAATGAATCTCAAGAGACAACGGAGTGCATTTACCAGATACCATGTCAATGTGGTAAAATCTATGTTGGAGAAACTAAAAGGCCACTGGAAGTTAGAATCCAAGAACATCGTCTCAACACCCAGCGAGCAGAGACAGGAAAATCTGGAATAGCTGACCACGCATGGACGGAGCACCATAAAATAGCTTGGGACGACGCTAAGGTTATTGCCAAGGAACCGCATTGGTATCGAAGGAAAATCAAGGAGGCGGCATTCATCACCAACAACAGCAAAATGTACAGCAAACCCAGCGTAGACATTAAACCAATCTGGCAGCCACTCATAAAGAAGATCAATAGACTACGACTGGACCAGACAACAAACAATGACCGACAAACAGCCACGTCAGCAGACCGGAATACCGCACATCGGGAACCAATCAGAACAGACCGCGCACAACGACACGTCACCGGACGGGGTATAAATAGGCATGAAAGGAACGTGTTCGTCAGTTCACCTGAAGACGATTGAAGATAGCACACCAATCGAAACGTCGTGATACTCAAAATTTTATAGACAATGGAAGTCCGAAATCAAACTTTTCATAGATCCACCTTGTCTAAAAGTTTCAAACAAGAGTTGTAAGAAATTGGATGTAGAGTCAAACCTGTAAAGTTCGGCTGTCCATAAAACAAAAATTTCCAATGGAAAAGAAAGGACATAACAAAGAGAATAGCTGATGGAAAGGTACTTGGATTAGTTATAATGGGGATGTATCCATTGATTCTCGAAAAACTATTTCAATTTGCTATATTAGGAAAATTAAATTTTATCTGGGTTTGCTTGAAAGTGAGTTTCGGTCTGGACTGTGAGTTTTCAATATGGTTTCATTCACATTGCGTGCTGTCAACGAAGTTATGAATGAAATTGTTGAATGGGGATTTACAAACAGACTTTAGGTAACGCATTGAGGATTCAAATTACTATGGCAAGCAAACCATACGCTGAGGTATCTTCCACCAGGTTTGTAGGGGTTAACAAATGTTCGGTTGAGCTGTCTTGGATAAGAAATCTGATAGACATCAACACATTGAATGTTGAAGAAGCTCATCTTCACCAGGTCGATCTTTCAAGTCTCTTCCAACAGTCATTATTTTTGGGAACCAACCTCGGCATGGTGGATAAGCTGTAGTGAGCTTTTCTCCCATGGTTTACAAGGTTTTAAGTTCAAGAATGGATAGATATGTATCGTGTTACAGCACTTTCGGAACACCATAGGCATTCTGCCTCCGTAAGAGGAGAATCTTACTTAGCTGAATATATATTTTGGTGAGAAAGGACAGTATGGTGCGCATTACAAGAGGGAAAGCTCAAAACGTCGGTTGAGGAAATGCGAAGCCACAACCGTTCATCGGTTATTTAAGATGGTGCATCGAGTAAAAACTGTTTCAACTACTTCGTGTGTGTGTGAATAACGTCAGATGATTGGATGATCAGAAATGCTTCCTATGTATTGACTTGTATTGTGGGATTTCATTTGACTCTATTTTTATAATATACTCAAAGTATGCTTTCATGAAATCAGTTCTGAAAATGCCTAAAAGTTTGAAATTATTACCGAAACAGTGTTAAAATTTCTCGCAACATAGCCATTAAGCACAGCTGGCATACTTTGTGCAACGATTCAGCTCTGTTTAAACATGATTTAGATGACTAATGCTCTGTTTCCTCCTGGAGAAGGGAAGATATGAGGTGTAATTTTGCAGCCGGAGAATTTTGGCGCCGAGCGTGAATAGAAATGAGTAATCTGGCACTGGCAAGAGTAAATCTTAGAGATGCTTTTTCCATTAAAGCAACGAGTTTATTATACAGGCTGTGCTTAATGTGCAAGAGACCATTAGCAACAAAATGAGGAACTCGACGTGACAAGTTGTAATATTATTTGTAAGATCCTAAAATAGATTTGGTTAGTACTGAGACGAAAGCTAAGTTCATTTGCAAGCGATGTTCTGAAATTATACTGATGGATGCCACGCTGATGAGAAAACGTGGGATTACATAAAAATTGCGTAAATTATGTTAAGTCAGGTCGATTTAATCTTGATTTCAATAGCCACAAAAATATATCCTGTATATCCTTATTCAAAGTCAAATGCACCTGCTTTATACGTGTTCAAATTTTTGTGGCATCGCGCTATTCGGATATTGAAGTTTTGTCAGCGTCAGCATAGCGTATTCTTCCGGTTATTGAAAATTAAAATTCAATAAGGCTCCCGGAAAATCTATTAAAGAATAAGCACTACCTTTTCGGGCGAACGGTTAGAATCTCTGATCTATATGTGAGCGTAGTTTCCGCATATATGGCGTGTGTCAAAGGTTTATTCTGTCGCTGAAAATTCTCGGAAAATTTGAATTCTGTAGGATGAAAAGGAAGAGATTGTAACCGGTTATTTTTCAGGGCTGATGTGATGATTTTTTTCTATTTAGTCGAGATAATGAAAAAGCCGTCTGCCAATGCGTAGGTTTACATGGAAGGGGATGAATATAGGCCTCTTCATTTCACGTGGGCTTCTCTCAAGAATGGATGTGTAGCGATAAAAACTGAAAAAAGCAAAAGAAAAATTCCAATAGTACAAGCAAGGTAACCAGCAAATTTAGGCTATATTATAGGAAGAAACTACACAGCTTCCGATTTCCGAAAGGATACTCTGGCCAACTGAGCTAACTGGGAACATACCCACTCGTTGCAGAGCTCGAATGATGTCAAGCGGAGACCCCCGAAAGCAATGACTTAAATGTTTAACCAACTGTTCATCAGCTCTATTATTCCCGAGTAAACCATGAACTACTACTTCAAGGCTGTGCAGGCTTGTCTTCCATTAGTATTATTTATTATTTAATAAATTCACCGCAAACAAAGAAAAATACTACATTGTTTTGACGTAATTTTCTGATTCAGTTACACGTAAAAACGGTTCTTGCAGCTCTGTGCTGTGGCAAATACTTAAGCACTCACCATTGTCCACTAAATGAATGGTGAGCAACTTACAGCCATTTACTTCCAAACTAAAGCCACCCAAAATCTTTAAGATTTACTTAACCAAAGCACAGCCAAACTTAAAATAATGAAATTTGGTATTTTGCGCTTTATGAAGCAAGGAAGCAGAGTTTATGCATCAAAACCGAAACCTAAAAAACGTTTTTTGTCATCTTGTTTCATAGAAGATTATAGCCCTCTAAATAAGGAAAAATCGATTTTACTATCTGATACACCTGATCATGTGAGCCCAAATATCAAAAATAGTAAGCAAATACACAGTTAATTTTATTCCAGTCCTTCCAAGCTCACCAACAAGTATAGTAACCTATATAAGTTAAAGCCTAAACCTTTTGTACTACGAAACTTGAGCAAAACATATGCTTAGCTTCTACTAAAACTTGTATGTATATTTCTAGCTCTTGTATTCTGATTCATTTGTAATCGTGAGTCGTTTTCATTTGTGTAGTAAAGTCACTACGTGTGGCACTGACAGGTCTGGAAGAATTATTTTTCTAACTGTGTCAGTGATGGAATGATTAAACGTCAGAAAGATATACTCGTATTCGTTAGGCCATCTGTTGCTGACAGTCGAGCATTTGAATAATCCGGGTTGACTCCGGAAGTATATTCCACGGACATACCGAAGCCGCACCCGTTTTGTTGTTTTATAATTTTGCCCAAGCATGCATAAGTAATGGCGCTTTGGCTCCTCGTTTTTGCTACAGCTGTTGGGCGAGCAAAATTCACTATACATAGTGTCCTAGTACGAGCTGTCGCTTCATGGAATACCTCACATGGTCATCATTGTCAGAAAAAATATATAAAGTCTAGACACATTTTGGAAAATTTAAAATTTTATCTTTGTACGTTTCTGAAATCACTCGTCTCAATATTAATCTTTATCAAACTTTATTTTTACGCTTGAAATACCTTCTTTTCTCGTCTTGTAAACCAGTATATATGAAGATATGAATTACGTTTGACACAACGTTCCTTATGTACATTAAATGGAATGACTAGCCTTGAAAGAATTGTAATGTAATAACCTATAACTTAATGAAGGAGAAACAACTTTTTTCTATGTAGATTGTAGATAAAAAAAATTTTTTCTAACATTTACTAAAAAAATGGTTTCATTACCTTGAACAATGTGTGCCTGAAACGAAATATTGGAAACCTTTGTAAAACTACTTTTATATTCTAAGTAGAGTCCCCGCTTAAATAAAGACATTTTGATTTGGTAAAGTTTTGAGTGTAGTTGGGAATTTTTAGTGTATATGTATTCATAATACCCAAATACTTTCCTGAAATGTACCTTTCTGGTATGCTGCCAACGTGGAATGTGTGTAGAGATCCCTTATATATGCTAATATAACAGGCCAGCTGGAATTTGAGGGGGAGGATATAGAAAAGGAATGAATGAAAAAGTTGGGATTTGTATTCAAAGAAATGCGGCTGGCCGTGAAGAGGAAATAAAATCCCACTTGTACAAAAAGTTTGTGAACTGGAGAAAGAAATCAATGGATGCTATGAATAGAAATCATCCTATTTTCCACTTCAAATGTGGCGTAAAAAATTGGAACAACTTACAAGGTACGAATGTCCCTCGAATACAAACATTTGGATTATCATGCGAAGAAGGCTTCATAGGTCGAAAACTTATAAGTTCGCATTTAATCTTCCTGAGAAGAAAACTGACCTCTTGTCAGGTTAGCCAGGAACTGGCTTAATAGATCTCAACATAAATATATAGCTTGAGAACCATAATTTTCTTCTATATCTACAAATAGATGTTAACTAATTGAAAGCTATTGCTATATACCTGAACACCCCTTCCGTTAAGAGCCGTGTGGCGCCGTTACTCTGCCTGAAGAAACATTACTAATATTAAAATTGAATATACTGAAAGGCCATTTGGCCATATAACCACGTATCTATGACCCTTTTTTCCAGTAACATCCCCTGTAATCAGAAATTCGCTTTTTAGAAATAGTCGAGTGAAGTCACGATTGCCCTTGATATTAAACGCACATTCTGCACAATAAAGTGAAATCCAGCTCCAGCCTACCAGGTTTAATTAACTTTTAATGGAATCTGAAAAGGATATTTCTCAAAAATGTGCCATTCATTTTTTATACAAGGGTTTTGAGATTTATGGGAACTGTTAGAATGTGGAAGCAACAAATGACGCATACAGGGAAAACAGTTTTTGATGCATTAGTTGGGATTTTTTTATATATAACTTACACGAAACTAAAAAGCCCATCTCGCTCCAAAGGCGCTGTGATATATAAGATGTATATTCAAATTTACCCTGAAACTGGAGCTCTGTTTACAATTTTGAATAATTTTGGGGCTGTGGTAGAGGAATGGTGTGAGAGATCATGCAAAAAGTCTAGCTGCCATTTCTGAATGGTTGATAGACTCCGATAAAAGTTTTCTTAACGTATGAGCTGTAATAGATAGCTTAATGCACTACCTTCAAAAATAGGTATTGTGTGCAAAATTGATGTGCATCAACTCCTACATTAGTAGGATAGCATTTCTGCATTAAAAGCTTGCAGCGGAGTCGGTAATATAATATGCTTCCCTTAATAAAACTAAAACTGTGTCTCCACCGAGAAACTTTGAGTAACTTACGTAATATCATAAATCTTGGTAGTGCATTCTAGGCGTAGCGGAACTAAAGCATTGTGGGGATAATGGAAGATAGTGCTACTGCTGAAGACTTAGGAGGCCATAGAAATTGCGATCTTAACTTTTCTTACCATACGTGCTTTTACCAAAGGGTGTTAAGTTGTACCAATGTAAATAATCTAGATGAAACTCACCTTTGAAACTTAAGTATGAACCTACATGTGATGCGTGGTAATTTCAAATATTTGGCGAACATTTTATGGCGTAGTTTCAAGACTGCTCTCCAAATAATCATACACTGAATATTAAAACCCTATCGCTATACGATATATCAAAAATTGAAGGAAGAGAAAACCAAGTTATGAGGGCACCTTATAAAATTTCAAGTAACTGCATTATGACGAAGAATAAATATTTTAGCCAATTACGACTAGTAAATTAATCATAACATGATGAGCGGCAATAATTAGAAAAAAAATCTGTGTAACGTCAGATTTTAATTTCCATTAAATTTATAATATACCAGGATAAAAGCAGAATGGTGGAACACGTTTAGCTTTGAGGCTTATTTTGTGAATTTTTTTATAAAATTACACAAGGTTATCTTGAATAAATCACAAAGCATCAACGTACAGTTCGAGCCAGTGATTTTTTTCATCAACTTGATGCCCTATCTTCCATATAACTTCATTCGATTCCAATCCCTTATTTTCAGCTCTCATGATAATCTTTGCAACGATAAAAGGTCTTCGAACAGTCTAGAACCAAAGTTTCAGCGTTTTTATACTTTCTAAGTCATATTGAAGCCAAGGATTATCGGAAAGACAGGCGGTCGTTTTAGAGGTCAAGTAAAATAGAAATAATAATAATAATAACAAATGGGCCACAGGACCCAGGAACAGATCCTGGAACGGAACTTATCACAGTAACTTGCTTTATTATCCTTTAAATTAAACCGAGCGTTTAAAAAACGACAAGCATAATTCACGGCTTCCTTATCTTTGACACTAGCCTCCATAAATCAGCAACAGAGCATCCGAACTGGACGCGTAAAATGTGGTGGTGGAAGCAAAACAATTTTCAGAAAGCTACAATTCTGTCCGTACAAGGTTTTGGCGGGATAGGGTGATACATGCTATACGTGCTCCGACCACAAAAATTAAAGGTTAGCTGATTTCCCACCACGTAGACGGAAGAAATATATCAAGCGTAGAATTTCTTGAAAAGGAAATTAGGATGGTCTAACCTAGTTTTCTGTTATTGCCATATTCCAAAATTGATAACGGTACTCAACGCCTCTTTGCAAATTTTCATAAGAAAGAAGATATCATTCTGCGCTGGATGTTTAGTAAACTTACTTGAAGCAATTTTTCACAAATTAAGTATAAAACGTCTCAAATTGAGTGTATCCTCTCTACTATACGTGACACCTGCTATAGACGTGCATATTTCGTCTTTAGCCTAGACTCGTCAGTATATTTAACTAGAAGCTAGAAGCAGTTTTTTAATAGAATTAGGTTAATAGATTCCATTGAATCTCAGCATCAATGGAAATGGATCTTAGGGAAACTTGCAATAAATTATGATTGAGAAATATCAAACGAATGGTTTGCTTTGGCATTCACGACCAGAATAAGAACGTTGATTGTAAAATTTGAGGGAAATGAAGAAATACTAGTCATGTCTGGAAGGCTTCTTTTGTATATATCGGTTAAGTGCTGTCTTTGAAAACAATCATCAATTTTACTAAACATACCCTTAAGTTGATGATTACCCCACACATCGCGTCGAATCGCTGACCCTGTACACAAGCCTTTACTGTACAAACCAAACAGTATCTCGAATCAGCTATGCTTTATAAGGAACGCTACCTATAGATCATGTTGGATAAACACGAGGAAGGTGTGTCGATCCTATTTACTATCCAGATGCACTTTATATTCTCTACCCATACATCTTAATGCCTGGGAATAAATTAAATTTTCGCACACCTCCCTCTTCTGACAAGTCTCGGCAAGCATACATTGGATGAATCGATATTCACTCAGTTGAAGTACACCAAGCTGGCTCTTGTAAGGAGAACTTATCCGACAGCATTCCCAATTCTTTGCACAAAATACTCTAACAGTGGAAATGCCCGCAGTGTATTTGTTTTTGTCAGGTTAGTTATTTATAACCTAACTATAGCCTTGTAGTGACATGAAAAAATTCTTCAAACTTCAATGAAATTGTAAGCCTTTTACACTTTTTGCTTAACAGTTAAAACAATGAGGAGGGTAACTTGATGCATTCCTCATGGTCAATGATGCAGAGGAAAAGCATTATTACATGTTGTCCCTGTGAGGAAATTTGGACTCACTTTAAGTCAGACTTCTTTCTATTCCTTTCACTTTAATTATTGCAGTTCAAACAGCGCCACACCACATAAACCACATGCTCTGCGGGAAAATCAACCAATTGTGGTTGTTAGAATGGAAAAATGTTCATATTTGTAATCCTTCAAAGTGCAATAACCCAACGTTTGACGAGGTTAATAGAAAGACAAGGCGTTTCCGGAATAATTTTGCAGAGCTACAGCTTTGCTGTCATTCGTGATTTTGCTGGCCGTGACTCCATTTCAGCACCGTTTTGATTGATATTTGGTAGGGCGCTTATTGCATAAACTTAATCAAGAGCGACATGGCTAATGATTTTCTATAGTTCGCAGGAAACTCTGCTGAAGGTTATCGATCCAAGTAGGCCGACTGTTTCGTGACGTAGTCTAATGCTGGTGCCACACTAACGTTGATGTCTAACTGTCATTATCGCAATAAAGGAGGGCGCGTAACCATGCCATTAACAAACACGTTGTATTGAATGACTAAACATATGCATGCAGTACTGGCAGAATCGCTTTTAGCATGTAGAATCAATTTGTAAAAAAGAGAAGATGAAAAAGATATGTTTCAATCTGTGCGCGAATCTTCATTAGCCACAACTAGTGAGATTTGTAGGAAGAGGAATAGTAACTGAAGCAATGAAACAGAATATGAACAAATGGTCATCTCGTGGAGTGTTTCCTACAGTAGTACTTCGTCCAACTTGGACATTTTATATGTTGCAAGAAAGACTAACACCTAGCTTTATATATAATAAAAAATAAAAAATTGCCTTGCTTAGAGAACTGGTGAAAAATTAAATTATTATGTTCATTAGTATCGTTACTTCTAAACGTATAGCTTTATAAAAATAAATAACGAGTAAGCTTATTAAACTATTATATTGTATCAGTCCCTGATAAGTGTGTGAAATTTAAAATTAATCTGGCGTTTTGAAGTGGGTGATTATAGCGTTCGAAGATTTCGTTACAAACATACATACATACGTATACGTGAAGCTACTAAAAGCATGTTAAAAATGACTAATGATTCGCACTTCTAAGTAAGAAACTAAAATCGATTGCTTAAGCGCAAACGTCATATTTTCCTAAATTCAGTTATACAATCGTTTCCGCTTTTTATGGCACTATATGCACCATCAAAAGCAACGTTACCCTGAGAAACGGTTCACTGCGATCTAACCTTAATGGAAAAGCACTCAACCTAACTATGTGTCTGAATAAATAATAACATCGGAAGCGTAATGATGCGTTGAGCAAAATCAAACATGGAAATTATTCACCGTTGTGTATTCCACCCTGCAGGATTAAGCAAACTTCTTAGTCAAAATTATATAGACAATGGAAGTCCTAAACGCAAATTTTTCACTCTATCGGTGTTAGTATTCAGTACAGTTCCGTCTAACATTTTTCATCGTAGAGAATACAGAATAGACGTATTGCTTGTTTATATGGATTGAGTTTTTTAGTACATTTTTTATTGGGTTGTTCGGAATGTAATTTTGTTCGTTCGGGAAGGCCGGTTGAAGCTGATAAAGACGCGATAAGAAGATGCGAACCGGCGAATAACAACACGTGAGATCGGATTGAGGTTAAATTTATCAAATTCAGCAGTTTATGACCACTTAAAAGGCCTGGGATTATACTCGAAGCTCGATGTATGGGTTCCCTATGACCTCACAGAAATAAATCTGTGTCGCCGCATCCACGTCTGCGATTCGCTTCTCAAACGTCACGACAATGATTCGTTTTTGAAGCGCATCATCACTGGGGATGAAAAGTTGGTTGTATACAACAACGTCAAATGCAAGAGGTCATGGAGCAAAAAAGATGAACCGGCTCAAACCATTTCTAAAGCCGATATTCACCAAAAAAAGGTGATGATGTCTGTTTGGTGGGATTTTAAAGGAATCGTTTTTTTGAGCTTTTACCGGATAACACAACGATTACTTCGGAAATCTACTGTCATCAGCTGGACAAACTGAATGATGCACTTCAACAGAAAAAGGCCAGAACTGATCAACAGGAAAGGTGTAGTGTTTCACCAAGACAACGCGAGACCTCACACAAGTTTGGTCACTCGCCAAAAGCTTTCACAGCTTGAATGGGATACAATGCCACACCCACCATATTCTCCAGACCTGGCACCATCGGATTATTATTTGTTCCGGTCACTCCAAAATTTTTTAGACGGTAAAACCTTCATTTCAAATGAGGAGATTTTATGAGCGTGGAATTATGCTACTACCAGAAAGATGGCAAAAGGTGTTGGACCAGAACGGTCAATATATAATTTCATAAAGTATTTGTTTATTATACGAAAACTGTTTTTCATTTCGACAAAAATAAGCGAAATTACTTTCCGAACAACCTTATATAATTTATTTGGATACTTACCTGGATGGCATGTCGCTGTTATCGATGTAAGATCTCGCTAGCTTCCACCAAATTGGAAATACATCACAAATAATATGGAAAGCGTATTTAAAATATTAACATGAATTTATAAAAGGCCAAAATGAAACTATATTCCAATATATTGAACTGAGTTCAACAGTGAAAAAATACATTAACATGAAATATACTTCCTACTGTATGGAAACGAACGCTTTGATCACTACGAATTATAATTACATCAATATTCAATTATATTGCAAAGCCATTACTTGTCAATATGTAGCTAATAACAGTTGTTGGAAAAACATTTGAAGTTGAATTATACAAATTGCATTTTATTCCATTATAATTCATATTGGTTCTAATAATACTGCATCTGATCATGTAACATACAGTATTTTCTACAAATAAATGCCTTATAAAATTACTTTCATATATAGTCAGATTCCAATGTCCTTGGATGTCAAAAATAACAGTAACAAACTGTGTGAAAGTAATTGAATTGGTAAATATATATCTGTTTTTGGTAGAACCATGTTGAGAAATATAAATTTATTTGTAAATAAACACAAAAATTTTGATAAGTTATATATGTGTCTGTAATTTTTAATATCACTGACCCACTTTTGTGAAAAAAATAGCACTTCTCCAAGCAGATGGAAATTATGAGGTTCTAAGTGCGAGGTTAAAAATAATTGCTAATGGACTGCAAGAATTCGGATACAGTTTTTTCACAAGGAAATATGGAATTCCGTCTGAACGCGCTGTTAATTTCCTTTTTCAATTTTGTCAATATTGTTACACATCAGGAATAAACCTTTACTGACGTTTCGGCTGTCCCGGCAGCCTTCATCAAAGTATAATACAATGGAATAATTTAATTTTGAAAACATCATGACAGACAACTCTCATCTTTAAGCATCGCGCACTATGGCGATATTCATTGGCAACTTACGAAGTCAAAGGTCCTAACTCTTGGACAGATGTTCCTTGAGACATCTGTCAACAAGGACGAACTGATTTACAGCGACATCCCTTGTTCTTCGTAAACACTATGATGTACCCTTATCATCTCATTCATGTCTGAAGCTGCCAACTGATTAAGTGTATGCACTCCATAATAATTATGCATCAAACCTGCTATAGACATTCATGTTTCGTCTTTAGCCTAGACTCACCAGTATAGCTTGGCGGACTAATGGTTAACTGGGGGATGTCGCTGTAAATGACATATATCGTAACAACAAGTCGCCATAGTCGGCAACGCGTGGAGATGAGTATCATGTTGCTATCACAACCTTGACTGGGTTACTTATATACTACCCAAATGCTCTCTACAGTTACGAGTCTATGCTAAACACGACACATGCATGTAAAGATGATGAAACATCAGTAAATATTCATTTCCACGTATGTGGCCAGCGAAAAATATGATCAGTTTGAGAGGATATGTTACAGTTGGTGAAACTATGCTTCCTGAATGATTACTGAAATAGCTTCAGCGCTTCAGCTCACGAAAACACCCTCAAAAAAGTACCAAAAGCGCTCAGATTAAATTCCTCGAGAATTGTATTCATGCAACTTATGTAACATACACCTATAGTGTGAAGCCCTCTTGACATGCACTTTTTTACACGAAGTCGCTCAAACACTGAAACAATGCGACTGAAGGAGAAGCGTCGCGAAGCGAGATGCAACATGCTGGTTCACTCCAAAGCACCATTAGGTGAAAAATGAGATCTGTACATCGTCGCTCTTGTAAATAGAGAGGAGTTTATTGGCTGTTGGAACGGTGGAAAAAGGACGATTACGTTTTATATGGCCGGTGCCACGCCAACACCGTGCAACGGCTTCCGTAGGACACAGACACACAGTGACAAAGCGAATGAAAAAATGGGATCATGGAAGCTGATGCTGTACTTTCCATTTACTTGTCATTAATGGCATGATTATTGGATACAAAACATGAGCAGTAACTAGAGATAAACCTATATTTTCAATGTTCTGATTAATAAAAAATCAAAAACCGTAAACTTTTATACTGCATCATATTTTGGTGCCCTCAAAACGTCAATCAATTCCAACCAGACGCCCTTGCGTCTCTCTTTTCCCTGAAATTCGTGACAGATTTCAAATTTTATTCTCTCCTAAAATTGGTTGTGGCGAGGGTGAAAATATGTAACATGTTTAAACGAGTTAGTAAATTAACAGCCGCAATTTAGACTTGTTAACGTTGGTTGGTGAATGGAATTGAAAAGTTAGTATGTATATTTGCACCTGCACAGCCAACTGAAAGCGGACTTTGGAATTGCGACTACCCATTGTGAGAGTTTTGCCTTGCTTTAGAGAATTGCTGGATTCAGTAACTCCAGATTTATAATCAGGAAAGTTTAACAGACGTACAAAGTGCTTAAAAAGATGCGTCGAGTGAGTTGACGATGTACTGAGCAATGCCATCGATTTATAAATAAGGATTTGCGTCGAACATTTAGAAAATTCTCAACATTTTCAAGGCTTAAGCTCTTATTCGTGATCCCTATAATGTAGGAAGCACCAAAGGGGATAAATTAACAGGCATTTATGGTTGCAAGTGGTTCAGGCCCTTGTCGTTCCAGACCATGCATCTTGAGAAGTTTGCTTACACTCCTCATAATCCGTCTTCTTATGCTATTCATACTTTGCATTTTCTGTACCATTATTAATATTTAACTGTTTTTCTTATTTGTGTAAGCAACAGAGATATTCTATATGCTAATGTTTTGTAATTATGAATGAAATCGAAACCCAGAGAGTCTCACATCATATATTTTACTAACGCTGAACGTCTTTTAGTTAGTTTTCATTACGCTATTCAGTTAAACAAAAATCCACAAACCTGGGTTCCACGGTAGGACAAATCAAACAAATTACACGAGCAAAAAAATACTTAAAACCCTACCTTGGCAATGTAAGCAAAACGTTCCATTTGTTAAAGACAGTATGACAGTGATAAATGTATTTTTTAATTGAGATTTTTTAATACAGTAGGCATCACCTTTGTAGAAAAATTTAATTGAAACGGGTGGTTTTTTGTACATTAATCTTAATTTCCCGTAATGTTCCACTTTTCCTACTGCCGAGATTTTCCTTTCTGGTGATCATAAACCCTGTTGCTCCAATTCGTCTGTACTGGAGTTTTTGCAGACCTGTCTAGGTATAACTAAGAAGTAAAAAATAAGTTGAAAGTAAACAAACTTTTTTAAGTACAATATTATATTTGAATGTGCTAAAAAGTATACTATGAACTTTTCATTGTAATTTAAATAAAGATTTATGGTTTTCTCACCTTAGAAGGCGCGTACGTTATTGATTGAAATTCCTATGGTGCGAAGTGGCCTTTGGGCTAAACATGCACTTCCTGGATGCAATTTTTCTTCGCAGCTATTAATCAATCTAGGAACGTAATTTTATCTTGTAGGTTGGCGTTGGAATGCGATCCCACCAAAATACCAGACATGCATTTCCATTCCTGGAATGTGGCAAGCGAAAGGAAAACTGTCTGGACTTCGGAAATTTAGATTGATGCACGAAAAAACCGGCGAATGCAATTTGATTTTTCAAAACGATTCCTTGAATTAATACGTTCATGTTTTAGCAGCAGTTTCTGGCCTAGAAGCCATGATCCCATTAATTTTAGTAGAAAAGGATGTTTCTTCACGAAGAACCACGATCCTTTTGTGAGAAAGTGAGGACGACCATGAAGAAGCTTGAGAGGTCACAGAGAAGAAGCCATGATTTCAAGAATCTTAGAAGGAAATACGTGCTTCAGGGACAAAATGGTAGTTGCAGATGATGAAAACTCAACTACTCAACCAAGCTGGATCACAGTCTATTGAGGAAAGTGTTGTTGAAATGCACAATTGCACCATACGTTTTTTAACCAGAATTTGTTATGGTTCCTGCTAATGCATCATCTGTATTATAGCCTCTCATAAAGTTCATACTGTTGAAAACAAAATAGTTATATTGGAATGTCATAGATATTAATGTCATTATATTTTCCAAATCCACTTCTTTCATTATCTTTTGTACCGAGGCAGCCTAAACGTCATCAAAGAGATTGAGTGGTAGTAGAGTTGAAGCTGAGCAAAAACAGATACAGTGTTATAAATGTTAGTTTTATCTTCACATGCAGAGCACCTTAAAGATGATAAGCAAGGAAAAATCACTTGCTGTATACAATCTGACTAAAGCGTAATACAGTACGAATAACGATACAAACATCATAAACTGGAAATACTGAAACTCTGAATAATACAATTGAGATCCCATTAACTTTTTTGTCTTCTTGATCTTAATCCTCATTAGCTTGATCTATAAATTCCGTTGGAAAAGTTCAGAAAAATATTTTCAAGGAACTCGCTGCATGCATAAAAATTTATAAATCATCAAATGCAGCGAGCTTCCGTCAATTCAGAGGCAAGACTGTATAACACGAGAAAGCGTCGTAAAACTTTCATGGCCAGTAAAACAAATGCATTTTTTATATTAGATTCACATTTACAAAAAACGTAAAATGAGAGGTTTGCGTGTGGGTTAGATGTAAAATCTATATCTTGGAAAGAAATCTCGGTTAAAAAAGGAGCAGAATATGATGTCAATTAAGCTTGAATGAAGATAAACTGCTTTTGAAGCCATTCAGGTTCATTCATATGTGAATTATTATAACCCATAGCAATACGTTATTTAAATAGCTTATATTGGGTGTGATCACAACCAGTTCTTCCCCAATCTGTCTGTCTGTTCATTTATCTGCCCAAACATCTGATACTGCTTTGAAGCCATTGCAACTCAGTCTAGGAGTTATGGAAGATCAAAAGTTTGAAGACGATTGAAGATAGCACATCAATCGAAACGTCGTGATACTCAAAATTTTATAGACAATGGAAGTCCGAAATCAAACTTTTGATTAATTCCACCTTGTCTACAAGTTTCAAACAACAGTTATGGAAGACATGATAAAAAGAGGTGAGCCTCGCCTCTGAACGTTTTAAAGCCATCAGAATTTTTTTATGGGTCGATTCTTGCAAAAGCAGAAAGCCTATCTCGCTCCCAGAGGACAAAGTACCTATTCACACTGATCTGGACGATGCAAATTGTAACTATCTGGGAAGATGAATAGAACTTCTTTTGGTAGGAAATAATCACAAGTTAGAACAATTATCTCAAATCTTTTCGATATATACAAAGCAAATGCCGTAAAGAGAGTACTCGAACTTAATTTATTTCGTAAACTCCTCTGCAACAAACCTATTTATCAACCTACTCTCCTCACCTACTTTGAGTAATGTAAGAACGGAGTCTCCGATGATTACGAGTATATGATTCTAAAGCATCACGCAATAACGGTATCAATGCTGGCGAATTTCTAATAAAAGCGTATCACTATCCCGGTTCCGTGACTAACATGCATTAAAATGCAATATGTGTTTTTGATACAACTCTACAAATCATACAAGACAGATCTCTATAGTTTTGAGTTCGTGAATGTTGGTAGGCATGCTTCATATAACGTTCAATCTGATGATATCAATTCACGGCAGATAATACGTCCATGATATTATATTCCAAACTAAAAGGGAAACCGTTACTAAGTTTACAAATCATGCGCACTAAATTGGCGATGAGACTCAAGAATGACTGCTTTATTAATACTTGAGAGAAACGGGTTTCATCGATACGCGCCACATCGTTTTAAGGGCGGGCCACGCCCTTAGATTTGTTATGACCAGTTCCGCCCTATTGGAGATGCAGAGGGACGAGCCTCGCACCCGTGACTAGTGATGCTATTACTCTAGGTACTAATCCAGGTGCCAGATCACTAGAGGATAGTGTTCATACCACTATAGTATTTACTGTAACGAATATATATGCCTGATAGTAACAGCAGCGCAGATGTTATAAGATGGAATTGGTAAGTATTCCTCCTAAAACCAGCGAAGACATTTTCAAAGCTTTCGTGAGATGCTTTATGTGTTATATCTGTCTTGAAAAATAAACGGATTGAAACTTCCTTACGTAACACGCAGATATCTATCTTATTTTTGAGCTGCATGGAGATGAATCTCAACTCATCCGTGTGAGAATAAAACCAACAAAAACCAGCTATAAACTTTTATTCGAGAATCTGGGAAGTGCCTGAGTTTGCAATCCAGAAAAGCTTTTATTATCGGGCGTATATGGATGGAGAAATTGCAGAAGCACAAAGATGCATCGTTCCTGTTTTCTTTGCAACAATGAATCTGCACATACAGTACCCGACAAAGTATACCAGCTCGTACGAGTGGCTGATCCTACGTTTTATTAATATCATCTGAAGGAAACCAACTCTCATTGAAAATAAATATGGACAAGATAAAGGTTTATGGCTATAAGAAAAGACCGATGGCTCGACCTGTAAGAAAACGTAAGTTCGATATTCATATGTATGAAGGGTCATGGTAATTTTAGGTTCATCCACTGAATTGAAAGCGAAAGTGCAGTTTGCTCAGCTTTTTAATTATCTGGTGCTGTCTATCGCTAATAGTTGAGCTCAATGTATACAACCACGACTTCAACAATACATCTTGAATAAATTTATAAAAAGCGTCGTTCACTATCAATGATGTTCAAAAATAATACAATGAACTTCAGTATGGCGCAAGTCAGAAATTTCGTGTAATAATCGGTTTATTCGGTAAACTCTCCAAAGCATTGCCGAGAGAATATGTAACGTATGCAAAAAGTTTTGCACACAGATGGCCTGAAACAGTTTTATGATGATGATGTCGATGTGCAACTGATATTATATAACCAGAATATGAATTATCTGAATGTAGAGTGAAACTTCCGAGGGCGGAACTTTACGGAACGGTTTGTTCGAAGTATGTGCATCCGAGTAGGAAACAACCATGAGGGTAGAACAGTTTTTAGCACAAGTTTGCTATGATAGGTATTCATCTAACGTTGTAAATTTGAAAAAGTAATCACTCAAATTTACTAAAAAGTACAATTTATGTTTAACAGAATGTTATACTAATATCCAGTAGAATGTATGTATGTTGTTATTTTCGATTATTGAGACGTTGTCTTTTATAATATAGCGCAAGATAATAATAAGCTTGATGGTTGTTTGTAACGAAAATTCACTTCATTTTTTCCACGGAGCTTAGTAATCGAAATCTTTGATATGCGTATGTATCTACTTATGCCTATCGAGAGGAAATTGGCGCCATTTGTTGAAAATGCCACCTTATTGCCAATTTCATGTCTGAAAAAGCTTTTTTTATCGTTAGCAGTGAACAGCAAATTCTTGTACTACTGAGTCGTTCCAAAACTTTAAAATTGAATCTCTCTATCTCTGCAAATACGGTGGCACAAATGAGCGGAAATATTGAGGATCTGATTCTGAGATAGTGGAGGCAATTTATTTTTGAAACGAACCAACGATCCCATCTGCAAGGGAGATGATGAGCTATTAAAGACAATGTAATTGCATAGATTTAGCCGTTGAGACTACGCTCCACCAGAGCTTCATTTCCTCTACCATATTCGCTTTACAGGAAATTAGTGCACATACTCACATATAGCGTGTGACGCGGCCTTAAAGTATCAGAAAGAAGTTTTGTTGAATACAAAGACTAATATAGTCATCAATGATTTCTATTGCGTTTAGAGCAAGACACGTAAATAGAGCTTTCAATTATGATTTATATTTACTGATCTATCATCTACTTTAATAAAAATATCCGAATTTGAAGGTCAATAAATGCTAACAATACCAATCAGTCCAATCACATAACATCAAATTAATTTTTTGGGCTCTTCCTGTATAAGGTTGATGAATAACAATAAAACATTAATATTTTTAGGTTATCAATCATTCATCAATAAAATGATCTGTTCATTCACCTTCATAGGGGAGTCATGATATCATCGACGAAAATATAGAACAAATTGATTCAGCGTAGTGCAACTAAAATATCATGTAGATTGTAGTACTTGGTGAAACTCCATCATGCAGAAGAATAGATCGTGTACACACAAGTGAGGATCTTGACTTCATAAAGATGCCAATGATCAATGCGACTGGGTCACGTCAGTTTAGTTTAATCTCACGGACAACCTATTCAATATCCATTACACTAAAAAGTCCATGATATCCTGTTGTAATAGCGTTAATCGGAGAATATCTTTCTCGAGCACGGGTTATAATGTCACATAAATGTGACACGTTCTGCTGAAGTTTGCAAGATAATTATATTTTATGAGGTTGGCTCCGTTTCGCTTAAGCATGATGACGTAACTACATTGCATATTGAAGCTATATAAATTAAAGACATTTTGAAAACGTGTTCAGACCAATTGTCTGCGAAGAATAAAGTAGATATAGTTGATGTGGTACCAAACCCATATTCATATCGATTTGCAACGGCGTCGTTAGAGTGCCTCGTACTATTATCATGGCAGCACCATCTACATTCGTGCTTATGTACTTCCAAGTAGCATGAATGTAGATGCATGGTAGTGGAACTATCTTCAGGTATATAAAACGATACTGTCAGTTTCAGTATATTTTCTACTCGCCTCTGATTGAATTGAGGGTTAGATAATTTCATTCCTGATTTACAAAATCGAATTCTTTCATTTTTACACTTTGTCAAAGGCTGACGAAATATCATTAAAGATATTTAGTTATTCTTATAAGCTTTTTTACTTTGAAAATGTGTGTATTCAATATAAACAGTAGTATTCCGCTGATACAGAAATAACAGCTTGTATAAATGATTCACAAAGGAAAAAAAAGTACTGGAATCTATATTCTCAAGTAGACTGCACCATAAAAAACTTTGGCCAAATCTGAATTTGTTTTTTGTCGAAGAATATGAATCGAGCTGGCTTGTAGCTACTGTGATATTCCATTAGTCATATATTTCATATTAACGGTATTTGTAGATATGGTAAGTAAATCGAAATTCAATCTACATAAAATCTTGAAATTTCCCAGTTGCCTTGGAAGTTTGCTGACGTATTACTTGGTTATATCGATTTTGTACACATATATCCATTAAGTTGAATAACAGCTTCTCTTTGGCCAACATTCGAAACATATTTCATGACGTTCTCCCATTCAGTATTGTATATGAGAAAATCCATATCATGCTGACACAATTTTGATTTATCTTTGTTTGCTTTCCTTTAGCCTGATTCATCTCCATTCACTGATGTTACGTCGCAGAAAGGAACACAAGGCTGAACAAAATTATATCTTTAGCAAATCAGTTCAATATATCGGTGCATCAGCTGGTTTAAAATTCATCATGAAAATATGTTGAAGACATTAGAGATTGGAAAATATCCCAGATAGTTACAGCACGGTACATGACATTTCTAAGTATACTACTTGTACAGGAAATAGATAGTTTTCCTGAATTTTCCTTCAACCCAGTGCCCGGTGGTGAAATGAAAACTAGTGTAGTACAACATCGTTTCAGAAACATTGGATAAATATTATATGCCTTGACAGCGCATCTCCCTTGGAAAGTTGCCTACAAAGAAGCAGCTTTATTGCAAGTGATTATGTTTTTTGCCAAGATATTTTCCTCTACCTCGGATCAAACTGTGGGGGGTGTTTTAGATGTTCAGCGCGTCACTGCAGGCAATGAAACAAAGCGTCTTCCTCAACAGAAGCCTGACTTGTGACAAAGTATATGAATTATCCGTTGTGAATATTACTTATAAGCAAGTCGGATTAGATATGCACTTGTACATAATTGAATATACGGAATGGAAAACAAAGCTTGTTAATACAAACTCATAATTAGAAAAAATCTAGTAACACACAGACGTTCTCAGTGTAATTTAGTTTGAATGATCCAATCTTGAGACGAGGTATGTTGATGATGGTTCCTCAATTTGCTAAGTTATTGGAATGGCGCTCTCGGCACATTAAACAACAGAGAAAAACAGAGAACCGTAATGAATCAGTGTTAGCCCATATTCAACGAGCTTAATTAGAAAGGAAACGTGTTCGCCAGTTCACCTGAAGACGATTGAAGATAGCACATCAATCGAAACGTCGTGATACTCAAAATTTTATAGACAATAAGTCCGAAATCAAACTTTTGATGAATCCACCTTGTCTACAAGTTTCAAACAACAGTTCAGGATTCCATGATGCGCTATACGCATACTAAACGCCGGTGTAATTCTCATTCAAATCTGCTATGAGGTAGGTTAGAGTGCTATTTGCTCTGATACTATTATAAAATCGAACAAAGGTTTGCTAAATTTTATTCTGACTTGAAACCAGACTCCTATTATTCATTTTGAAAATCAGAGCTGTTCAAAAATACGAAAAATAACGACTGCACAAAATAGGCTAAATTAGAAATACATCATGTAATGGTCTGTGATTTTTATTTGCAACGCAATGTACAGGAGTAGATGCCGAATTACCAATGCGTTTTCATAAAGATTACGTTGCTCAAATTTGGGTATGAATAATGCATTCTTTGGAGAAAAAATTGAATCAAATTCCTGATCTGAAATCTTGCCCCATTGCCTCCCTCTTTTATACGCCATTCAATAAAATATTGCATACTAAGACCTGTTTTCCTGGGTAGCAGTAGATGTCATTGTCATAGTTTCTAATTTAAAATGTTTCTTCTTTTGTATACTAAATAGATGCACTGGAATCCCATACTATTGCTGAATTAACTGGATTTATCTTTGTTACAATGCCAGAGGTTTAACCATAAAAGAGCTGCAGCATGCCCTGTTCAGTTACGCTTCAGACCCGTTAAAATAGGACACGGTGCAGAAAGGATTGTTGAACGTAGTATTTGCGACCACTTAAAAGTTTTATATTAGTAAAATGCTAACTCGGAGGGAATACTTGAAAAGCTCGGAGAGTAAAAAGCAAGGGGATTGAAACTATGGAATTACAAGGAGTTCATGAAATGAACAAGAAAGTATCCAGGAAGAAGTGTCCGCGAGGCATTCAGACAATTCTCAGAATTTGCTACGCGTTACAGTCACCTTTTCATACTGTTACTAAGGGATGATTTGACTTGTTCGAAATGCAGATCGTCTTGAGGATTACGCAATGAATATATAAAATGTTATAATCGCAAGAATAACTTGTGAAACTAGACTTTTTCAAGTGCATAGCCAGAAAGTCACGTCATTCATTTTATATAACAAGTATCTCATATTTTTTTATACGGTTATAATATTTCCAACGGTTACTTCAATCAAGCAACTCATTTACCTGTTTGGCGTCGCCATATTTTTCAACGGCAGTTCAACGGTACGCGTGTGTCTGTTTCCACGCCCCTTAGTTTCTATTGGATCCAATTTTTACCGACCATGTCTCAGGATGAATGTGCTGTTAAAAAGTTGGTGTTGTGACTATTGTGCGGATCTCATACAAGTGTAGAGGTGTTGATGTGATATGATTGTTATGTGAGTTATGGATGAGTTCTATTACAAATGGTGAACGTATTGTTTATGATAATCAATCGCTAAATGTTGGTTATGTTTTAAGCTTTGTTCGTCTAGAGCTACCCTGGAGGACATATTACAAATTGGTTGCTATGGATTTAGAAAACAAAATCATCAAGTGTATAGAAACATATGTATTTTGCTATCAGTTGTGGATTTAATTTTTTTGTACGTGAATGTGCATTTCAGTTAATTCCACAAATTACGGATAACAATATCAATTATCTACCATGTATGATGGATTTGAGTAACCTTGCTCAAATTTTACGGACCATCTGTCTAGACTGCGGAGAGCATCTCATTAAATAAATATATTTTCACTTAATTAGCTTAATCAGCGACCAACTCTGTTTGAAACTTCTTAATTCTCAGCAGAAAGTTTTTCTGAGGTTTCTTTGACTTCTTATAAGAAACTTTCGCAGTTTATCAAGTACGTCTTAATGATTCTTTAAGTAATTTTTATCTAGCACTGTAAAAAAGTTTTGCGGCCACTCACTTGAAAGAGTGAGTCAATTCAGTAGTCCTTTTAAATTCTGGTTTTCACGCACGAGAACAATTAGACTGTAACAGAGTTCTTTCTTATCGGATACACTGCAATTCGAAAGTGGACAACTAATTATATTCAGAGAAATTACAAAGGAAAAATTTTGTTGCCAGTTGGGTTCGAACTCATAACCTCCTGCATTCTAGGCAGATGACTTACCATTGAGCCATGACGAACTTGTTAGACGAAAGGGCAAATACGATAAAGAAGGCACTTTCCCCCCACGCAATTCTTCTTCCAATTTTCTAACCTTATTAGTTGTCGACTTACGGATTGCGGTGTAATCGGATAAAAGTCTGTAATGGTATTTTCTGAGGGCGGCAGATTTTCGCATTTGGGTCAACACGATGGAATAATGTCAGTTGCGGCAAAAGACATTATCGGTCACTGGCACTCGATGTATAATCAAAGCTTGAGTTTTTACGGGCTAAGTATTCTACAGTTTTACAGAATTGGTATTTTTCGAAAGTTTACATGTAATATATTGGATATATTCAGAGTAGTCATGAAATGCCTATATCTCGTAGCTCAATAAGATGAAATAATATAAATGTACATATATGGTATAAAACCATAATTAAAAGCACTGTAGAAGTTATCAGTGCTAGATATGTTCGACTTACTTGGATTAATATTATCTATCTAAGTGTTGTTCCATGTTCCGGCTTACCTGAAACAATGAAATGCATATTAAAATTTCACCGTGGAAATGGAGAGAAATATTCACATTTTCTGCATATTTGCGTCAAGACAATTACAATAAATGTAATGCTGGCTGTTTGTATACCTGTTTCAGATGTCACTCTTATACTACTTATAAGTAGGCTTTTTGAACAATTCGTGATTTAAGAAGTCACCCAATTTCTTCTAGCATATGCGACAATGTGTGATATCCTTTGAACTCCCAAACCGTTCTGAAAAGTTTACTTCGCCCAAGCGGGCTCTTCCTCTGCAATTACCCGCTCACGAACGGCCGATCGTAAAAATGGTAGTGGCACTGCTACAAGACTGCTTTATTTTCATGACATACAGAATATATAATGGGCTCCAGCATGTAGAGGAACTCCTGTTAGGTATAGAACAACGACTTGGCGATTTTATGCTACATTGTAAAAAATCTGCAGAAACAGCGTGAAAAACATTGTAACATATGAATCCTTCTTTACATAGACTTTAAAGGTTCGATTTAGTGTTTAGTTTAGTTTGCGGAAAAGTAGTCTTAGGATGTATATTGAATAACTGGATAATAGGTATACACTCACCATTATATGAATGAATAATTTAAGTATTGCAAGTGCAAGTTTGTTATTGCATTGTATAGCCATTCCTCTTTCCTTTTATCACTTGGAATATATATTAAATGCAATATGATGTTTATATTTAATAAAGTTTCAATAAACAGATTCAGGCATCCAAAACAAAACAAAAAGTATGGATTCAGGGAACAAACTAATAACTGAAGATTTAATATTCTTCGTCATATTACTGAGCTTAAGGCTGCAAGAGCAAGATTGTATATACCTTAGAATCCATTACGTAATAAGAGCTGTACAACATGACAAGACTAATTTTGTTGTATCCAAGCTGGGTCTGTGTATAAAATTACGGAATGCTTTAACGATCTCCCGTCTACCTTATACCTTATTACACTTCGCTTTTAGCTTAAAGGCTTGTTTACGGGACACGTTGTGTCATGCTAGTTAATAGCAACTGCTTTTGTACAGCGAGTTCTAAGCGTGAACTCAAAAGCAAGGTTGTTGCTTTACTTGATACCATGGGAAAATGTTAATTTCAAAATAGCATTAATTTTGACCGATTTTTTGTGCCAACGGGTTTGAAAACTTCCAGAGGCATTGGCACTAGAAAGTCCCGATGATATCTTCAAAACAATAACGCGACCAATACTTTAGCTGCACTTATTCAATCAATTTATATGAGTATTGAACTCATTTATAAACTCGTGAAAAACTGGTCTACGGAAGGAAACGAATGACACATCTTCTGCCTGGTGGACAGCTGCTCTACCAATTGAGCTATGTAGGAACGTCTATCAACTGATCCAAACGCGAATGAAGAGAATACTACACAGTTTTACAATGCGAATTTCTATATATGCATCCATTTGGTCATGAATCTTTACTGTCCCCAAAACACCAGCGTATTTAAATTCAAACAACGCCCAGGAGACTGTACCTAGCATCAGCGTTCGGATCAATTGATAATGTCTGTCCGGCGAAAAGAAGTTTTTCGGTTTGTCCTACTTTAGGCTTTAGCAGTCATACGCGAATTTCTATGTCTTAATAACACCAAGAGTCGTTAGTACAGCAAACACTAGAGGGCCCTAGTGTTTGCTGCATCAGGTCAAAGTATCCCAGCTTGAAGCAAAATGAAATCTTGCATCTCAAGCAAACAAAGTGCAACGGGAAACGCTACTTAGAATCCAAATCACAATCCGTGAAGATAAATTGCATCTCACAGTGATATTCAACGTTTCAGCTCCATATACTTCCCTGTGGCGAATTCATTTCGTTGCTTGTTGCGGTTGGTTTGCCATCTCAGCCACATCGAGCATTTGGATATGAGCAGAAGCAGCCATATAAAATTAAAGTTGTATAATATTATAGGTGGTTAGGTTGAATGTGATGGTTTCAGATGCTCGTGAAATGGAGATTTCGCATAACTGGGTTGTAAAAAGTAAAACAATGTTGTCATAACAGAGAAGGCATATTTGCTGTCATAAAAGAATTTAATGACCCATGTATCCGTGTGGAGTTACGCAGTACGGTCTTTTTATACAGTGTAGCCACGTAGCACAGGTATGAAAAAAGTTGAGAGGCTTGAGAAGTGGTTTGTGCAAATTACACAGCTGCGTAAAAAAATATAGTTTCCATGAAATACGCTGATTGACTCCATTCGGTCTTCATAAATCGAATACTCTCAATTACTATTATTATGCAATATAGCTAGAGAAGATAATGCGTGAATATTGTTCAAATAAATCAACACCTTCGATGTTAATTAAATTCTGAAAAAGTATACAAATAAAGGCAGAAAAGCAAAACTAAAATCATTGAAGTCATTTCTATTAAACATAACCCAAGCTCTTATTATTCTAATCAGAAGTTCTTTGATAGTAGCCGACATTATTATTTCCTAAAGGTGCTAACAAACTAAAGCAATGCAACCGTACACAATCGCATGTCACCAGCTGGCCTGCATACTTTGACGGCAGCCGATGTTTGTCCTTCTAATTAGTGCAAATGTTCGATACAATGCACCTTCTTTAATGTAAATACGCTCATACAGATAATCAATAACATTACAAGGAACAAATGCACCGCCTGCACTGCATGTTGAATAATGAACTTAGCATGACTATAGGGTATGTCTAGTAGATTGATAGACGAACGGAAGTACCAAGAATACACGCTCCGCGACGGAGATGCTGTTGGCAGCTTCGGATGGATATACGAGGGTCACGCTGAAGCCTCAATTTCGGTGTAGGTTATATGTAGATCTTTTGTCACCATATTTTGCACAGCTTCTACAGCTTCCGGAGTAACAGAAGTGGGCGGTCGATCTGTGCGAGGTTCATCATCGAGTGAGACCCCGCCCTTTTTAAACTCAGCAAACCAATTAGAAACCGTAGCTCTAGAAGGGAGAGTCTCCAAAGCAATTCACTAAACTTTCGTGACATTTCGCTTGTTTTTGTCCCTTTCACTTTTTATGGTCATAAAAAATCATGGCTCGAAAATCGCGACTACGATTCAAACGATTTTGAAACATACAGGTATAATTGGGTTAAGGTAGATCAATAGTCAAGAAAAAAATTCGAACTGTAAAATTTTTGGGTGCAAAAGGCAATCTACATGTATGTAAGGAACTAAAACTAAAATTTGGATAGTATTTTGCATGATAAATCTCACGACGCTTCCCACTACTATGACAAGGCGCATAGTGTATGACCAAGCAGTTTTAGTCAGTACTTTTGGAGAGTCTCCCACTTCGGGTGAAGAAGCTTGTGGATAGATCCAACAAGAATTTTTGCCTCGAAATGGTTATTAATGTTTTCCCTTGAAAAAAATTTGTATACCCAATATATTGTCGAGTCTACTTCAAAGCATTTAAGCACCCCGAGTTTGAGTGCGAGATCTGAGTTAGATTGATTACATACTATGACAATATCGTCAGCAATGTAAGAAGCAAGAGCAACAACGATGGCGTTTAGAGAAAATTTTGTTGTAAAATGTCCACTCTTTACTTACGAAGTGTGTTCATTTCTTGGCGAGGGTGTTCATATCATCCGCAAATAGGTGGCGATGACGTTCAATTAAGTTTGATAAGATCCAATCTGTGCATCCATTCTAATGCGGACATCATTTGTTAATTTTATGATTATTCAAGTTTTGATCACACATCGCTTACGCTTCACCGTATTCAATGGACCGAACCTTTGATGCTAAATGAACCAGGTATAATAAAGCCTGGCTTTCAGGCGTTAGGGCGGCTGGATATGATTTTGTTGTGCAATTAAATTACACAGGTATATAAATAACATCACTATAACACATTCAAACAGGTAACTCTTTGCTACTTTATATAACTGTAACAAGAATAGACAGAATTGACTTCTGAAACATTTGAGCTCAACTGTGGAGACAAGAGCATTTGAATGATAACTCTATTTCGGTTAACGGAAGAAAATACCTTTCCTTGCTTTTTAAGGAAGGAAACAACTGTAGTCAAGCCTAGAGAGAAACTCCATGACCTTCAACTTAAAGCCAGTTGAAGGTTTTTTTATCGTAAAAAATGACACACCGTCCAAACAAAAACACGAACAAAAAAATGTTGTAATTCGTCGATTGATTATCATCCCAAAGTCTTCCAAAATTTAGGCAATAACTTCATGAGGTCTTTAAAGTGACAAGATTCCACTTAAGGACGCTTTTCATTCATATCTCCTGTAGGACGAAATACAAAATAAGGAGTTCACATATGTTTATGCTGTATGCCAATTGTATCTAGAATTTCAATATTTAATGCTAACAGAAGAATTGAGAAAATCGTCTAGAGCTATATTATTATATTATGATAAAAAGGCAATTTTTTATATCTAGATTACAAAACGATCTGCTTCCAACCTCTCGTCCACACACCATCTATTTACGGGTATCCATATTTTCAGTGATATCAAAAATGAACATATTGGTATAGGCACATTATTTTCCGCTACAATGATCATCGTATATTAATCAGGATGTTTATTTGTTTTTTTGTGAATAAATTGCAATAAATGCAATCAGTCGAACATATATATCATTAGGTCTGCATATAAACGTAATTGTGCTCATTTTGGAACATCAAACAACAGCCTCCAAAGCAAAAGTTGAAATTATCATATTGGAAAATACTGAGACATGGTCTTACACCATATGCTATTTATTAAATTGGTCAAAAAAACGCCAAATTATCATTTTGTTGCTATCTCTCTTGAATTAATATACTTGTAGAGGAATTGCTGTAAAGCATACTATGACGATAGACAATTCTCAACGCTATGTAGCAAATTTTACAATACTTTACTCACGAGCTGAGTAAACCATGGAACAATGGGCAATCTGAATAGATGTGTATTTTCCCGTCGACAGAATTATTAAGTCAACTGTCTACCACGCCGTGGAGCGAAATTGTTTTCATAAACAAATATTTACCATGGAATTTTTCCACTCAACTATAAAATATTAACACTGTACCGTAATCACTCGCTAGACTCGAGCAACTATTTATTTTTGTTACGGATTGCCTCACTTTTCAGGTTCAACACACACTTGTTATATTATATTAGATTTTTGTATGTATTTTTTATAGATTGACCTCACGCAAAGGCTATCTGGGTATCGCGTTTCATTAAAACTGCCCGAGAATAAATTAATTAATCTTTATTCACATTGACCTTAAAACGCTGTAGATTATAACCATCGGGGAACAAAATATCCCCGGTAGCCCGGACTTCCATTGTCTATAAAATTTGTTTGAGTATCACAACGTTTCGATTGATATACTATCTTCAATCGATAGTATATCAATCAAAATGTTGTGATACTCAAACAAATTTTATAGACAATGGAAGTCCGAAATCAAACTTTTGAAAAAACGTCATGGTCTACTTGGCGATCTTGATTGACTTGAATCCAGAAAAGTGAGGTTATGTATGTATGTGGGCTCTGTCTCCCTGTAGAAAATATATTTTCGCATAACTTCATATACTAGCAAGTTTGTTTCAATGGCAGGTTTGCTGTATAAAATTTCCATATTTATTCATGAAGGAAATATTTTCCGTATACAAAAATGGCCTGCACCGAAAAATATGTAAATGCAAGCAACTCTTTACAAATTTGAATTTACGGTGTAATACAGTAAATTACGTTATTCAAAACACAGCCGAAAATATTGCGCTTTAAACATTACATTGGTTAATTTAAATGTGTTCATGTTTGAAAATACAATATAATTCGATCCTGAATGCTTTGTTTAAATCGTTGGAATTGTATGGTAATTAATATTATTAGGGGAATAGAACTTCCTACCTAATTCATAGTCATAGTTACATACTGCTAGAGAACTTATGTAGATGACTGTTATATGTACATAAAGAAGAAACTTTCAGGATTAAACTCGTACAAATCATGTGCACACGATCTCATAAAAATCAAATAAAAGATTAAACTAGGATTGTGACGTACGAATCTATTATTGATAACCATTCTTTATATATTTTTCACCTTTACCTTAGATACCTACCTTAGATACTTACCTTCAGTATACCTACCTTCAGTTTTTGTTATAGTAACTCCCATTATGTTCAAAGTCAACCGTTCCAAAATAAGAAAGTAATCTCATGTGCAATCTGGATCACAGCACGATAAACACAGAGTCGAACCGGAAACTGTCATTATTTATGACGTCTAACCATCCAGAGAACGCGAAGAAAAATAGTGCGGGCAAAAAACCGCAACGTTGTCAGACATTTTACGCATAAGGTGAAGTATCTAGGTCAAACTGTTGCCTCAGCCACCTCATTATCCAGACCTAGCTCCGTGCGACTTCTGTTTATTCCCTAAGATCAAATAAAGAGATAGTGGGAGAATATGTTGTAAAAACTGAATAAATTTTTTTCAAAAAACCTTGTTGTTTTTCTGTATCTAAAAACTTTTAGCGTAACCCTCGTACATGTGCCTGAGTCTAAGAAATTTGGTTCATTCGGAACTGTATTCAAGCACTATGACTTCTGCATTATCTAAAGCAAAATGGGGCCGAGATATTTCAGCCGGACGAGAAACTGTTTTCAGTAGACTTCACCATAATTACAAAGGATCGACTTCCTTGAAATGTAATTGCACATCAATTAGAAGGTTTTTTAATAAAGGCAGCGAACAATTACGGCGAATTTCACGTGCCACTGGTTTTTAGAGATTTCAAAGCGTGGCTTGGAGGCAAGCAAATGCAAATTTCCGCTTCCTAGCCAGCAACGTAAATTGGGAATATGACTTAAAAATTATTGAGGTAACCAGCTGTGATAATAAAGCAGATCCATTCGTTATCGTCTTTGTTTTATGCACTTTTTTATCTTCTCAGTACTGGCTCAAACTATGGTCAAAGTAGAAATGGATTTCGATGAACTATTCGGTTTAGTTTTTGAAAACAGATCTTTATGGGATCTTTCTTCGAGTGGCACGTTTTGATTTATATTTAAAAATAACTTTGACAGCCCGTGGTTGAATCAAATTTAAACCGAAACGCGTCACTTGTAGAAAGTTTCTTATCTTTACTTAATAGAGCTTCTGATAAAAGCAAAAGACTGTTAACAACAAGAAATCACAACAAAATGGTCGAGGCTGCGTCTGTACCATGATAGTAGAGGAAGACAGGATTATGTAGACGTGAGATAGATAAGAAAACTTATTGAGGCAGTCTCATAACTCCTCCGCAGTTGGTCTTTCATTCTCTCTCTTGACAGTCACCTACGGAGATAATGTTCAGCAACACCCTAAACTTTTTGTGGGGAGATTAACTTCAGAAGCGAAGGATAATGACGCCCCGAGTGACGCCCAACGCACGATTATTACATGGAAAAGGCCTCAGAAAGTAGCGAGAATACGGAAAGGCGCAATGAGCCGAAATGAATTGAGATGCTCTTTCGACAAAGATGCGAATGAAAGTGAAATCAGCGAAGAAAAGTATAGTTATGATCATTTATCGGCGAGGTCTTGTGGAAAACTATGATCACAGCATGACGTATGATTAAAGGCTCATTTACATCTGGCGAGTTTGGAAGTGGAGCAGTTTATTGTCTGGACTTCCGTGTGAACGTCGTTCAAGAATCTATTCACCACGTTGAATCATCAAGTGGAACAGTGACCAAATAACGTTAGTTTTGTTAGAGACAACGCTTACAAGTCTTCATTAGAGCACATGAATGATGACAGTTAGACAGTAAAATCCATCAAAATGAAATATCAGCGACCTATGACCAAGAATTGAAGATAATGGATTCTTTGTCCCCAACCTCAAGCAGGCTCGTTTACTACTAGCATAAAAGCATGTTTATTTTATAACTACTATACACTACGTATATTGCACTATGCGAAACTCAAAATCCGTTTTCTCGAAGCCGAAGTCATGTTCTGTGTTCAAGACAAAAAATTACTCTCAACTCACTTGATATTTCCCCTGAAAATTCATCGGATATTTATAAATCATAACATTCTTCCAGCCCGTCACTTCAAGAATGAACGTTTCCCCACTGGTACATCAAGGGCGACTTTCGTATTATAATTCCATCAAAGGTTCCCTTTTTGATTCGGTGCTTTTGTGCAGTCGCGCTTTGATCTCGGAAATTCTATGTTTTCAATAAAACACCCCAGGTGAAGCTCGTGGAACTTCAAAATGAGGCCATGCTATTACCGATGAGCATTCAAAAGAAAGAAAACGTTTTATATCGGCGCAAATATGATTTTCGAAGAATAGAATTATTTTCGCAGATACCTCTGTCATGAAAGCAGAGTGTTGTAAATGTGAATTTCATGTATTTTTGTATAATAAAAGGTAGGTGATTAAAAAAAGTGGAATCAAGTGGATCGACTCTGTACTACGCAATCTCGTTGTTAATAGGCGTTAGTTATACCGCATTTTTCCGGCTAAAATATAGTTATGAATGAATTTGATTGAGGTTTCTCATATATTATCAGTTCACATGCAATGCCGAGTAAGTTAGATACATCTGATCTTACAAAGCACCCATATTTATAGCGTATAGTCTGGAGAACCTGGGCGTTGTGGAATGGGCTATCATCTGGAAGGTCAATGTAAATGGTTACTTGTGGCTACCGATGCCCAATAAGCTTTCTGACTTTGCGAGAGCTTATCTATATAAAAATGGTCATTATCTGTTTCAATGATCGTTCATTCTATATATTATGCTATTACTTTTAATTATATAGACATCTGCCTCTATCTAAGGGCACCTATACACCCACTGCAAGCTTGAACAGCTTGTGTAGTAAATATATTTCTACAACCATATCTCAGACACACACTCAGCTATTCGTTCAAACTTCTGGCATGCATACACACTATAGTCTGTAGATAGTTTCCATATAAAGTTCGTTATAAGACTGCTGCTGATGAATTTTTCGTATCGCAGATTGACAGTATGATTAAATATTTAACACGCGCCGATTGAAACGGGTCGAACAACAACAAAAAGACCAATAGCCACGAGCATTTATCCAATTTAAGCCGGGCTGGCTACTAGGACATTCCTTGACGTGCTAATGGCCCTGATGTTATTGGATAATGGAAATCATTGTAGAACAACATGTCGTGTCCCTGTTTCAAGCAAATTGTTAATAACAGTGATCTGCACCTCATCTGCTCTCATTCACCTCAACTAAAATACGTTGTAAGAACAAAAGAATATATTATGCCAACTAGAATTCTTAGGGTTTTGACATAAATGACAAATGCAGCGGTTATTCGTTCAATATTGCGGCGTTTCAGCGTTTATTTCACATCTTTTGAGGGCTACCAGATATAAAAAGAAAAAACGGATCATTCAAAAAGCAGACACAAGTAACAACACAACGGTTACTCTGTTCTTCCTAATGATATTTTCTAGGCAAAATGTTGTTAATTTGACAGATGATTGGTGTCAATTTTATTGTAAATACCAGTTCCATGCTTTGAGATCCCATCACTAATAAATCGTTTCTTATAATTACTTTTATTAACCAATATAAGTACCAGAATTAGATTAGATATTATTTTTTACGAAAAGACTTGTGAGCTGGATTTTTTTAAATATTTGTCAATGGACACAGGGCCTCACAATTACAACAAGGTATTTTATAGACGACATTATATCTATAACGGTTATCTTATGTATCCTTAAATAGAGAAAATAATGTCCTAACTGTCTTGCAATGGTAAAAACTATCTTTATATGATCGTCTGCAAGATGATGTTTGAATTCAATCAGTCGGTTCTTTTACATAAGGTACTTCTGTGAAATAAGAATAATCGCAGAATTACTAAATTTGTTGAGTGACACTGGACTGTTAAATCCTTTACTATTAATAATCAAATTACAAAAGTATCACTGGTAGTCGTTCAGTTCAGGTGTTTGTTTGAATATGAAAATATTCTGTGTAACAAACTGTGGGCACAATTTGACAATCTTGTTTTTGAAGGATAACTTAATGTTATATTTTTGTTTGAAAACATGGTGGGAGTGAAAACTCAAAAAGGAGACGCAACGGGCAGACGTAGGCTTGTTTTTACCTGTACATAATAAATAAATATATTATCCATTTTTCTGGCGACACAATGCTTTGTAACGGAAATGACAGACTAAGGCGTAAATTTCGTAAATCATCAATAATGTAACGGTTCCTTCAGGGTGAGATGGGTCGCGATGTAAATGGGACTTCAGGCACGTGCGACGTGTATCAAAATTCGATGAGCTCTTTATTTTCAGCTTCTGTTTCTCAAAGCAAGGCCAACTAGTGATTTTAGATACTCTAAGAATAACGATAATTTGTTAATTTTATCAGTTTCTATAAAAACCGTTTTTTATATACAGGAATGAACTTAAATAAATTAAAAGCTCAAACACTTTTTAAAAACAAGCTTTTATTAAATAAGCTAAAAAGAATAAAATAAACTTTTTTGTTAAGACTATCAACGTCATTACATAATTTATATGATATAAAAGCTTGTAGCGAGATGTAAGTACTCGTATTTACTTTTTTGTAAAATTTCGATAATTCAAATCAATCAGATCAAGGTATTTAATTTAATAAATACGATATGATTAAAGCTAAATCCGTATTTCTACGTCTAATATGAGCATCATAATGAGTCACTCCTGGATATTAAATTTTCAATTAGTAGATGCACTGTGCACGAATAACAATTTTAATGTGCCAGTTAAATTCACTATTCATATGATATACTATGAATATTAAATTCTCCATCAGAAAATATTGATGACGTTGCTGGAATTATTAGTATTATACAGCTTTCAACTGATAAACAGAATATTGCTGAGTTCCATAGCAGACAGACGTTCATTAAAGTGATGATAAGTTATGAAGGACGAGAAAATTGTAAATTCCGGTACGAAACGAGATTGAAGCTGTCTACTATTTTGTATACCACTCTGATAAAATGATAATCAAGAATGATTAACATGACGTTATTGAATTTTCCACAAGCCATAATTTATCAGTAAACGCAGCAAAATCTAGTGTAATACTTTTCTATTTTGAAAATCAAAGGCATGACATACAATCAGTTCTGAAAGTGGATATTGGAAATCAGGAATTATGTTCCAAGACTTAAAAAAATATTAGGCGTGACAAAAGATTGAATTAAAATTTACAACACATATCAAGAAGTGCAGTGCAATTGAAACAATACCCTCATAAAAGCACGGTACTCTTTCCAGTTTTTTGGGTACCTGATGCATGTTTTGACGGCGCTCTGACATGAACAGGATCATGAGAAATACAAAAATGAATCTTAGCGTGTTTCAAATGCTTGAGTTTGGAAAACAATTCCATTCCTCAACTACATATCTTATTAAATATCAATCAATTCATCATATTGGTGCTTAAATATATTTTTGTCGCCATATTTATTGACGAATAAAATCTATAAAACATTATTATCAACTATAGTGGCTGTAAATTAAAATAACATATGATGTTTCCCATGTCTTCACAATTGCAGCTTCCAGAGTAAACAATGACAAATAAATATATTCGGGGCCAAGTCTATTTATTTTTGATCAGTTTGAAGATACATCAGCTTGCGGATTAAGTAATGCAATTTTATTTGATTTACGTGATATTTATCGCTAGCCATATTTCACTCCACCGCATCGTTTTGAGTAACTGTGGTCTGGAGCGAACTGTAAACATGGACATGTTAATGTGCAATTACCAACAGTAGGGAAGTGTTTTAGTAACATTGTGTTTAGACTTTGATTGATTATTGTTGCTGAATGCTGAACTAATTTGTCTATTCTATTATCAGCATCAAGATTTAAACATGTTTACTGGAGAAGTGACTCAACGTGAGTTTGCAATTTCGTTTACCTGTAAAAACATCGGGTTATATAAAGGAAAACGTGTTTAACAACTTATTTGCAGTGCGTGTATCGATGATGAACATAACCAAAAAGTATCAGAAATATAGGAAAATAATAATTGATAAAAAACTATTATAGCCTCAATTCCAAATGTTAAGTGAAATGGTGACTCATGTATCGAATGAGGCATACTAGAGGAAAGTGAATTGGAGCTCAAGAGATATAAATGTTTTTTTAATTTTGAATTTTTTGGTTTTTCAGAATAGTCTCGTAATTGAACCGATTTTTGCCAAAGTTTCCCCTATTATAATCTGTGTCAAATCACCATCGTGTGCCTCCTTCTACACGTTCGATGAAAGGGCGTATGTACACAAACTCAGCCGGTTGTAAGCGAAATCGGATTACAGCTAGTTTCACGCAAATCTCTCCTAACATGTGTCCATCAGGGGTTGTGCTTTCCGCTATCTCCAATTATAGAAATCAATTAAGACAACTAAGCCGACACAAGGCGCACACACCTTATCTGTACTCAGCAGGCGAACAGGCTTCCTGATGTCCGAGTTTCTTATGTGTTCAAGCTTAAGTCTGCATTTAACTATAAAAGGGAATATTGAATATTTATGAGTTGCTTCCCTTTAGTTACCACATAACGACAGAACAGTGATCGCTGTTGTTTTGGCTACTTCGATGAAATCTAACGAAATTTATAAAGCAGGTCACTCCAGATCAGACGTTTTACGATTGTTTTATTGCTCGCATAGCAAAAACAAAGCAACCAAACACTAGACGCGAATGAAAGTCAGAACTGCTGGGTACAGTGTCGAATTCGAAGCAACATTAAAAGTTTCTCAGATTCATATTTATAGATTCCATGAGAATAAGGACATACCACCAAATTAAGAACCTTCTTCTTTCCTAAAGCTGGTCTATGGACATCTTGTTGTGTCAGGGCATGTTAAATTATTCACGCAGTAGTCCAGAAACCAAACAACGACAATAAAAGAACAGAAGACGAAATAAAAGATAATATTTTAGGAGAGGGCATTAGATTATAGACGACAGTCAATATCACGGAAACCTCGGAAGCATTCGGCGCCTTTCGGAGCTACGAAGAGTCATAAGTCAAAACAAACGTTTCGTTTGACAGCTGTTTGCCGCCTTTTCTGGACTTTATGTATGTCTGATCGCCATTAAAACAAGTTCTTTGTGAGTTGTTTTACCCTTTTGTGTGAAAAATATTGTGTTTATAGTTGTATAATTTATAATACAGTAAAGTGTTGTGTATATATAGTAAAAATATATAATAATTCACGTAGACCTGAAAACAAAACGTGATAATAACTAGTATCGAGATTATTTATCTATATTATTTATATTTGAGGTTATAGCTTTTAGCTCTACTCTGTATTCTGTTTTAATAATAATCTCTTATTTGAATCCTGGAGCATGGAAACCCAAACTTCCCAGGACAAAACGTGCCCATTCTGCAATTTTGAGTTTTCTACTGTTTCAGCAAAGAATAGACATGTTAAAAATATTCATAATAAACAGCAAGATTCCGATGCTAAAAAATCACATATTATTTGCCCATTGTGTACTGAAAATGAATTAGTCTGTGGAACTTACAATAAACTAGAATCACATTTCGATGAAAACCACAAAATAAAGCTACAAATGCAATCACATAATTTTGCTAGTGAAGAATGTTATAAACAATGGTTTGAAGAACAGAAAATTGATACAACTTATGTAATGGCCAGGACAGGAAACAATAAGGATTTGTTGAGGTTAGGTCACAGTGTCGGATATTGACGTTACTAGTTTTTGACACCAAACTCGCTGTTCAAAATTCCCGTCAGCGGCCTATCGCCGAAAGGCGCCGAATGCTCCCGAGGTTTACCGAAATAATTAGACAAATATTATTGTGTTTTAACAGGTTTACCTTTAACTCAAGGTTTACTGAAATGAATAAACAAATAAGGATACCCAACTTTCAATTCACTAATAAATTTTCTCTAAGATACATTTCGAATGCAAAGACAGAAGTCCCGATACACGTCATCGTGGCATTTAGATAATCCTTGCTTAATCTCAATCTGATCCACACGATCCTTGTCTAATTGCATCGAAATGTGCGCTTATTGGCTGTCTGACGATTCAGGCTCTCTTGCCCATTCAGTGGAGGATTAGGCCAAGCGGAGGTATCTCTAGCTGAGGCGGTAAATTCAAACCTAATTATGCTTCGACGTTGAGTGGCTTAGGAAGCAATCGTATATTGGACGTATGGACATGATTGCATGCTGAGGGATAGAAATATTTCGACAATACAGAAAATAATTTCAGTCAGAGTGAACATTTTATCAATTAAGTTACACAGCTCGAAAAATAAAATATTATAATATTCTCTTCACCAGTTTTCCTCAAAAAGGTTTGCTTACCATTGTTATAAGCAAAACAGATGTATTAATCATTTTCCAGAAACAACATTCACACCTTTGGAAGCTATTTTTTTTCATCACTTAATCCAAAGTACACGAATGCTTGGACATCAGAAATAAATATCATGTTCATTATTATTATTATATACGTATGAATTAAACTTTACTCACTTTAAAGTGCAAAACAGTATAAAAATGTTGATTTTGAAAATACAATGACATTAATATTTATGACTGTTTTGTTTTCAAGAATACCTTAGTGTGAACTATTATGAAAGGTTAGAATACCGATGATGCCTTTGCATTGTTGATATATATATAAAAAAGAAATAATGCACTGCCACTCAGAAATCATAAAGTTGTCTGTCTTGTGAGAAAAATGCAACATACAGCAGTTCGATTCCAAGGTAGCAACGCAATATTCGGGAACCAAGAATAAACCATGAGAAATTGTAGATAAAAGCTTATGCTGAACCTGTAATAGTTCGGGCAAATGAAATACCTCCAAAATTCCAGCACATCATGGAGTCACAATCCAGAAGTTCGATCATTTAACGTCAAATTTTTTCAAGCCAACGCTGACTTTTTATATTGTAACCGTTTTTTTGTTCTTTTTTTAGTATCACCGTCAATTCCGATAAGCCGATTGACTAGGGACAAACGATGAACCTAAATCATCAAGAATGTGCCGCGGGGCGCTGAAGGGAGCAAGGAATGTGAAAGGTTGCTTTATATCACAATGCATGAATTTTCTTCAACGACGAACTCCGGGAGATAAGTTTATGATGGATTTAAAACAATGAGTAAAGATTGAATAAATCATTATTCTCAAACAATATAGTACATTATGTGAGATGAATAAGCACTCGAATTCACTTGTGGATGAATTAGGCGATATTTTTATCAAACCTGTCCCGTCCTGTAAATTTAAAATTTTATCTAAAATTGATACTATCATTGCTATTTGTAGCTTTAAGTGGAGGTTCATGTTCTAGCAATGTCGCTATGATCAGTCCATTGTCGTTAATATAATTTGACACAAGTCAATGAGTGCACTGATTATCGGGGTGTCATAATCTAATGCAGAGGAATGCTTTGTGAAGTGGGTCCTATTTGTACTAATAATAATAACAATCGTCTTCATTTAACCTGTGAAATACAGTAAAAGTGTAGCAAACAGAGACGAAGTTTAGCATCATGCTACTCTTACACTTAACCACTGTAAAATACAGGATAAACTTCCATTATCATTGTTGGAAATATCTGCCAAGAGATCAAAAAAAGTTTCCAATCACTACTGACCAACAATTTTGTTTGTAATGAATTATTATCGTGATAAAACGAGATATATTCAACCTGACATTTACGATACCAACATAAAATAGAGGCTAGGCGGCACAAAATGTCTTAACAAATAAATAGTTAGTTCTCTGAAGCATGGTTTCTGTTGCCATTACCTGTTCAATTAGTCTATCTAAGTGACTTAGAATATTGGAAATGTATAATGACTTTTTAAATTCAAATACAATTAATATCCATGGCTTCTCACACGCCGCTTATTTCTCGAAAGCCCCCAGTCATTATATATAATCTAGGATACAATCTCAAAAGATAAGAACATCGCAAATTCACATAGTATGTTTTGAATGAGTACGCATTGAAAGTCATGGTCACAATATGAATTCAACCTAGATAAGGAAGGAGTAAGGTCAACTACAAAATACTTGGTTTTCTGACATCAATGTGTCTTATTGTATACGACTTGGGGTCCATACACTTCAATTCACATCAATTTTTTATACATTTTTTCAACGGTATTACTGAATAGGGCTATATAGTTGTAGAGTATAAGGTTTGCATAAAATTAACTTGTTAATTGTTGAAAAATATTTATAGAAAGGTATTTCTTCGATTACCAATACCAGGACAAAAATTACGCCAACATTAACTACTTTTTTGTTGAGTCATACATTCCAGCAGTATCTTCTGTTGCTCTTATTTCTATGTTTGAGTATTCTACTGATGTATCGTTAATATGAACGAGAAATCAGTCGACGGAAAATGGTAATTTCACGAAGTGTCAAACATTGCTATATTTCGATTTTCTATCAATTGTCTACTCACCAGATTCACAACTCCCGCTGCATTCGCATATTAACCAGCACCTGAAGCTTCATTTTGTACCCATTAATGTGACAAACTTCAATCACCCATTGTCCACACTACAATAGTTCTAGATCCAGCAACAATGTTGATCGGTTTTTATTTTCTGTCATACAACACTGCATTAATCACAAAAGATCAAAACCAAACTATCCGAGGTTATAGTTATTTACAGCTTCACACCTAGGCATTTTCCTCCAAAAAACACACTCATTAATATCGATGCAATTCGGTACTAGCTTGTTGCAAACACAGGTGACACTCGGGGTCAAGAGATAAGTTTTATGATATTGAGAATATGATAAGATTCTAATGATCCATTTTATTAGGATAGGACGATATATTTTGAAGTGATTTACTGTTTGTAGAAATCGTGCATATAAATACAGAATAAATTCAAAGTAATCAGGAACATTTTAGCTTCCACTTATGAGCGAGGAAAGTTTTTTGATTGCGATTGGTATTTTTAGTGTGCACAAAATTGTCTGAATCGACTAATGACCAAACCAAACTATCGAGTCGCATTGTACCTAAGATATTGGATAATAAATTGATTTTGGAAATTGTGTCGATTTGCGTGTAAAGTGCTAATGTTGCTATACTTAATGATAACAACATTTGAAGCACAAATTTTGGGAAAATGGTTAAAACACAGATCTCGCAATAGGAATTAAACGACTCAGGAAACAAGAATTTTATTATTATATTGAACGATGGTAAAGGAAATAGATTTTTAATAAAAAATCAGTTTAATATCGTGAGATGGTTAAGGCGATAACTCCAGGATGCAGAGTATTTGAATGTGGATTATTTCTAAGCGTAAGTGCCGATTTCATCAACATCAGAGATATAACGAACCGATTGACCCATCACACAAGACCTTTCTGAAATGCCATTAAATATTGAACTGTCAAAAGTCTCTGAAAATCGTTGATTTCCTTTGAATTTCAACACGAAATGGTGAGGAAAGATTTGATTAATGAAAAAGGGCACTTTCTGAACCTCACAGCAAGTTTCTGAGCTTGGCAATCCACCATATGTAAGTGAAAATTGCTATTTCCTTCATTTCACAAGGAATGTGAGGCATTAGGACATTGGTTTTCGGATGTATCAAAGTCATAAAAATCTAATGGAGAGTATATTGCAATGACTTTTATAAAGCTACATAATACTGTAATAATATGAATACCTGATAATTCAGTAAAAAAAGGATATATGGGAGGCATTTCACAAATGTCCTTATTATTTCTATTACTTATCAGGTTCATTCATATTCTACATAAATAAATGCCATCCAAAGCCTGCTTGGTGTCCAGCACAGGTATCCAGCATTACAAAAATCTTTGTGGTTGAAAGTATAACGAAATAAGGTTGCACGGCATTCAAAATATATAGCACAAACACTGGAACAAAATTATAAAAAAAGTTGAGCTACAATTGGGATATTTCTATAAGCTTAGCCGTGCTTTTCAGAAATAATTGTAAAATGAAATTATCAAAGACCATAAACAAATACAGCTGAGAGCTGATTACGTAATCTGTATTCTGTACGTCACGTCGTCACGATTCATATGCAGGTCTAGTGATGGGTGGTTTGAATCTCCATTCCAGTTCGAAGTTGCTGGTTATCGTTGCTCAGAGTAAGTAAATTTCTATATTATTCATAAATATCCAAAACATTTTGTTCAGGATTTTGACATAGATATTATCATGGTTTTAGTGACACTACAAATAAATTGAATTCATCTGTGAGCTATTTCACATGTATTATTATACGTATAGAATTTTACTCCGACCAATGTCACATTACTTTGCTGTTTCAAACTTAGCCACATCTGGTGATTGTTATCATATAATCCCATTTTCGATGTCATTGAGCGTTCATTGTAGCCCTAATGATGGATGAATATGCATACGAAATCTTTGTCGAATATAGTGAAATAATATATATATATATATATATATATATATATATATATATACAGTGTTGCCATCTAAGCAAGTGTTTAAATGAATAGTAATGTGAAAAAAATCAAGGCTATGCTCGCTATGCAACATATGTATATCGTTTATACGTTACAGTTATAAAGTTTAAAATGTGAAAATGTGAAAACTCACTCGTAAATGAAAACATTCATTCGAATACGTATTCACAAGTAATGAATATGAATTTTTCAGAAGTAAATGAACAGGGTGGGGGTGCGCTTCTGTGCATAAAAGGAAACGGGTGAACTTATATGTATTTCAAAATGATAAATTCGAGAACCCAAGCATTCCGGGTTATTTGGCAACACCGTTAGCGGAGGTTTGTTCAAAACATCGCTGTCTGCGGTCCGCACGGTGCGGTATTTTCTAATGCTTCTTGTAGGTACTTGTGCAATGATTTTAGTTCTAAAGTCTATGCATACTGTTGTCTATCGGAGAGTATATATGAACACATGTTTGGTGTGGCCACGCTTACTAAAGTTGGACCTCTATATGCAATTATGCATTTAGATATCCTCTTACTGCGCCCATCACTATGAATTCACAGCTTACGAAATAGCGACCATCTCTATTTTGTGGTTTGAAATGACAGATAAGCGCATAACTGATAAACAACTGATCATCTGTGGCGCATAACAAGTACTGCAATTTCCTATTTTCTCAACGTATATCAGCAGAGAAGTATTATGTTCCAATTCAAGAGCTTATGCATCTTCTATAAACAGTTTATCATGTTAGTTTGTCCTTGATACAATACGTATTTGGTATTTTGTATAACGTATAACCCTATTAAAATCAAGGAATGCTGTGTCCAACCAAGGGAAAGAAGGACAACGTTTCTCACCAACTGAAATATTTGTGCAGGTTGGTCAAATTGTAGAATGTTTATGTATTTATATAAGGTAGGTACCTATATGTAAATAGTAACTCAAATAGAACTCCTCCACAAATAGTTATATGGAAATTAACTGTGTATTCCAAAAATAAAATTTTAGAAACGTTCACTACAATGGAAAATAATTGATTTTATCTGAAAACTACAAATTGTTCACGATTTTGAATCAAATATCTGTAAATTTAAGGATATTCCATAAGCAACTGACATTACAATGCCAATCTGTCATCTCAGAAGTTTGAAAATTTTGTTTTGTATAGTCAAACACCATTGGATATCTAAATTATAAGGAAAGACTGACTATTGGTAGAGCTTGATAAGATCTCATCCCATTGGCTCAATATAAGGACCGGTTATTTGATGAAATCCGCCCTAAAAGTCTATTATATAAATAAGATGGAAGCTTATTTTTAGTATTTGGTGCACTAAGCAGATAAGTTGTAGAATCCATGATTTTTCAAAGTGAAGAATTTTATATTGCTGATATAAGGGAGAAATATGACTGGTGGTGATGGTAGAAAACCTAATGCAAGAATTTTGAATCTTAATCTTAATAAAGGTAGATTCTTTGACTTTCTTTTCGACAACGTCAGTTACTATTATCTGTCAGTTGTTACTATATTCATTTATAGGAACGTGGTTTCATTCAGCGGCGAGCGAAAGTGTAGTGAATCAAAGAGACAATCACAGAGTAAGTCTGTTGTTGACTATGTATATTTTAATAATACGTTCTAAACTTTATTTTATAATTTGTCAGATTATTTATGTATACAGATAAATCGATCATTTGAAAATTTATCAGATTCTATTTCACTTCAAACGGCTAATGATATCTGAAATTTGCCAATTCCATACGTTTTTTGGAAGTCTAAATCACTACAGTCATTTTCGTCGTCTTTATATAGATCTGTCTATCTCATCATAACCTTTTTCCATGGAATAATTCTAGTAAAATGGATGAAGCATCAAACAGCCTATAAACATCATTTTCGGCTAGAAATACGTACACTCAATGAATTAACTGGCAGTATGAACTCGAAAGTGATAGATAATGATGTAATGTAACAATTGGAAACCGGAAACCAGCTTTTACGATACCGTAAAATATATTTTATTGTCCATTCGATTGTGCTAAGGATGATGAGGGGATCGTTATATATAGGCATCTATAAATGGTAATTGAGTCCCTTATATTCGTTTGCCTGGTGCGCGTGTAGATTTTATGGGCTATATGATACTTATTTGAAGGATCTAAGGGTGTCCTCTTCACTTGAATATATATATATATATATATATATATATATATATATCTTCTTAACTATCGAAAAATATCAGCTTTTGAGTGCCTTCTACTGTCGACATCGCTCCAAGTGGTTGGATATGAAGCGGATTTCAAGTACGCTTAAATCGAGATCGTAGAGAACAAAACACTTCGATGTTGATGTATAATCAATTTGCTTTCCCATCATAACAGTGAAGAAGATATGTGGGGTGAAAATGTCAATCCAATATAGCAAAAAACACAGCTTTTTTAAATGTTACTTAGAAGAACCCTCCTAGGTCCTGAGTGTGACATAAAATCGATATTGTACAAAATCGACACTTTTAATAAGAACAAGGACCTTGACAGTAACAAATTTAGGGTTCGTAATGATCCTGACTGAATTTAGGCTTCAATAGAGGCTATGTTATAAGCTTCAGTGTGTGTTAACTAATAGTTTTTTGGATTGGACGTAAACATGAAGGGTTGGTTGTATTTTTGGAATAGGCTTGAAAATGGAAAGATAGGAAAGATTAGAGATATTCAAACATAGGATTAGAAGCAAAACTTTGGGATAGGTAAACACTTCGTGATAGCTGATATTCTGTATAAGAACTATAAATACCTATTCTTCGTGTATCACAGATAAGGTTCGATTCGTGACAATTTATCCAACCACTGGCTTAGACATGGTGACAAATCACTTAACTTCCAAGATGGAAAGTCCCCAAAACTATGTGATAACATAGTAAAAGAGAAAACTATTCAGATTCAGATAATAACCATTCAAAATAATTCCCATTATGCTGATCGAACAAGGCCGGTATCAGTTGGACAAAAGGCATATCTGGTAGATAAAAACAAAGACCGCATACAATAACAATCCATCTTCCTGGCATAAAGGACGAATCCGATGAAGGTTCCTCGGTCAAAATGGTTTCTGCGATTCTGGATCTTATTTATTATCGGAAGCCAGCCAGCGGCACGCATTGAAACAAACTATGATTGATTACGAAATATATGTTTCTCTTCCACGGATTTGTTCATTCTCCGCTTCTGTTCCTCATTTTTCATCACCTTTCATTGGATGCCTCCTGAGTGACAGGACAATTTTTCACGTTATCACTGTTCGCTCTTATTTACATTACATCTATCTGACGACCGCATCTCGCATAAAAATAGTGTCGAGGTTACTTGGAAGGCGGTTTCGATTCGAAAAGTAAGTGAGTTCAAATTGTACTGTGCAAAATCTTTGTCACAAGTATGCTTCTTTTGTTACATTCCAACCAATCCACGTGACTCCGATGTTTATTTTGTAAACACTGTCAACAGGAAATTCAGGTATCGAACTTAACCTAAAATAATCGTAAACTATACCGAATTGAACCGACGATATTTAAATTACCTGTTTGTTGATTAGTATTTTAGGACAACTTAAATATTTGTTCTTCTGGAAACTTCTCACTACCTAACTAAGAATATGATGCAAAAATTAAAAAAACATTCTTGATTGTATTGTTGAATGTGGTAATTGCGGGTGTGCGGGGCCCGGTCACAAGTACCTGACTTTTTTTTTGAGTTTTATTATCTACACTAGTAGCACAATCTGTCTTACTCGTACTTGCAATACTAACTTTAAGCGCAGAAAAAAGAATTTGAATATAAATCTCGCTTCACGGTAGAGCTCAGAATTCAAAGATTCATTTAAGAAGGATTTAAGTGTTTTATGATGACAGCGACAAAAGATATCTCCAAGATCAAGAACAATATTACTGTAGCATGGTTTGCTATGAAGCAGTTTGGTTAAATTTATAGGTATGATTTTATCCACAATCCAGAACTACATATGATGACTAAACATATTGACTAAAGCTCATCTGGTACGAAGTATATATTGCAATACTAGGAGCTCACCTTTAGTCTACAGATTAAACTGACCGAATTATATTCGTAGTGTGGTATTCAAGTCATTCAAATGGTATCTATAAAAAGCTTCCATAGGAGCTTTATATCATGAAATAAAAACGCTTTAAGATGCCATAAATTACTGCTTAGTAGAGCCAATGGAGTATCGACAAAAAGATACGATCAATTCCGAATAAAAGCCTGCCCACACAGCGTTAAAATATTGCCTAAAAAGTAAACCGCCTCCATCGTACAATGACCTTCTCCTAAGAAGCTGACAGTTTTTCCTTTATCCTGTGTATAACAATTTTGGACTCGTCCTTTCCCTAATAAAAATACTCCCAATAGACTTGCTAAAAAAGCGTTTGAACTTGCTATACAGTGGCGTCGTTCGTAGTTTTTACGTTGTTACCTTGTTTTACAACATGACTGGAATGAGTCTAAAAACTGAGAAAACTTCATAGTTTTTGAAAATTGGTTGATATTTGTTAAAGTTCATATTTACATAGCTTTATGAGAACAGCTCAATATTTATATCAAACTTCTCGGTAATATTGATATTTGATCTGATACAACAGCATGGAAAGTTCAAAGTCGACCTGCTTGACGCTATCTTAGTTCACACTGAAGGCCCCCAAAGAGGTAAAAAGACGACACTGCCTCATTCCTTCCGGCTTTGACGTGCGGCATTTTCTCTTTATGCACTGGCTTCCTTTCTGAAATCTGAGTTGCCCACACAAAAGGCTCCTGGCGTCAAAAGATGTCTGGGAGAACTTTCTTTGATCGACTGTGGGAGTAATCGGTCCTTTGAGACCTGCATATACCAATTACCTGGCGTTTGTGATACATACTGTATGTATAAGAAGTCCCATGTTAGTGAAAAAATTGAAGATCCAGATCAAATTCATCGGACTTGAATGTTGGAATACCTCAAGATTCAATTCTTAGTCCGATCCTCTTCATTCCTTAGATAATTCAATTCAATAATATTGACTCTGAAGTTCTAAAACACTAAACAGTAGGCATCCATGTATCTGAAGTCAGTAAAAATTGCATACACGTATTTATAAATTTAGAGCTGGATTTCGGTCGTCAGTCTTATATAAAAGTATCATAAAACAGCATCCCAGTTTAAGTGTAACTTCTAAAATTTATTGATTGAGCAGTGTTTTTATTCAGTCGGTGAAAACTTGGCAGTTATGAGGTAGATCTGAAGCAAAATACATACAAATAGGAGTTGAATCTATGTACACAAAAACCTTCTTTGAAATGTTGGTCTGCTGTTGATTTCAAATTTGCTCTGTATCTCTCAGTCACCCAGTTTGGAGGAAACTATATAATAATTTACTGTTATTATAAAACTAAAGAGAGTTGCTCCCAGAGGCTATGCTGATAATCAGTCTCGACTGTGCTTTGTTTTGTCTCTGCAGACATTAAATAATACAGGCAACGAAAATAAACAAATAAAAGTGAATATAAGACATCAGGCTACTGTCTTTCAGCTGAAAATGTCTAATTAGGTAGTCCTTGTTATCAACATAGAGATAGAAGACCAACTAAAGAAGCCGTCACATTATAAAGAAGAATTATAACGAGGAATACTCCTGATAATGTTAATTGTAGATGCTCTTGCTTGGTGGAGTACAAAATCTTGCTTTCTGCATAATACTGGTAAAAACTGGGGTATCATCCATTCTACTTACCATCAATAATATTTCCATTTGGGTTTGATCACCATGAAGCGAAGAGACTCATCTGAAAGAATACATTTTATCAGTCTGGAGAATTTATCGGTATCAGCAACGTTGTTGTTCTGACTGGACTGAGGTATGTGCTTCATTTCAACAAGGAAAGAGGAGGTTAGGTACCACTTTTTATCAAACCATCACATTTGATTCCTAATATATGGAAGAATTTGGTGCGATCTTTCCTATAGATTTATTCGATGCCAACCAAATTCATAAATCACGACAACAAATGGACATCATGTCGGGAGAAAATCATAATATCTCACCTAGAATCGTGTCATGACTGATGTTGCTGCTAGAAAACTACCAATGATCAATTATTACAGGTTCACAGTTTATGCTGGATACAAAACACCACAGATAAAACTGCGCCAACAAACTCTGTAGTGTTCTTTTCGCTGGCATATTTTCCGCTAACAAAATGAATTACAGCGTACCGCTCTGAGAGCAATGACGTTTTTGTGGGTGTTATAAAACTTGTGAACGTAACTTTATGTCTCCCCTCGAAGGAATTAACGGTAATATCAAGTAGAGAGTTTTCCCGTTTTACAAAACTTTTCGCAGAAGTTGTAAAATAGGTTATAGGACGACGTGGCGGCCTCCAGGCAATAATGATTGGAATAGCTGACGCCATAACCGCAGCGAAGGCAAAGAGGTGGAAAAACACTTGCAGGATGGAAATCGCTGGTTATTGCATGTCATGAATGTCATCCATCCTATTTTAATGTTAACCCGTACAATATTTTTTCAATATCCGGCATAAAGTGAAATATATATTGGAAAGACCGCATCTCTTTGTCACTCATAAACTGTGTCTTTATTCTGTGTTAGTTACGAATGTTGAAAAATCAGACTTGGTTTCCATTCTGTAAGTTTCAGATGGAATAAAGTGATGGAAGACCGAACGTACGAGATCCATGACGAGAATGCAAAACAGCTTCCGCCAAAAACGAATATAAGATGCCTCTTCCAGCATCTAAATGTGTCCAAAGACGCGTAATATATAACTGAAAGTGCAATTCGTATTCAAATGCGCGAATTGTAAACATTTTCCGCTTTCTAAATGTTTCTTCCGGCAGTTTGGAGCTTTAAACGCCCCGTCACGTTATAAAACCCGGATTTCATGGGTATGTGTCGTTGATACATCCAGATTTTATCTTTGCAGTTGCGCTGAGTCTTAGTAGCTTATGCATCATTTATTTAAGGAAGCAAATTGGTATTTATTTATTTATTTAGTTATTTCCATTCATTTAGTGACAGGTTCTTAATCAGTGAAAAAATTATCGCAAGAAGGATCTAGATACGACTCGCTCATGGTTGTAGAATCATTGAAAGGATTGCTTGAAGTGAACCTTACATATCCACATTGAATCCATCGAATACAAGGGTAGTGTGGTCTACTGGTTATCTAAATATAAGGGTTTGAATCCTCCTACTACCATGTTATTTCTCTGATTTCCTAACTGGGTTTGTATTTAATAATACGGATTATTTTACTTTCATTTCGAATAAGGTTGTAGCATCACGACAAGGTGTAGATTCCTGATTGAAACTTCTAGCCTTCTTTGACTCCTCCTCTGCACAGCTATACTTATGTTTCGGCAGCTCCGTATTTCTAATTTAGTTTATAGCAATAATAAACTTTCATTCATCTTATATTTGACTGTTCTGTAGATAAAAATCATTTTTTACGGAACAAAGAAAGGTCTTGCGTTCTCCATCCCAATAAAAAAGCACAAATGTTATCTTGGGATATTTATACCAACAGGACTGTCTCTAAATATCAATGTATATTACATAATATTGACACGTGTTTTTTCGTATATCCTTTCCTTTTTGGGAACATCCCACAGAATGGCATTATACAGCCGTTTGTTTGTAAGCCTGTCAACCCTCTTGGAGTGAATAGAAACGAGAGCTTGTGGAGCTCCGACACAGATAAAATCCATTGTATCCTTCCATATGCATACAAATGTACAGTGGTGAACAATGACTGAGGCGAAATAGCTTGTAGGTCAATGTTGGGGACCTCAACCTTTAAAGACACGAGCCATTTTTCAATTAGTAGGTTTGATTTTAGTATAATTACCTTATTACCTTATTTATCAGATTGTCGAATGCATAACATATTGTCATTGTAAAATACAGCACAGGATTATTGAACCAACCATACCGCTACCCAAACTATATCTGTACAGTGTATAAAAATATGCGTTTTACTCTAACGGTGATGCTGTTGCCTGAATATAACAACCAACCTTCACACGTGCGAAATCCAAAGTTCGGATAAACTTCTTCCAGAAGCTGCAATACTTTTTCCCCGAAGGTAATAGGTTTAGAGTTCTAACAAGATTTTTCATCGTGGAGTTCCCAAGTTTTATCTTTAAATACTTGAGGTTTTTTGCTGGCTGTCTTGCAAATTTCTATTTTTCATGGTGAAATTTGCTGAAATCAAAGCAAATTTTGCGCTATATAGTGATATGGATAGGATGATATTGTACTCAACTAGATGGTCCCTCAGGTCTTAAAGATTCGAGAATAACTTAGATAATTTTATATATAACTTTCTTATCAACTGGAAACCTATTCTAGCCAGTAGCTGTACAGGTAACTATGATGGGATATTTTTATTACTACTGCTCACCCATGAAGTCCGAGAAACAACAGAAAAACACCTGTGATAGAGCTTGTTATCAAACACATTCATCTTATATTCGTACCTCCAGCATCATGATTCATTGTAGCTTAAACTTCCTATGTAGAAACCTAATAATTTTTATAAGGTTATGTTTCGATTGCTGTCAGACCCTCAGACACCAGATAACCCGAAAGGTTGTGAACCACAATTTCCTAAGACAATGGAATTCCAAGCTGCTATCCCAAAAATGCATCATCTGGTTTCAAGCATCCTTCTATAAATGATTTTGACATTTTCACTTAAATGTCAGTTCTTCAATGTCAAGGCCTCTACGACTTCTCTTTGGCAATGAGTAACCGTATCACAATTAATGTGAATTCAAGGTCAAATAAAGCATGCCTGACACGTGGAAAGAGAGGGTTTCGAATACCGTCGCGGTATTGTGACTGTGATGTCGGGAAGATCGATGGTGTTGGTATGTCAAGTGTGGCCACCCAGGTCGCGGGCTAATAAAAGCTGGCTAGCCGGGATAATTTGAACGGGACACGCAAAGAACCAGGGGTGAACAGTCAATGTGAATGGGAAAGGATATGAAGATCATACACTGAGGGTGATTGGTTTTTATGGACTTCTGTCCAGGTAAACGCAACCGTATTTTTTAGGCCTCAATGGGTATATGATATGATGGTAGGAATAAGCAATAGCCAAAATCTTGCAAATGTCACCATGCTATTTGATATTTTGGAAAATATACTCCTCAAATAGCTTTTTGCATCTACTATGATATCTTCTCTAAAGAACACATCACCTATTTCTGTAGATAATAATGATAAATAGTCAATAAGATCTAGGTAACTTAGTTGCTGTGTCTGCACAGTACAGAGAAAAATAAAAAGTGTTGGTAATTAGTGATATAGAGTTCCATAACCGTTAAGCCGACTGATGAGCGTAAAAATTGAAAGTAGGTATAAATGCACAGTTTACCGACCACAATTAATAACCCTACCAGTCAATCACCCTGTAGAAATAAAATTCATTACCTCAAGCAGGTTTATGGATTTTTTAGGTGTATTCCCGCCACTGAAGCTTGAAGTGAACTCGTTACAGGCACGGTAAACTTGCTCTTTTCTACAGCCGATAAAAAGTTACGGTGCTTTCGCCATTTAATGTGCATCAAATGTAGACATTCAACCCCTTTTAGCCACATTAAAATTATGAGCTTGACTTTACAGCTCTTAACAGTTCGTTAAGCTCGAGCTTAGCGAGAAACTTGAAAATTAGTTGGTTTAATTTTCTCAATTATACTTTATGTATTTTTGACCTAAGGTGAACCTTTTATATAGATACGAATGCGTGTCCAGAAGAAAACAATCAATAGATACAATCAGATACGTTTTTCGTTATACGTAAATACGTATGTGGCAATTAATTAATGAATGGTGTCTGTTATCATATGATTGATTCTAAATTTTATATATATATTATCTGTCAAAATAACTGAGGATGTATGAATTATATTTTCCATAATAACGTAATTTTGCAGTAGTATACAAGCAGGTGAGACTGGCGCCACATTATCATGTTCGCATAATAACACCAAGAGTCGCCAGGTAATGGCAATAATGGGCCTTGCAAATGTTATTAATACTTCATACACAGCTTATTCTCCTTATTGAAAGACCCTGTATATTTAGTAACTAACAAGTATATAAAAAATGGTACGACGCAACATTTCTCTATTTTTTTCTGTAGCACGAAGCTCCGGCTAATTAAGCTTCATTATTCTATGACAGGTTTCCTACTTTCGTTATCGTTTCGGCAAACAACGTCTGTCTTAAAAGGGATTTTCCATAAAATAGATGGTTTTATTAAGACCAGATTTCACCGCTTTTTTATGGAGACAAAGCAGGGAAATGCAGGTGCTGACGAAGGTATTAACCAGTAGAGTTTATAGCCTGTTGAATTAATTTATTTTTGAAATCCCTCAATGGATCATGTGCGATCCCATTGTCGTAGTATGAATGGTTCTAAGTGGGAATCCACTACTATCTTAAGACTAGAATCCATAATTATTAGAAAAGATAAAAATAAAAGAATTTCACCAGTGGGAATCAAACCAATTTTTGCAGCATTCTAGGTAGATTTATGACGTTGGCAGAAAAGATGGATATACTCGTAGTTCTAGAACTGTTGGAAAATAATCACTGGTTCATTTTTTCGCATTAAAAGGTAAAGCATCTTTCAAAAAAGGAATACGCAAATTGCCCTCATGCTGGCAAGAAGTCCTCAACAATACTGGCAATAATGCCATTTAATAAAAAAATTTATTGACGGTAAGAAAAATTAGTCTTTTGTTTTATTCCAAAAACGGAGAGAGCTTTCCTGTAGACCTGACGTTTCTTCAAATATTTATCCAAATGAATTCTTCATATAAAAGTTTGTTTCTGGAAGCAGAAGTCTGTCTGTGAAGCAAGAAACTTAGCCCAGGTCAAGTTATAGAGAACTACTCTGTATATCGATACAAAAAACTGCAAAAACCAGTCTCGACAGGATCGAATAAAAGAACCAGCCAAGGCTTAACAGGATTATTTGGCTCCACGTGTATCTTTCAACAAAGGAGAGCGAAGTCTGTCCACGAGGAACTAGCTATTCCAAGGCAAATCCTTCCATTACATAGACGTTGTTTGCAGTTTTGAAACGCAGAACCTGTCTGAGAATAATGGAACTTAATTAACAGGAATTTTATGCCGCAGACAATGCAAATCGCTTGTTTCATTTATGGATTACGGAATGAAATACAGCGTTCGATACCCGACTGGATGCCTGGCAGATATCGGCATAAAGGTAGCTGGTTAAAACGTAATTCCAGCAATACATCTTGCGTGTGCCTTTAGTTATAGTATATAGTGTTAAATTGTACAATAGCTTTTCCTGATTTATACAGAAGTGCCTCACAAACAAAATTTGTTTTGTTTCAAGTAGCAGCTGTGCTCATGATTAACTGTCATAGCAGGAAAATGAGCTTTTTTGCTGAAAACAAGCTTTACAATTTCTCACGAAACCTTTTCAACACCTTCAAATTCCAACTGTAAGCTTCAAGCAAATTACTAATTTTTTTTTGGTCGGGGCAACAAAACCCTTCAGAGAACATCACCTCGCATATACTTCTAGATTCACCTTAATTAGTGCAATGGAAAACAGCTTAAGCTTAGTACATTATGCAAAAATGTTTGTGAAGCTTCACCCACATTTTAATTTGCATACAAAGGTCGAGTAGATAAGCAGCTTTATAAAAAAGTGTTTTCAGCTGAGCACGGAGCACGTGTTTTGGGACCTTCTCCCCGCTCTGGGGATTTTATTTTCAGTTACAACACAAATATTTGTTGACTACGCACGAGCGTAACAAATGTAAGAACGGTTCAACAGCGAAGTGAACTGAGGTTACAAATTATATATACATCTATGGAGATTTTAATAGCACAGTAATATAATGTATTTATATGGCAAAAGCTTATTTATTTCTTACTAGTTCTGCACATTCACGTTCAGTTTATTCAATATAAAGTGGTGATAATTTTATCAGAATGTATGACCTTTCAAGACGCTTTTGCACAATTAAAAATGACATTTCACCAGAAACCGTTTTTAGACAATCTTCCGAGCTTAGTTGAATTTTTAATACCGCCCTTGGTTCTTTTTCGATGGGCAAAAATTTACTTACTCTGCTCCAGACTTTGAACGCGTTATCTGTAAAATAACAAAGAATAAAATTCATGCCTCGAAGCTCGAATCAAACCTGTGGACAACCCTTTAGAATTTGCCGCCCTTATCTTTCTCTAAGTCTTCAGGTATACCTTACTGAAATGCGAGGTTCGTGATTCGAAATTAAAGGTCAACAAATGTGGCGTAAGCTCATTGAAAACAACCAGCTGATACAATTTGAGGTCATATGAGTGACGACCATTCACCCATTATTTATTCAAGGGAATGTGACAGAGGAGTGAATTCTGAAGTGATTTTGGGTTGGGATCTCCCTAGTGCCCTTCCATCCTGTGTAAAGATTATGTTAGTAACAGTCTGGAGTGCTGTATATGTATTATTGACCTTTTTTGATTAGTTACGGCATAATTCATTCATAATTCAAAGTTTTTCCCGGCAATGGTATGATTTTTTGACTTATTCGCGATTACCTTGGTGAGCAATAAACTTCAGCCTTGACCGAAGAGAACATTGCCTTAGTTACCCATATCTGGGGATTAGTTTTCCTTTCCATGCAGGACCATTCATAATTGGACCTGATTAAAATTGCAGGAGGGGAGTACAACGGAATAGGGATCCGGACGTCCTGAATTCCTGAAATATGCATTAGAGGTGTGCAAGTCATCAAAATTTCAGTGTATTTCCATTTTGGTCGAGCAGGCAAAGGGAAGACCGAATTTCCTGCTGTTTCACGGTTTATTTACTTATGAAATTCAATTTGTTTCCAGAAACAGTAGACTTATAAACCAGGGTACACAGAGAACAGAAGAATCAACATTTTGGTGTAGTGAAAATTCGCACAGCGACTACGTCAGACTGAATGAAATTTTCTGGTTTACTGGGCGACACTTGGAGATGAGTTAAATACTTTACTATTTCATACTCCATTACATCCTAGGCACAAAAGAAGCATGATTCAGACCCAATTTAAATTCGCCAGCCATTTATCCCGGCCGATCGACGAACTACAATGAAAACATTCATTAAGTCCCATTATACCGTACCGGGTATTTAATCAAGCCTACACAAGTAAATAACTTTGCACGGTGAGGATAGCAACCATAATTGATCGTCTTATAATGCACCTAATGGAAAAGTTGTTTGATGTATGGAGTGCTTTAATTTTGTGCGGCAGAAAGTTTTTCAGCGGCAATACGGAAACGTGATGGCTTAACGTTCTCAATATTAATTTACCCTGAATTCACTGCATATCTGTGACATACAATACCGTTCATCAAAAAACAGGGTTCATGTGTTCTGGGTACAGCTGTAGATTAGTAGAGGCAGAATCGTCTTCAGGTGAACTGAAGACGATTGAAGATAGCACATCAATCGAAACGTCGTGATACTCAAAATTTTATAGACAATGGAAGTCCGAAATCAAACTTTTGATAAATCCACCTTGTCTACAAGTTTCAAACAACAGCTGTCGAGTCACTTCACGATGCACAATACAGATAATTAAGTACGTATCGTCAAACTCAAAACGTACTTAATGACACGTTCCAGCAAGTACCTTGGTATACTAGTTTTATGTTAGTACGATATATTTCCATTTTGGTCCTCCATGACGCAACTACCCTCCTTGCACAACAAGCTAGACGACAAAACTTCCGGAGTAGACAATGCTGGATTTGAGATTTATGTCTTTCTCTACTTATCACCGCTCCAAACACAGAGAAAGAAACAATGTAGTAGGACCGTATTGGCGTGCCAGACTTTTTCTGTTTCCTTCTATAGTTATCCCTCGATTAATCTTTGTTTTCGGCAAGAAATAAAATAACACGAGAAAACCGCAGCAACGTGATTTCGCTTGATATATATCTGCACCCCAGAAGAGAAACAATCATGACATATTAACATCTATTTTGTTCCATGTTGTGATTCGACACCCTCCCAATATCATCTATACATTATTGATTGATTCGAATTGTTGGGGTATTTCGAGGTATCATTAGGAAATGAAAGACGAGATAGCTGTTATTTATTTTCACAGCTCCCCAGAGGCGATTGCATAGCTCAAATATGAGAGCGGATGGAAATAACGGATCGTGCTTGTGGCCAAATGCCTCTGGGCTGCAACACTAATGGAGAGGGATGCTAAATAAACAGAATGGGGAAAGAATATTATTCACGTAAGAGCTATCTGACCCCATTAGTATTGCAGCGTTCAGACTCATCGTACTTTATTAATTAATATTTTTCACAGCGGTATTGAATCCTGGATTTTCTTGTACAGTTTTTCTGCTGGTATTGTTTTGATCCCTATTGGTTCTTGCCTAGGCTTCACTAATAGTTGTTGCATCTTGTGATCCAGCGTTTTGCCTTGCGACTCTATTTCTTTTGCACACCATCTGCAGTGGAGGTCTCCGTATGGCTTAGTCAAAGTCCTCTGTTAGAGGTTCAGCAACTAGGCCAACCTGATTTCGCTCAAACAAGGTCGTCCTTTATCTACTTTTGAGCACAGTCCTATGATGGATTATTTCCCATGCTTACAAACAGTCACTGAGGTCCAATATTCCTTGTTCCTTGACAGCTTGAAGGAGAATAATATTGACGATATCAGAGCCTTATTTTAGCTTCCTATATTGCATATGCTGCTTTCTAGATATTCAGGTATTTAATAAATGCATCCGTGGTACAGATTTGAAATACTATCAACTGATTCGAAGATCAAGAAACTATTTGTAATCGGTAGTTTATTTGAGGAAAGATCTAATCAATGTTTTCCAAATCGATTGTCTATTTAATTCTCCATTAGGCTATGATCCAATCTGGTTAGGCGCAATTTGAGGAAAATGCTGATAAATGTTTTTCAAAATGACAGGTGAAAACTTTATTCAGGCTTTTTTATGGTGAGTTCTTCTTTCCCAATTAAGGAGTTTTGTGTCGTTACCGTGAGATTAAACCGGTTTATGTGGCGTTTTTTTTTTATATAAGAAGCACAGTTGAGATTTTTGGATAAGGATTCATTATGCGCATCATTTTGAATTCATCAAAAATGGAAATGAATCACTCTGTATCTAAGCATCCGATTATAGTTAATACAACAATCTTGTCCTGATAGGTTAAGATGGTGCACCGGTTGGGTGTCGTTTCTGTTGATGTGACTGTTCCGTGGCATTGTTTCTCACGTTCCTATTCAACCTGATCTATATAACAGAAGTATAAAAATATTTAGCTGTCATAGTGTGTTAATTCTCCGCTAGGTTTGCTATAAAGGTTGTCGATGTTAGCGACGATACCAGTGCAGTGAGGCTAAGTTGTTTTGGAAGGCAATATGACTATTTCAGCTATTTTATTCCCAGTTAGCTGGTTGGAATATCGTTATAGAGCGTATAATTAGCTGGATTGTGAATAATTACCTCATATTGAAGCAAAAAACCAGACAGCGACTCCATTAATTTATTCTTTAATCATTGCTTCGTCGACAGTGTCTGGAGAAGTTACCAAGCCGAAAGTTATTTGTGAAGCTTAATGAATGATAATTCGAATTAGGCTTGGCAGTATCTCTGTTCTTGTGGCTTAATAAGTTTGCTTAAGGTAACGACATCTAAGTTATTGGATGTTTTGGAAGCGTAAAGGATGATTCAAGTTACACCGTGCCGTGTCGTTATCACCGTGCGCAGGCCGGGCTAGTCATTCATAGTCATTGCAATAATTAGGTTTTTTATTAAATAGCTGACATTTTTGCCAGTGCTAAATACGTAACCTAATTCATTTGAATTCTGTGACTATCTGCATGGAAATTCCATGAAGATGGTCCTAGTCCTATCATGGATATAAAACTAAAGCTCTCAAATCTAGCATACTATCTATTAAATCCTATAAACACCTGACTTACACATATCTTAAGAAATAAAATTGTTTATCACATGGAATATCTTAAGGACATTTTGACGGCAATGGTTAAGGTTTTGTAGGGGTTTCCCTTAACACTAGTGTAAATGCAGTCGCCAAAAAAATATGTCCCCTAAGACAGACACAACAATTGAAAACATAATTTAATAGAAAAATAACTAGACAGGATAGATTGTATGCTAGTTTTGAGAGCTCTAGTTTTGTATCCACGATAGGACTAGTTAGTTATTTGGCAAGTAATCTGGGTAGCCTTGCTAGCAGTCAAATCTGATTTTTATTAAAATCATCGTCGGACTGTCAGATTTGACTGCTAACAAGGCAAACCAGATTAATTGCCAAATAACTAACTAGTCCTATCATGAATACAAAACTAGAGCTCTCAAAACCAGCATACAATCTATACTGTCTAGTTATTTTTCTATCAAATTATGTTTTCATTTATTGTGTCTGTCTTATGGGATATATTTTTTTGGCGATTGCATTTACACTAGTGTTAAGGGAAACCCCTACAAAACCTTAACTATGATAGGACTAGTTAGTTATTTGGCAAGTGATCTGGGTTCCTTGTCAGTAGTCAAATCTGACAGTCCGACGATGATTTTAATAAAAAACGAAACGCGTCACTAAAAGAAAGAGTTTCATTTGTGAAGCTGTGTGATAATTACACAACTTTTTATCTACATACAAAATGCTAGTTCGGACTTAGTTCAGAGCCTAAAAAACTAAAAAAATTGTTAAACGTAATATTTGTGCGATTGTGTAACCCGAAACCCACGACTATGCTCATCATCTTTCTTCAAACTCGTCTGCTACTTTTTCAGCTTACTGCCCGCAGCTCTCGAACTGCGCGTATGTCTCTAGATTACCCTGGGGCCTCGTACCTAGCTAAATATGCTTCAACGCTCTCTCTACCTAAAAAATGTTCTGCAATAAACAACTCTTGCCAGGGCCACTTATCAAAAGGCTGTTCCGTTAAGAGCGATTTAGGCCGGCGAAAATGCCCTTTTAAAAGGAAAATGAGGATGGATTCACACCCTCACGAGCTTTTATGTACACATGTGCTCATAAATGTCCTAAGGTAATTTGCACAAAGAGCCGTGCACTTAAATATACAGGATTTATTTCCTCACGATTCATACAATCGTTATACACTTCAGGGTGTTTATGCATATTACCAAGCTGAGCAAAATGGCAGTAGAGCAATTGATGGAACAGATATAATTAATTATGATTGCTTGCTGGTACCAATTCACCTTTCAGTTTATAATTCAAGTAATAAGACATGTTTTTAACAGACTTTGGTTGTATTTGTTCTGCTACTCGATCATCATCAAAGCACTCTTGGATTAGTCTCCCATATTTGATGAAGTTTAGAAGAGAGCTATTCGAAGAAATGAGTCTTCATTCTTATAGATATCTAATCGTGAAGGTAGGACATTCGTAAATCCCCATTCAACAATTCTTCGATGTCATCGTTGAGCTAAAAAACAATCTTTACCCGTCAATGTAGGATTTCTCAGGATAGCAGTATTTTTCCTGGTAACATGTGTAAAATGTTCACGCTGTCATTCAAATACACCCTAGAGCTTTTGATATATCAAGAGCGATGACTCGACCAACTCCATCCAGCTGATTCCTGATGATGTTGTCTTTGTCCAGGTACTTCAGGAGTTGCGCATAGACCGTATCCATTATCCAGAGCATAATCACAACTCTATATTTGCTGGGAACTTTTTTGCTGTGTTTACGCCAAGCCAATAGTTATCATAAATAAATAATGGAAGATATACATCTTTCATACGTCGTTTACCCGTTGTTGTCCTTACCAACTGGCAAATTATGGTATGCGTCCAAAGACGGAAAAGCAAACCAGCATGAAATGATAAATGAAAAGTAAATAAACTAGAGACTTACTTATAAGTGAGTTTTTTTCATGGTTGAACTGTTACAGAAAACATTTTTCTTTTTGGAAGTTACATATTCCGTTAAATGAGTTGTCGGTTCCCGAGCGGCGCGGAAGAAGCAACAGATAAAAAGAAAATTGGTTTACGCATGGATACATTTACAGACTTTTTTTGCGTTTGGTGGCAGGTCAAGTAAACAACGTGTTTGGTATTACAAAGTTTTCGTCTAATATTAAATCAATTAAAAGTGTTGGATCGATAAGTTTATTTGCATTTTCCTTTATTATATTAATCTAAGCTATTTGCTTGATAATTATGATTTACTTTTTTATTCACCATAAAATGGAGAGATTCACTCAATTAGAGTATTTACAACATACATCAAATAACAATAGCACGTTTCTATCCTCAGAAATACAAAGAGTATTGCCTCAATTTTGGTAAATTGTGGTAGGAGTGACTAAATGGACATGTAAGTCAAAAATAACATTGAAATGAACTAAGACAGTTCAAATAATATGTAAGACTAATCGGACGATTCAGCATCCATAACTGTTGTTTGAAACTTGTAGACAAGGACCTCACCTGAAGACGATTGAAGATAGCACATCAATCGAAACGTCGTGATATTCAAAATTTTATAGACAATGGAAGTCCGAAATCAAACTTTTGATAATGGCACTGCCGTGAACGTACCTTACAAGAAGACGCATATTCAAATGAATCACTGTTTACATTCAGTATACACGGCGGGCATTCACCCTTAGAAAATCCCATCTCATTCACGCAATTCAGTCCCTCCAAAAGAGAATTACCAAGCAGGTGAACAACTGGAGCTGCTTTCATCAGCACCACTTTATTATCAGTCCAGCTTTTGTTGCAGATATTTCATTTTGAGTGGCCATTACCGTCTCCAAGAGGCATCTTTTGTTCCGTGCTTTGCAAAATGATGTTTCATCCATTTTGTTCAACTTTATAACAAGATATGGGACGAGTTTGAGTAATAGGGTTATAGAAATGGATTCTTATTTCCATAATGCAATGTTTTACTTCACAGGCCAATATGCATATAAGAATCATGCCAATCATGTCTGTCAGTCGGACACAAATATCATGGATACAAAGCAACTTAGATGAGATACACAACTTCATTTAGACGAATGCAACCCAAAAGACTTAGAAACTCATAACTAATTTAAAATGGTAAAACTTGAAAGGGAGGCGGTTTTTGATTGATAATTTCATAGCAGCGCGCTAAGCATTGTAAAAAAATACCACTACGTTTTTGTACAATTCTCAGGATCCGTCCAATTCGTAATTCAAACATTTTTTTCAGTTTTCTATAATTCGTCTTTGGATAATTGTCAAGCCTGTTTTAGCGAATTTAAATAGGTACAGTTTTCTAATGCCAAATAATAAAATATATCAAAACTACGTATACATAAGAATCAAACAAATTTGAATCGAAGTCGATTCATTTCGATTCCAGAACTGAGATAACATCTCTACATACTAACCAACTCTGTTCTATTCAACGACGATAGAACAATAGAAGACCTGGCATCTCATTCATAAATTCATTTATGTCTATAGTCAAACATGACTTTGGGCGAGGGGACAAGCGGGGAGAGGGAAAGGTGGCAAGATGGCCGCTTGATGGGGACCGTAATTTCTGTTTGTAAACATCGATGACATTTGGATGAATCACGGAATTTGACATGGCGGGAATTTGAAAAATTACACAATTATACTTACTGATGGAAAGTTATAACTGCAGCTTCAGCCTGGGTGCTGAACAGCTTACACACATAAAAATATTCCATCATTTTGGCAACAATAAGCTAAATTGAAACCAGATCAAACAGAGAAAATGAACAAAAACTACGATGTCTGATTCGAACGCTCACGTCAAAAATCAAAGCGGTTGACAGTGACCTGACGTAGACGGTTGACGGTTAGGTTCTGTTCAAATGCCGACAGACGTCAAATTTGCAAAGTATGAATGAAAAAATGATACGTAGCGGCTAGTAGCAGTCAGAATTTACTATAAAGCCATGTTGCCAGCTAGTGTGTGAGGTTTGTTCTAAATTATGAAGTTATTTTTATCTTTCCTCACTATTCAATAGCTAAGATATTCATTGTAGAACATATTCATGAGATCTTGTGAACTATCTATGTAGGAAAATTTATGTTATTGTAGTCCTTTGGTGAATTCTGGCAACTGCGCACCAATGTCTGACGAAAGTTTTTGTAAACATACGAGGTCTATCAGTGTTCTATCGTCAGTGGTTCTACTAGGTATTCTATTTACATGATGAATATCTGTAGTGGACATAGAGATACCCTCTATCTGTACAGTTTTGCATATTCCTGATAAATAGCGTCATTTGTATGTCTATACGAGTATGTTCTATGACGTGACGCTGTGCTAACAACCTGCTTTTTGCTGCTACAGCGACTTTTCGTAAATTTATTCCTGTGTTTGAAGGCCGAAGAATTCATTAACACTGGCCAGACGTTTTTCCATTAATTTTTGGCCGCACACTTGTCTAAACATATTTATGATACAGACATCACCTTCCGAATGAAAAATTATTATTTGAAGTTAGTGAATTAATACATTCCTACACGATAACTGACGTCAAGTGCCATAGAAATCTTATATGTTGGTTCAAAAATAAACTCAATATGATTGAGTGATGAAGCATTAAATATATAATTATTGAGAGTGGAACATTTTCGACATATGGGTCTTCTTTTCGGATTTCTAAATGCGAATTTATGTATCAAAAACTCCATCTTGCGGAGAAAAGCAAGTTGTGTATCACAATCAAGTCATGTTGAACAGAAAATTATCATTAATAGTATGAATTCTGTACACACGGGTTTTTTAAATAGGCTTATTGAGGGTTAGGCATAAATATATGGTCTTTTGACAGCATCGCTTTCAGTTCATTGAAATAAAATACAGCTCTGTTTCCAAGAAATTTTCCATCAACAAAACTGATACAAAATGAATTTTAAACAACATGCATCAACCGTACCATGTACCGTTAAAATTCCGGAACGTGCATTTTCCTATATGATTGCAAATATCCCCAGGCGACTATAAATAAGCGAAATTTTATGCAGTCAAGCAATTAATATTCGCGAAAGAGACAATATTTATCCAAAACGAGTTTTTTAGCGAGCCGACGTCATCAAATTAAATATTTGCAGCTCAGTGTCGGTCAGATTTCCTCTCAGATATGAAAACAATTACGGTGTCTTCATTCAGACTTTTCTGAACTATTCATTGCTTACATAATAGTGTTACCATTGTCTGCTGCTATTTTTAGAACTTTGTCTTCGCTTTAGAAACATTAATCGTGCAACTATATGGTTATAATTAACCGATAAAAAATATAATTCTATATTGTTGCAGCATTTTTTCTGATGATATGGTTGATAGAATGCCAGAAGCTATAGTAAATGAGTTATCGATACCAGTAAGTGTGAGCTATTATGTGATACTGGATCATTTGGTCAAGCAACCACAAACTGTACACAGATTTGTCACTTTTCTGTCACGTCATGTCGACATATTCAGGGAAAAAATAGAATTCAAACTATACTTAGTTATTGTCTTTCTATATCTGTCGTACGCAACCAACAGTAACATTTGATTACGTTTGTATACAGGTCATCTTTAAGAAGCTAACGCAAACAGCAGGCTGTTAGGGACAAGCCCTTTGCCTTTATTACATTGTTTGTTTCTTTACTATCTTTCGTCTTTAGTAATTGTCCAGCTTCTTAAAGTTTGCTGCACTCTGAACTAATTTTAAAGTGCTCATCAAATGTATGTACTTCTAATATGTCTGCTAGTTGGCCATATCTAGCATTTGTTGCTGATTGTATTAATTAATGTTAATTTCATATACTCTACTGCTGTCGAGCCTGTAAACTTTATCCCCTAGACTCTACAGTTCAAAATTGAATTTTAATAAAGCGAGAATGCAAAACAACTCGGGACGAACGAAACAAAACGAGACGGGATAACGCTTAGTCTCGTTTCGAGCGGCTCTTGTTTCAGGTATGGTTCCTTCAGTCTGTTTCTCCTCAAAAAAGTATGTTCCAATTATCAAACTAGTTATGAAACTGCACCAAACGGTAAATGCAGTAAAAGCGTTTGTCATTGTTGGATACAAACCTATATTATCTATATATACACACACACACACACGAGAACTGAAGGAAACGAATGTTATAAATAGGTGAGAATTAGTGTCACCGGTATCAAACTGCTATTAGGTCCGTTTCCATTTACTACTTCAATCAGCACTTCATATTTCGCTCCGTGATACCAGCAAATTAGTTTTCGATATAGTAGTTCTATAGATTCTCTCATCACAACGCGGTTAACGTGTATAGTAGGGAACGCCGATTATCTTTATTTCTTAAACATCATTCCAAGTTGAACGAGGAGCAGAGCCAAGATGTAACACGTAAGTCGGCAAACATTATTTTCTGTTATAATTATTGTATTGTCTAAGCTATGTCAATAGCTACTTGAGTAGAGAAGATTGGAGGCCATTTGAATATTGCAGAACTTGACTGTCTTTTTTATCTTGATATCTGTTTTAGTAGCAAGCAACAAATTCTCACAAACAATACATATCGACATTCATCGCGGTAAATGTCCCTTACGATATCTGTCGATAAGGTGAACTGATTTACAGCCAAAACTCGCGGTCTAACTGTAGAGAGCCTTGTTGACCGGTGCCGTAAGGGCCATCAGTTTTAGGACCTTTCCAAAGGACAGCGCTACCATGCGAGACGCGTGGGGATGATTGTTGATGTTGCTATCACACCCTTGACTTGGTTACGTATATACCACCCATTTGCTCTCTAAAGATAGACCGCCAGTCTATACTGGCGAGTCTAGGCCAAAGACGAAACATACGAGATGTCCATAACAGCCCAAGGAACTTTTTATTTGAATAATACTTCATAATTCAGTATGTTCTATTTGAACTAATTTACGATGTAATTCATCTTCGAAGTGAACTATAATAACCATTTAGGATAGTCGACTAGCTTTTCAAATAGCCCCGATATCTAGAACTCAACGAATCTCATTTCACGTTCAACGACAACACTGCAGCTGATTGAATTATGATGTTAAATAAATTATAGAGCTAACATTAGAGATAACCTTAAAGAAACACAACGACACTTACAGGCGCCATTGAAAATAATGGACTAAGCTGAAATCTTCCACGTTATGTTTACCAGACAAGATAAGTCGACAGCTCCGAAGATTTTGATTGTTTGTTTTCCTAACCTGATCCTGGATTTTTCAGTAATTATATTAGCTTGTTATCGAGGGTAGAAGTAAGAGAAAATAGCTAGACAAGTTTTTATCAGTTTGCGACTTTTACTCTAACTCTCTAATTTGTTCTGCTTCTATTCCAACAACTGCTGATACTACAGCTTCTGCATTCTACATATAAATGAATAATAAATAATTGAAAAATAGTTTTAATTAGGTTTACTGTATGTGTTTAAATAGTGTTTAGAACTGTTGTTCTCTCTTTATTGGATTCTTTAAGTCATTAGGTATCAATGTCCTTCAAGAATTATAATGGTTTTCTATTGAAATTTAAACGATCAGCAGCTCCAAAATAGGATTGAAATCTTTAATTTCAAGTGATAACATTGAAATCTAACCAACGCGAAGCCATTTTTAATGAACGTACACAAGCTGGCTAGGATACAAACATACATACATACATTGCAGCTTTTTTTCCGAAGCTCCGGTGAACCGTCGTAGTCGGCTTAATAAATAGTTTTAAATTCAACGATATCTGGAGTAAAAGTGCTTCCTCAGCTTTGATCTCCACACGAACGCTTCGATTCCTCTCGTTATGAAGTCCTTTGTCTGATTTCAAATTAAAGTGCTGCTCTCGCAATGAATGGAGAACTGAGACCGTTTTTGAGTGCTTGCTGAAACAGCGCAGCTTAAAATAGAGCTTTAGATGACAAATCGACAGATAGCGAGTTTATTGGAGACAATTGAATCTACGAGTTTTCGAAACTGATTAGTGAAGTTAGCTATAATGGATGCTGTCTTTATCGGACTTTTTATTATCTTAAATACATAAACCAATATTCCTGTGTCTCGGCCTTTGTATGATCCTGAATGAGGAGCACATTCACCAAAATTTCATTTTGCGCATTGTAACAGCCTGCTCTTATATTATTGAACCACTTTCATTTTTAAGGATATTTTATGATAAAATAGTACAATGTACATCAACAGTCATAAGTAATACACGTTGTCATTTAATGTAAAAGGAAATAGAGTTCGGAGCAAGTAAGAAAATCCGTAAGGAATCAAGGGCAACATGCAATTTTCTTATGAAATTTGAGAACAAACTACCCGCACTATGGCTTCAAGGGTAGAAGTTAGACGAAGACCAACCAAAATCTAAGTAGATTTGGGATTTGGTTTTCTTATATGTTTATATAAAAATAGTAAAAAGTGGACTACAAGCTAGAATCACTTCTGTGGTGAGGGCTGAAATCATGTTGCATTAATAGTTGTAAATAATTGTGAAATGATAGTAGAATGGTGGTATTACTATTAATTATTTTATAAGATAATTCATTCTAAATTTAACGCGATAAAGATGCAATATAGGTTAATGGCTATTATTTTTTAATCGATCTCTTCTATAAACGCTCGTATTCCGATTTTATAATATATGTATGCATCATAACACATCAACATGGAACATTCGGTCTCAATCCTATAATCCCGATTAATGGTTAAATATGGTTGAAAGTAGTTTCCTGATAGACGCTAATTCCCGTTAAAGGTTTTATAATATGGATTTTACGAGTAACTATCTGGAAATTCCAGTCGTTACCTGCCTAGACTGATTAATCTCGTTAATTGTTTTAATGGGGAAATTTTTTCTTGATGGGGGTTCCATTTAACTTCAGCAGCGTAATATTTCCACCTTTTTCCAAGGCAATTTGGTGTAATTTATTGCTATGTTGTGCGATGAATTAATTGAGTTCTTATTGATTCGATTTTCATAAAGGCATTACGAAGTAAGAGCTGTACCGGTTTTGCTGAATACAGTGTACGTCATGGTCATCATAATTTCAAAATTAAGTGTTATTTTTTAAAACTGCCAAAACGTTAGTACATAGTTTTTTTCACTCACTTATGCTTGTAATTAAGGCCCAGTAAAGGTATGAGATGTGTCAGAGAGGCCAACACAGGGCAAGTTTCAGAACCTTCATATAATATGACTTTTATGAAAATGTATCCTAACAGAACGTTAGTCTTTTACGTGCACCACAACAGACTGCCTCTGGTTTCGCATTGCCTTTGATTAGTTTGCAACGGTTTTGAATAAATGATTATTAATCAACCGTCCTGCCTTTGCTACCGTTGTGACCGTTGAATAGAACTTATCTTTTGCATAGAATCAATACAGAACTATTGTGGTGCTTCATCGAATCCCTCAGAATGACAGTTATTGGATATCAAGACTGAGGTGGGGGTTCAGCTCTCATTGTACGGTATCCGAATAACAAAACTATATAGTAACTGAGTGCACGATGAAAAACGGGGTCGGCACAGTATCGTTTTATTATCTTTTAATACGCATGTCAACAGAATAGTTCTGTTGGTTGTACGACGTTTCGGACTACACTATGCCATCGTCATAAGTATTGTTTCCCTATGAATGTACAGAATCGATCCAATTGTTAAAAACACACACTCATAACATACATGAACAATAGCAATTGAGTAAATAATTAATAGAAACTCTTAGTTTTATGGATATAGCTCTTGATGTTTTGTACAGTGCAGTCGTTAAATTAATACTGTCACTAAACTGGTCATACGTATTCATGTCGTTAAAAGTGCGTAACAATATTCTAATCTGTTGGCTCAATATCATTTTTGGTTACAATTGAGTTACACAGAACTTAATGGAGTTTTCATTACATGAGACAACCTGTGTTACTGTTTATTTCTTTAGGTCTCAGACCAGTTTCTACCGTACTAGTCTAGCTTTTAGTGAAGTATGCATTAATATGTCTTGCTTACGTATCATAACATCCAAGATTAACATCGGTGAGGTAACTAGTCGATAAGACGTCAGCATTGTTAGATATTGATAAAAATGTATTTCGCTCGACCACAGACTCGCTAAGCAGTAAAAACTTCCATTTCATCTCACTGTGATGGCAATATATGCGGGTAAATTTAGAAACTCTGAAAAAACTGGTCTACTGCGAGTTTCGAACCACACACCTTCTGATTTCCGCTCAGATAGTCTAGCGAACTGAGATAAGCAGGCACTCCGCAGACTATATCTAGATTCATCAGTTACGATCCTGTTTTAATGCTCAGAGAGACAGCAAGCGAAAACATCTCCATGGAATTCTATAAAATTTGTAAACCTATTCCGGTAGAGTGAGGGGATCTTGTGGCTTGCCAGCATCGGGTACAGCTGTGGGAGCGAATAGCTGCTGACACGTGTTTGTGGCTTGCCATTTCCATAAATCATGCTATAATCCAAGTTTAAGGATGATGGTAGCTTACCGAGATGAAAAGTAGTAGACACAGGAAGGCATAACAACGCAATTCCCTCTGAAGTAACTGAAAAAGGTATTGCTTGCTTTGTCCTGGTATGTTGTCATCATATGATGTATACTGTGGAAAATAGCTGTCGACCAAAAATTTTTTTTTTTACTTTATTTTATACTTGAATCTTTATTGCTGATAAATTGTCGTCCAGTGCAGTTGGGGCATTATAAACAAATTAACAGTGTTTTCTATGATTTGAAACAAATTGATTTTAGGCTTACCTGGTGCGTTTAAGATTTTTTTGTGCATACATTTAGTATAGGTGTCAGCTTGGGAGAATTACTTATATAACTGATAGAGTTATTTGATGAAACTCTACAATATTTTTTATATTTTCATAAAATATAAAATACCTTACTTACCAAGTAGTTTTGCTAAGAAAAAATTGACCAATTTTCATGTAGGACTAGAGAGACACACAATACATTTTACGACCGCTTTTGAATTAATCAAAACTCAAAGAAACATTCGTTTTGTATTTCCATTGTAATAAAAATATAATTTTCAGTTAAATTTCCATTTTATATATTCTACTTAACGATATTTCATTAACGGTTGCTGAAATGGAATAGAACATACCGTCAGATTTCCTTTCACTGTAAAAGGATCAGTCACTTTCAAAAATAACATCATAAGATTTCAGGAACGTGAACAAATGAGCAGTGAAAATAAAATTGGACACCGAGGAAAGGTTCACTTAATATATCTATCAAATCAGTTGTAATATCACTCCACAATTTTTCATTTCGCAGTTCTCTGGCTTCCAGATCACGTACATCTGTGGACACTATTGAATTTATACAGTGTTCCATTTATCCCGTCAACGTTATCTGCAATCCGGCTGAAATTTCCTACCACCTCAGGGTGTCAACTGGTCGGAAATATGGGCGAGGAATTTTAGGTTCAAACCGTAGTACCAGATACCAAATTTAACCGATATTGTATACACATACCCATGTAATGATGATGAATGTATATGATATCAAGGATGGAGAAGAAAATCCTGTCAAGTAAATTAACGAAACCGATATTGAATTAAATTTTTTTAATCATTTGGAATTAAATTTGAATAACATTGCAAATATTGGAAAACTTTTATCTTTGTTCAAATTAAAAAATGAACCAAAAAACTTTCACGAAAATGTACATTCCTCATATTTTAAAAATATGCTTCCTGCTGGATCAACAGTCTTAAAATAAATTTTTAAGAGCCTAAAGCACATTCATAATGACTTATGAATCAATTAAAATGCAATAAATTTGCAGTACCAGCTGCTAAAAAAGTGAACAAATTATCACCCTTGTATTTATTTTTGTACCATTTTCCGATACCATCTACTTGCGTTGTCGAATATGGTTTGCATTCTTATTTATATTTTATTTATGACAACCAGGTTGTAGGCTAGTTAACTATGAAAATTAATGACGTATGATCACTTACATGAATATTGAGCTTAAATCCTCAGATGCAGTTTACCTGAAAATAAGATAAACGATCAATTCTGTGAAATAAGGAATATTACAAAAATATCTAATTTTATTATTAGAGAACCTAGGTAAGGGTGTGATAGCAACATTCAACTCCAAGCGTCATAAAGATGCAAAATGCAGCACCAATGCGCGACGCTTGAAGATAAATGTCAACAAGGAATGATAGCAAACAACTCCACAAGCTTACAGAAAGTCATATCGATAACATGAAAGATGCAGTAGATTTAGCTAAGATCAGTAAATTGATGCATTTATGCTATTAGGATGACACACGTCAAACATTTCCACAAGATGGCATCACGCCTAAATTGGAAGAGCGCTCTTCGCCGAACAGAAGATGTTTTGCATGCATCTTGATTGTACTATATAAGCTTTAAATCGCATAGCTCAATGCTTGATCACGCTGATTTTTGAAATAAAGTAGCTTGGTGTAGATGTTTGAAGGCTTTTTTCAAAGACATGCCTGAGGAATTTGGAACATGCAAATCCCAATGGCCATTGAAGTAGCGGATTGTGTTATGTAATTTCCATTAATCGTATCGTTCAAATAATAATTGCATAAGCAGAATAATAATATTCTAACAAGATCATATGGGTCAGATACCCTCTATCTTACCATGAGACCAAAAAGGGAGGAATGTATAGTAGAGCTAAGGGATTGTTTTTTATGAACTAGAAGATTACAACTAGCAGATATTAATCGTTCAATTAAGATGAAAGACCAAAGTCAAATGGAATACTAACTGCATATCTTAGTGCTTTCCAGTTTGTATACCTGTATACGAGAAATGCAGCAAATTTGATCATGAGCACACATAACACATCGACTGTCCTATTACGATTGACTGAATGTTGTCACCTCGGGGTGTGAGTTGTCGGTTTCGATAAGGAGAAGGGCAGCTTTAAGTGGAAGATGAAGCTGATGGGCTGGCTGTCTCTCGAGGACCAAGCTCGCACTCTGAAATGCGGAAATCACGGATTGTCTTCGAAAGTAGATATAACGCCAGAGGTATACGTTTGGAATGCCAAGTTCATGACAAGGTCATGGATACGTTTATACAGAAACAAAAACTTTCATAGTGCATATCAGACGAAACTGCTAGAAGGACTTATTCAGTCGCCTTCTTAAGACTGAAGTGTAAGACTCTCCAATACTAGGCATCTAACCTCTTGGTTTGTCCTTTATTTTTTCTACTGCGGTAATGCTTGCTGCATTATGTTATGGTGGGTAGTGTCGTAGTGACGTTCATTCCAACAGCATTTATCGTTTCATTTTTCATTTATGTAAGAGCTCTAGGATAACGAGGCCTATTCATATTACCACGTGCCTTAATTTCCGTTGAACTCTGCCTCCCTAAATACGCATATATCAAAATTTTGCAGTCTTCAGAATTCTTTGAAAATTACTATCTAGTTTTTAGTATATATCTGAGTAACTTTTATTCAAGAACAATGATTGATAGGAGCAGCATAACTACCAGAGAGCGAATTGAAAGCAGCAGCCATACACTTACAGACTTATCCATTCAAGTGTAAAGCAATATCCGCACAGCATTTCGTTCCAAATCAGCTTGTCCAAAGCCTGTGCGTGATTAGTTGAAAAGTCATCCTTCAAGTTCTTCGAGGTTATGCTGTGTTTCAAGTCAAATTAACATTATATTGTCTGGATATCTGGAGAATCGATGTTCATACTAGCGGCCGAGTAATTCTCGCTCGGTACGTGATCGGGGAGAAAACGACAATATCCTCGAGCCGGAATGGTCGGATGTTGGTTTGCAGCGTGTGCGTCAAATATTGATAAAGTTTTTTCATTAGTCTGGCAATTCATCGTCCGGACGACACCAGACTTGACCCTCCAATAATTGGGGTGGAATCATGCGAGGAGAAAGTCCTATGCCGATAAAAAACAAAATTGGACGGTAAGTCCCAATTTCTGTTACAGTAACGTGTGGGTAAAGCTTTTCAGCTTTAACCTCATTTATCCAAAGTTATGTAACATCAGCGTTCAGTTTATCACCGCCATCTTGATTTTATTTAAATTACAAAGCGGGTCGAGTGTGTCCTGTATATGTTACTTCATAGTATTCTAGATATAGAATACTACGAGAGAATATACAAAGATTTCAATATTTGGAAACTGTCTGCAGACGGCCTTGGCTTTTCTCATTAGTCTTCCTGGGTGGTCTGAAGGAACATCTTGACAGAGACGCTATAGTATCTTTCTGTAAACGTTTCCTCAATTATGTTACCTGGGACGCGGTAGGGAGGCTGTTTCTTTATTAAATTCCTCAAGATATTTCAAATACTGGATGCCACTTTCCCTTATACGAGAAACCACTGGAAAACGCCGCTTGAGATAAAGTTGAAAAGAACTTCACAAAATATATATTTTTTCCTGCCATATTATCTGCTGGCGAGCTCAGACACGTGCATGCTTTGTAGAATCATGTTCATTTTATTATTCCCTTATACTGAGGTAACGAATTTATCAGGGAAAGTTTTCAATATCTTGAATCCAGAATTTCAGATTTTGTATAAATAGGATTGCATATCCAGTTCATACATTCGACCTTCAATTCAAATTTAGTTCGGGAATCTATTATTAAAGGGTTTTCAGTGGATTGACTAAGTACTCTGGTAGATCTAACAACGCTATCCTAAGATATACAACCAAAGAATTACAGGAAAATGTTCCACCTAGTTGGGTATTTATTGCAATCAGGTACACGCGTTCAAAGGCCAATTTAAAAAGTTTATTCACACATAAAGTTTTAATCTTTCACTATGCCATAACACTGCAGCTCCAATTTAGATTAATCAATTATGCAGTTGGTTGTTATGAGTGTCTGTGCTTACACAGTGGCGTAGAATGGTAGAAAATAATAATGTCAGTATAATTAGATTAGTATATAGTTATCACTGGTATCATTATGGTTTAATTATAGTTACTATTAAGCCACGTAAAAGTAGAATAAGTATGTAAAGTAGGTACAGCAATGAGTAAGAGTTCAAAATCTAACAGTGACTGTGATATAAAAGAACAGATGACAATAAAAAGCTGCATGAAAAACACAATTCAGAAAGTACTTCGTATTTATCTAATTGATTTCAAAAATATTCTTATTTCATCTCCGTTTCTAGTCGTGCACTTAAAATTGTGTCAAATTTGGCTTCGAAAATAACTGGTACGAAAGAGAAGGACACAGCGATAACGGGTAGTTTATAAAGTTGATTCTAATGCAACCAAATGACTTTACGTATAAATTTTGAGCCCCATTTATCTCTGAAACACAAAAACAACTGAAATATTATTATTACACTGAGGCGTCAAATAGAAAATGTAAACTCATCAATTTGAAACAAATTGGAACCAGAAAATTGAAACGTTTATTTATCAGATATCAATAGCTACCACGTGATGTTGAAAAAATTCCATTGTATTCAAATTTGTCAGGGAGGACAACCGAATTGAAAAACACACCGATTATTCATTATGTTTCCCATCGTTGTAATATATTATCAAATTAGCATGTTTAATTCAGATTTTCATACCATGGAGGAAAAACTCATTTCACGATCTGTCACATCAGTGGTTCTTCGACTTTCTCTAGAGTAATCAGCACTTCCTGAAAAAGATGAACATCTTCGTCAAGCATGAACATTTATCGTGGGGCGTGTGAAAGGGGTGGCTTCTTTTTAAATAGGAGACACTCGAGATTATTGGTGGAATTCAACATTCTGAGACGCCAACAGCACATCATGGAGATGGTAAGTGCAACGTTTCAATTTAGACATGCAGTTTGAGCGATAGAGGTAACATTAATTGTGTATTTATATGACCAGCGAAGGTATTATATCAAAAGTTTGATTTCGGACTTCCATTGTCTATAAAATTTTGAGTATCACGACGTTTCGATTGATGTGCTATCTTCAATCGTCTTCAGGTGAAGAGTAAAAAATCGGTTCAGTGGTGTTTCAGACGTTTTCGAGTTTCTAGAAAATCGATCATCATCCTCATTTCTAAACTGATACACCGCCTATCGATTAGATGCCATTTTTTATAATACGATTTCGATAAATATCTGAAACCAGTACATAGACTAATGTAATGTAAGTCCGCTATGCTCCAAGATTGTGCGAATCAATCTTATTATATCACCCACCAATAAGGAATTATCACAGATTCGCTAAAATAAAGCTAAATATTTACAAAACAGTATTCGTGAAAGGACTTTTAACAGCAACACAAATGTATTGTTTCTATCAGCCTGTAGACTGATAATGTACACTTTTGTCCAGAGTGTCGATTCTAAAAACTAGTATGTATAATTAGATGCTCTTATGGTTTTGTGGTATGCTATAATTAATTAACGCTGCGAACAAGCTCGAGAAGCAACCGGTATACTATAATTATTTATTTGAAGACGTATCGTTCCATCTACGTCTCTCCTTATCGGCTATATGAAATGCTTCGCTGAAAATAAAAAGGAATATAGGTGATACAAAGGTTCCAGTAGCAACCTTTTAGAATGAATAGTGTGAAAACTCTAAAAGTTTGGCTAAAACATTGTATGGTATAAAAGTAAATATTATGTTGCAAAATGTGGTTGTATCCTTACAAGGAAGGGATGGTGCTAATGGCAATTAGGAAACTGATTTTTTTTATTTTTCTTTCACATCGAATTTGATAACATTCCATTTGGTTCTGAAATTTTATATAAATATAATTTTTTAAATACAGAACGTGTGAGATGTGCTGGATATGCAACTGTATCTCAAAATACCGACCAGTAATGAGAGGATAAATTGCGTTTGATATAAATTTGGGATTTAATAGTTCATTGTTGCTGCTACTTAGCTGAAATTGCCTCATCTGGATCAATCTACAAGGTCCTTACACTATCTACCGAGCAGTAAAATCTGTTTGGCTTCAGCAAATTCTTCCCAATATTCAGATCTACTCTACTCATTAATCAGCCGGAGGATCGCTATAGAAAAGATAATTTCAAAGACATGTTTTCTGGAAATGAGAGAAATATTCCATTATTCTTGGAGAACAATTTAGAAAGCAGCGTTTGTAAAACTGTCAAGGCAATAATGCACTTCTGGGATGAGATTCTGAAAAGTAATAAATTCTGGGATAATGGTTTTATGCTACTTGCAGTGATGATAAAGTATGCCGAGAAATTTTGACAAGATTAGCAAGCTTGGCGAACCGAGACAAGAAACAGGCACATGAAGAAAAGATTCAAAAACAATCGTGTTGCGTCTGTTGTTTGAAATTTGCAGACAACGTAAATGTGCAAAATATGTTTCGGACTTCCATTGTCTATCTGATTTTGAGTAACATGACCTTTCGGTTGATTTACTTTCTTCAATCGTCGTCACTTCACCTGAGGACGATAGTTTTATTCAATCCTGAACCGTTCTACAAACATTTTTCAAATTCAACTTCAAATGCTTTACATTCCAATGCACACAACATAGTAAATTGTTATTCTAGTTTATGAATGGCCGTCAAGGAAAACGAAACGTTGGAAATAACCATGCACAAAACATGGAATTTGAACACCACTTGCTTTCAATGAAGGTTTCATACTCCACATTATGCTGATCCAAGTTTGCAAATCTGAAATGATTATATAATTGTTTCAATGGTACCCTGGTACGACTTTCAGGTAGCTTCATTTACAGATCCCCTCTAAATCCTCCCATCCTTGATTTATATTACACATTCCGGATGAGGTCAATGAGTCCGAAACGATTTCAGAGAGTGAAGACATGGAAATTCTATCAATTCTATTATTCTACCACTACACTCGTACTACATAATAGCAATATCAGTCGGTACATATAAAAATCTTAGTGCTACTTACCAAGATAGATACATGTACTCACTACTGTTTAATGTATTTAACTGTGTTTGAAATAAACATCCCAAAACGTTGACTCGTAAAACTTAAAAGGTATTTCTGCGTCAGTATATCAACAAAGCATCCTGACACTTATAAAGCGGTCAAATATTTGTGATAAACAACGTACGTATTTCATATCATTCAACAGCAGTTGAAAGACTGAGGGGATACATCACAAGGATATTCATCAAAAATATCTTACAGCTCATTGACTATTTTAATTTTTTATGGAATTAAATTATCTTAAGCATCTAGATGCATGGCATGGCTAGAAGGTTGTTATGGATTTATGACGATTATTATTAAAATCTTCAGCAATTTGGATCTCATTAAGTTTGGAGTTTCTTTCACAGTCCCTGTTTCCTTCCTGCTATACAAGAACCTCAATATCCTTGTTAAAGCCCATGTATTTTTTTTATTTTTTAAGAAACCAGGTATCCAACATGATAACGCCATTAAACCCAGATCTTGTTTCAGTGCCTCCTTTGTTTGAGGGCAAATCAGGGTGATGCGATGTACTATAAAGTTCTGTAAGTTGGTTTACATTCAATCAAGGTATCAGGTTTCATGAGGAATTCGGTTCGTTCTATTAACCCTTTCCATCTCCATCAGATCGCTGTTTAAAGTAAGCTTTGACGTCTATAGAAACTCTACCGTAACTTTTAGGTGTGTCCTACATTCTTTCAGCCAAGACATTATAATCAAGATAAAGTTCTTCATATCAGAGAATATTTTCGAACGTAAAATGACCTCCATACAGCCTGGGTAGTTTTCGGGATTTCATAACAACTTCGCCCATTTCAATTAGTTTATGGTAGCTACTCAAAAATATCCTTTCAATTTTATTCATGTGCAGCTCAACAATATTGAAAATAAAAACTCCCCATCGGACAAGAATTTTTCAGATTTTTCCTTCTGGCAAAAGTTCGTCATCAATCTTCTTTCAGTTTAATGAAAAATTCTCAACCGAACTTACCGCTGATCTTATCAACTGTAAAGATAAAGGTAAAAAGCATACCGATCTTTGGAGCCACAGATAAAAAAATACAAGAAATTGTACCCGCTGTTGTTTACTGTTTGTCTTTCAGAAATCCTGTCTTTTTCGACTCCAAACACGTAATTTTTTTTAACTCAATTCACTAAATATGAACACTTATAGTATATATAAGCACATATAATGCGTAGTCATACCAAAAACCCAACGCTGCCTGTCTTTTGAGATAAACGAAAGATACATCAATGTCACTTTTCATTACGCTACATAAAACATCATATTTTTCTCAAAGTTTGGTCCGGTAATATATATTACTTTTTTAAGTGACAGTTGTACCACGTCATTCAGAATTCATATTAGAAAAGTTCGCAGGAAGAGGACGTATAATAAAAGCGAGAGCATTTCTCATAAGTGTTGACGTTTTGGGGTCATATTACGCATTTCCAATCCAATTACATTCGGTTGTGTACTTTGACGACAAAACAAACTCCCACCATCAACACCAATGAATGAATCAACGCATTAAGAACAATCAAAAGGAAGCAAAGATCACCATTCGCCAATTTTATTATTGTTACTGGATACATATTGACAGGTGGTTATGTCTGTTTTCGATTTCTTTACCTACCACGCCAATAGGCGGGGTAAGTCCTGTATTCAAGGAAATCATTTAATTCGATCTTGCTTACGCTGTTTATTGTCCAAAGTCAGATTTTGTCCACTAAATGAATGTAATTTGTGAAGTCTTACTTCATAATGATGCCTTGTTATTATTATCATAGTTGGTGCTATCAACATTATAAAGCAATTACAGTTCATTTAATTGCATGAACAGAGTTTTCAATTGAAATATTTTTTAACTGACAATCAAATATTTTTGAATAAAGCGGTACCCATTATTATCAATACCAAAAAAAAATTTCTAAAAAAGCACCAGCTATAATGCACATTCTGTAATTATATAAATACAGTTCAGCTAATGTCCACAATATCATCTGATCCATCAATCGTTATATCAAAAATACACTTATGCTCTAGGGGCAATATATCAAACCATACTTTGTGTCAACAAAAGTTCCCCAAACTTTGCGAAAAGGGATAGAATGGTAGGACGATTAATTCAATTTCCGACCCTTATCGCTTTTCATCCTGTCTATACCTTAGCATGGAAAAAATCTTCTGAAGCACAAGTAATTTCTTAAAACCACAGGATATATATCAGAAGTTGCACTAAACAAAATACAGGTGTGCGATAAGAATTATTAGGAATACTATAATCTTCAGCCTTGATATGAAGAATAATGCTTTAGTAGAATTCAGTGACACACCAGTAATTGGCAGTTTGTGTTAAGACCTTTTTATTAATTCAAATACGTTTTGGACGATGTATACTAAAAAACGCCACACTGTTGTTAGAAGAGCTGATTTTGAATCAAGTATATGGGGAATTTGTTATAAAATTATGTACCATGGAATATTAACACTTCAGATCAAAATTGTGCTATCCTAGGATTTAGTTATGGTACCAAAACATATACGGTATTTGTCACCGTGTCATCTCAGTAATCGTGATACCAATCATGATGACATTTGTGTAACATATTTTGGAACAAAGTGTTACGTTTTTATTTTGTCTATATATGGTGCATTCTATCTGTCACATAGATAAAGGTCTTTGCACAACTTAGTAGCTGAAATGTTGAATATATATTACCTATAACACTAAAAAAAAATGTAGCAGGCTATTCAAGGCAGAAGCTCAATGTCAGTGTTGGCTCACCATTAAATATCTTCCCGCAGCTTAAAGTTAATGTCACTAATAGGAAGTCTACAGAAACATCCTCAAAACCACCCACAACAGAGGCAGTATCGAATCAACTGCACTTCTAGATAACAGAACCGCTGCAAATCTCGCGGCATTCAATGGATTTCTATGAAGAATAATAAATAATCAAATCAGAGTGTTTTCAGCTGATCACCCGGTCTAAAGCTCAACACACCGCTCGGAATTCGGGGGAGTACGCCGCATCAACGTTGGCCATACTAGCTACGCGGACGCCGGCAGTCAACTGTTTTAGCAGCGGGTCCCTTTTAGCGCGCGCCGCGACGTGTGCTTCCTAATCGACGTCCTGCGCATAGTTTGGGTGTCTGTTTATGTTTATTTCCATCGTTTCCATTGGCCTTTTAAATTTGGTTTTCAATTTATGCACAAATTTTATGCAGCATTGATTAGCGAAAGGGACAAGGCAAACATCAGGATTTCTCCACAAATGCAATTTCATTTATGTTTTTACGGTACCTGCGTAACGAAAATCCGTCTCACTCCTTGTCGGATGAATGGAACATTTTTGCATGGTTGGGTGTTTGTGACTTGGATATTTAAAATGCTTTATGAGTTTCATTAACAGTAACGTAAGCGGTAAGAAATTTGTATTTTTTTACGAAATTAAAAAAATCAACAGCTGCAAAATCCGATTCAAATATTCATCTTTAACATTGGCTTACTAAAGTGACAAGTTCGACACGTTTTGTTCAAATCTATCTTGGCTGTGGATGAATTGTACTTTTTGTGTAAATCAGTCATAGTGATGGGCTTTAACAGGAACAAAACACCTGCTTTATGATTGTTAGATTAGATAGATTAGAAGCTTGCGATATATCAATATAATATATAATTAAAATACGTTTTCTATATCGGAATAGATCTACTCTCGTCAGTGGTGGTATAGACGAATAGCAGAAATTCCGGCTAACATCTTGGCTACCGACTTAAATCATCCAGATAACTCAGAACATGTATGAAAATACTGGTACTTTTTCCCATCCCTAAAGTGGAAGCATCTCCGAATTCTCTGTCTCTGCCTACTATACGATACGGGCAGTCTGAAATTTCCCAGAGCTGGAAATGTTCAAATACCAGCGCCGATCCATCGCGAAACAATGGTGGGAGGATCGCTTGGGAAATTAGACGTTACACAAGGTTGCAGAGTAGCGCTTAGTGCTAGGCAATGTAAATGGCTAGGTACGAATCCCAAACCCTGTGGAGAATGCATGTTGGTAACGTTGGAATTGACTTATGGCAGTTTGTACATTTTTGGTGGGGACTACACACAATGACAGCTGTTGAAGTTTATTATTAATAATAGACATTTGTGCACCCATTAATAACGATTCCAGACGTTAGAGTTCAGATTCAAGTTCGTATTGGATCACGTTAGTGTTTGTTGGTACTAGGCCAATCTTTTGGTTTATGTTGCTTCACCATGCTAGTGTCTGTAAGCATTTACTTAAGTTGAGATATCACACGAAAATGCGTAGCTTAAATATATATAAACAAAGTAATGGTGAGAAAATAACAAAAAATTGTTTTGGTAATGTATGTCATTCATTAGCAAGTGTTCTAAGATGATTTAGACTAACACACTAATTTTGTATTTCATCTCTCCTGTGTACCATACAGAATAACAAACGTTGATGGTAGGTATTGAATCACTTAATCTTGTTATTGGATATTTCCAAGACTTAATTCAAGTAGATTAACAGTTGCAAAATAAAATTAAAACTTTATCGTTGCACGTGATATATTGAGCCAACCTAGATGACACCATTTTTTGATTGGTTATCACGCATTTTCATTATTATCTATCATCTTTATTAGTTGAAAGCAGTAATTTGTAATACTAGTACCTAAAACTGAAGATAATCCTTTTAGAACAAATTTTAGTTTGCCACCTAAAATGTCATAAAAAACGTGTGCTGCTTAACTTTGTTTGAAACATTATGAAAGATCGAAAACTCATTTTTTTCATAAATCGGATGCATCGTGATATCCGACACAGATCTCAGGGAAAATGCATGAAAAATCTCAAAATAAAGCATGAGAAAGGCAACAAGCAATATCATAAATCATCAAGGAAAAACAGTATCTCCGCGATTAAAATACTTCCTCGCCCTTTGGCATGGGAAGTGAAATTGAATTCAATTATTAAATAATACATTTATGTGTAATCTACCGAAAGTAACTTTCAAATCGGAGTGAAAATAAAAAAGTAAGTGAGTTTAAGTATATTCCGTTCTAAAAAGTTAGATATGTATTGTCATAAAGCAAATAAAAACAACGATCATCACGATAACACGTTGGCGATTATACAAATTGCTTATAAAAATGTTAATGGATTTGGGACTAAATATAGATACTCCATGTCCAACATTGTTTCTAAAGACGCCCTTGCCCATTACCATGGATACCATGTTAACATATAATAATTCGACAGTCCGCGAGTTGGAACTAAATTTCACCTAGCTAAGTTTATCTTCATTTGGGTGGTTATTTAGAGCATTGCTTCGGGCATTAGGAGTTGAATGAAGGAGATTATTCGTTCAAGCACAAATATGTCCACATTCTAGCTCTCCCAGCTCTGACAGAAAGATAGGCGACATAGGGTTAAATGTTAATATCTTCTGGTGCAGCCAGAAAACGGTAACCAGACAAACCGGGTCATGGAAGTGAAAAGAGTTTAAATGCGTTTGAACTAGATGTACTCCCAGATAATTTGTGTAGCTGGACTAGTAAAAAGGCATATCTGTATCAATGGCCATAACAAATAAATTATTATACATTATGTAATAATTATGACTACCTCAGCTAATCAAGAAATATTTCCGACTAGAAAAAAGTGGCTGTTTTAGTCCTGATGTTTTGAAGACTCGGTTCAACAAAGAATTTTTCATCATATCAAGATCAAGGTGCTCGCTTTTATCTACATGATGGATGAGTTTCACCAAGTAAGAGCATCTACAATCTATATAATGATGAGAGTTGTAGATTTGGATTCATTAGAAATGTTTTACTATTCTAGGATCATTTGTTGTGTACATTAAGTACATTAAGATTTGTTGAGATTATGCGAAAATTTCACATCATAAGACTGCTAATAATGAATACGTTCGAATTTGTTTAATTCCGAGAAATTGAACTACAATTGATTACCGATCTATATTTTTAAATGGTTTTGTAACAATGCAATTTGATAGCATTACCGATGAATGGAGTGATAATACCAACAAAAACATTCGCAAAACCTTAGAGTGGTTGGATTATATTTTTTCTCTATGTTACGTTCAGAACTGAGAACTTATCTAGTCAGAGATCATGTATATTATCAATGTAATTCACCTTTCCATCAATCAAGTTTTGTCATGATGGACCATGGTGGAATTAAACTTAATATTATTTACATAGAAATACTTTTTTATGGTTATGCATCTCTGATATTTGTTGTGGAATGGCTCTGAGATAGTATCGTCAATTACGAAATCATACTGGCACGACGTCAATTTTCCTTTCTGCTAGCTGCACAACAGATTTCTGAAAAAAATATGAAAAAAGCCTGTCTGCGTGTTCTATAATGTCATCAATTTATTCTTTTTTAATATATGTCAAACGCAACAAGTGAGGTTTCAGTGCAGAACAGATTGCTTGGTATTTCAGAATCACTACAGTCTTACCACTTGACAAACCACCATGTTAAACTCTTTTGGAGAAAATTAAATCTGGTTTGCAAACATTATCTTTCCACGGCAGAAGTAGACTGACAATGTTTTAAAGATTGAATCGAAACTACTCACAAAAAACGAGTTTCATTTTTGAAACCCAACTAACACAATCTCAATGTTGGACAAATTTCACAAAGAAAGAGCATCTACAATCTATGTACAACATAAAAAAGTTCTTGAAAGTTCACTTGATAATCTCTGTTGTATTCTGTGATTCCCAAAACACCAGTAAATTGTCTCTAGGAATTAAAAAATGTGCGACACTGGCCATGATCAAAAAGACTAAATGAAAATATTGTCACATAAAAATTATCTGGTAACTGTATGAAAGTCAAACACCTCCGTCGCCATCAAAGATTCAATGGCACTCAGCATGCTGTAACGGAATGAACTCAGGACTTAGTGGTTTTAAGCCCTTTGAAGTGCTCTCAATAAGAGGGTTGGCAAGAACGTTGCAATGAATACCCTGTTTCGCGATGTCAGTGACTATGCCTACTTTCACAGCTCTTATTGTGTGGCTCTAATATTGCGCTGTACAAACAAAACAAGAGTTTTATTTTTATAACTGTGTGTTAATAACACAATGTTTTTATCTTACGTTACGTTACGAAGTGCCTCTAGGAGACCCATGTTCTCCATCTCAACTCAACAGATACTAGAGCAAGATGACTTAGCACAATCAATAGCGAATGAGGTAGAAACACGAGTACATACATTTCGTCGGGACCTTGTACTTGTCGCTGGCGGCATCATTAGGAAAAAGCACATTAGAAGCAGGCCTGCTTAATATGCGGTGTCAGATGCAATCAATTAATTCCTTCTACCGTCCAAAGAGAATAATTGCTGTCGCGTAGCGACGTTCTGCTGACGGCAAGGTCGCTTGTAAATGGTTAATGTTCCATTACTACGCGCGGTTACACCACACGGTGCATCGTATCACCTTTAGCGCAGCCAAAGTGAAGTGTGCTGATATTTCTGGTTCCGTCCGGAGAGCGAGCGCCAAGATACACTGAATATATTCTGTTTACTGCAGTTATCCTTAATATTTTCAGTATTTGCGAGCGTATTTTCATTCATAATTCAATTACCGCCCTCCCCGATATAGAAAACATTCATTTTGAGTGTCTTAATGCCAAATCGACCTTAAGAGGGGGTTTTGCATGGGTTTCCAATATTTCGTTTCCAGTGCTCACTTTTTAAGATAACAGGACGATTTTTTAAGCGATTAGATGTTGTCACATGAATAGTGACATTTTTTGACCCATTTATAATGTATTTTAACCTTTTGGTAACTAAAAACGGACCATGCATCGGTTTAGAACCGTTCTTCCTCTATGTTTTTTTTTGATGCTAAGCTATTAATTTACTATTCTTTGATATAGCTTCACGCAAAGGCAGAACGACCTATCGACCTGCATAACCGCTGTAACAGGAAAATGTCTGTTCACATTTTCCTTAGACGCTGAAGATTTTAACCATCTGGAAATATCTCATTTCACAGCGCCGACGTTCTCCAGAAGAACGAAAGAGGCTCTTTCGAGCTTCTCTAGTGTTTGATGTACTGGCGAGACATCTGCCATGGTAATATCTTAGGAATCAGATCAGCCACCCTTCCTCAATATTCCAGACTGTGAAGGTTCTTTGTGAGGTCAGGCACACCCACAGTGAACTGCTCGTTTACTGTATAATGGTGATACTTCAATCAATATCATTTATTAGTCTAAACGTCTCTGAAACTGGCAGAGCAAAGTAAGCAAAACAGAAAGACGATATTGCTATAATTGGAGGCCAATTAAGCATTACATTTGCTTATTGAAAACTAAAATTACATTTTCGCAAAAAATCAGCATAACAACTAGTTACTGAATTAATAATGAACAGAACAAAAAATCTTAGCATCATAATAAAGATAATTATCAGATCAAAAGTTTGAATATTCCATGTTAATTCACGAAAAGGTTAGGGTTAGGGCTTTTTTTATCAAAGGTGGAGCATCCAAATTCTCCTTGGACATGATCTCTTCGTTCTGATTACTTTGTGGTACTTGTGGAACTCAAAAGGCTGAAAGTCTCATTACTTCATGTAGATTTCAGCTGTACAGAAAAACATATGGATACCTGTTGATCAAAGTTCTTGATAATAGTAACATTACAGCAGAGAAAACAATCAACATAACGATCAGCCATAGATCGATTACTCTAATGACTTCCAGTAGTTCACACACATTCGAGCCTTGAGTCATCGAGTGTATATGCGACGCATAGCAAGATCAAGTAGGTACAAATATACAGTGTCAAATAATAGCTGGAGCAATTAAACTACCATTAGTCCTCATGATAGCAATACCTACATCCTTGTCATCATCCTGTGTGTTATTTATGAACATTTTCAAGGTGACCAGTACGTTGACGGCCTGAATCGGCTGTTGTGTTTACTTTGGAACTAACAGTCAGTGGATGACGTCAATTTTACCTTTTTTTACTAATGCCTTCCTAGAGGTGTTTGTAAAGCTAATAGAAGCAACCAGGGTATTTTTAGCCACTATGGCTATTTATATTATACAGGTTGTTGCATTTCAGTAAGGAATGCTGGATAATGCTCTTTACAATTTCAGAAATTGTTAGTATGTCTACAGCTCGGAAACGATAATATATCCAACGCCTACTTTAACCAGTGTTTGATATCCAATCCCACCATTCAAGCAAATTAATTTCTTTCGCAGATCTGTTGTTCATTTCAGCTGAAGTACATCCGTTACTTTATGATATAATCAACCGCGACCGTGCACTCTGGAATCTCAAACTAGGAAGTACTCCAAGATTTTTCTATAAGCAAAATTTTGGAATTGCATTAAAATTATTCTTGAGTAAATTGAAGTTGGATATCGCGACTGTAAAAGACAACCTACCCGGCGAAGAAATCAAATCAATGGAGGAACTTCTGTTTGTCTTCGATAATGAGATTTTTGCTTTCCAATCCATCTGGACCAGAGCCGCAGGTCAGTCGACTGCGAAACCAGAAATGGGAAATGTTTTCAGAATACCACTGCTAAACATATCAGAGTTTCACAAATGAATACCTCTCTGCTTTTCAGCGTCCGGTTTAACAAATCTCGAATAAGATCCTCAGGAACATATATGAGTATCTCGCCCAATTTAGCTACTCTGTCAATGTCTATTAACTAGCTGACTAGATTTTAGGATAAATATTTATTTATTATTTGCCTGAATAAGGGGCGTAAAACATAGTCTGATCAAAAACAAAACGTTAACGGCTGTCAGTGCTTATCAGTATGAAGAGCTTCGTTAGGAAGTATTTAGATTGTTCTTTAGGGGCATTTCAAGGCAAAACTGAAGAATTTATAAAACACTATTTCACTCCTTATCCGTCTCAACTTTGTCTCCATTTTCGGAGCGTTCATTGGACCACAATTTCCATCCCCAGTTGCCAAGGGCGCCAATGGTCCCCCTTCCAGCGATTTGTTCTTTAACAAAAACAATGAGTGCCTTAGTGGGGTTTTTCAGATGAACAAAGGCTCTGATTTCCGATCTTTGAGAAAACTCCGCTCAATAATTTAGTAGAGATAGGGATTGATTCTACAGATTGGTGATTTACAGCACGCAAGGAGATAAAAGGAATCGATTTCACGACGGCAGCTCGAAGCACAGGATTTAGATTGGGTAAAACTCAATAAAACTGGAGGCAAACAAGCTCCGTTCGGTGCTTATATGGTTATATGTGCTGGTATTATGTTTGATTTACGAACCTGGTGCATTGTAATATGCGAAAGCAATAAAAAATCTTACATATACTGAGGCTGCACAATCCACTTGGGAAGTCAATATTCGAATATATCGAAATCTGATATTTACGAAGCCTTCACGTACTGAATGTGTTTGTATTTTGCACTTTCTTGAAGGGTTTGTGACCAGGCGAAACACCTTATCACAATCATTTGGTAGAACTGATACGTTAGACATGGTTAGACATCCTGATTATAATCCGAAACTCTAAGATGTTTTCATTTATATTTTTCCGACAAAAGAATAAGAGTCCAAGAAACAAAAAATATAATGAGAAGACAAACTGGTTAAACCAGTACAATACCGAATATTTAAATCTGTTTAGCCGTAATAAAACTAAGACAGACCGAGCGACAGATCAGCAGATGATGAAAATGAGGACCATGTGCTTGCGTTACACATGAAACGTCGAAAATCATAAAAAAATATATTCAAAATTGTTCACGAATGCAATAACCCTATGATGTAGGAAGCAGGATAAAATAGACATCCAACAAACAACTTTCAAGATAATCATATTTTCACTGAAGATAATGGATGGAACATCATATTCACTCGTGGATCATTTCTTGTTAGAGCTGCAGTTTACGGAAATTGTATTTACGTGACAGCCATCCAATTTCACGATAAAATAAGAACTTATGGATGATATTCAACTTCACATCAATAATACCTAAATTGGGTTAGTTATATCGCCATTCCCTTTTTCTATTAACGAACAATAAAATAAGCAAAATGCATGACCGCAGTGGAAGGAACTATAGTAGGGGTTGCTCAGAATAACAACGAATGTATCTTGTATCTGGTACTACAGGTTGACGCGATAATGTTAATAATGAATGCCTTCACTAACGTTGAGTAAAGGTAGTTACGTTTTACTATGCTAGACAGAATATATGCCAAATCTTACGTGTATCTATAGAAATAGGTCACTGCTTATAATTTTTGGAGAAGAAAACTGGTAACAGCATGAAACCTGTTGTAAAGTATATTGCAACCGACGGTAAAGATAGATCTGAGTTACGATAATGAAATGGGGGGCTGTCTAGGTAGAAAATGGTTTCCATCAAAACTAGACATCATATCGAAAAGAGTTATAGGTAATGAAAATGGACCAATTTTTCACACAACCAAAAATGTACGAGATAAATCGAAATGCCCATTTTATTAATATAATTTTCTTATTTTTATCTCACAAAACAAAACGTTTCACGAAATCTTATGAAAACCTTATTTTCCGAATGAGCTATATTTATTTTGAGTCAAAATATCAATTTTCACAATTTATTTTAATTTTAAACCTGAAAAGAGAGATCATTTTCAGCTGAGGACGACTCGGCTAATTTTAGGTTATATGAAACAATGGTTCATACAGGGCTCATAGACTTTTCCATCGTCTACAGTTCTCAAAGTAATTTTTTTCCGATAAGAGATAAGAGATAAGAGTTCTGTGAAAAACTATTTTCCACTCCTGAAAGGCCCGTTTCACCCTCGTAGCTCAAATCGACTTTAATTTATATTTCACGTTGGTTGCGTAATATTTCGTTCCCTCTACAACAGTTTTCATGCTGTTATTAATTTTTCTATATAAAAGGTATAGCTGGGCGAAAATTAGTTATACAGAGATAAAAAATCTGCTAGCTTTGGCAGCGAGCTTCATAAAAGCTACAAGATGCCGCCAAATAGACATATTAATAATTTTTGAGCAATGTAATTACCTCAGTTGTCAGTTCAGTGACTGACGAAATAAATTTACTAACTTTTCGGCTGCCTCAACAGTATTTATGAGAAAAAAAAAACAATAATAATGGTAAAGTACAAGGTTTCTCGCAGTATCTTTTCCTATCCATTGTACCTAAATACAGAGATTAAATATATACTTTTTCAACTCTATGTGTGTATTCAATTCATCGGTTATACGAGGAAGACGAATCGTGGGTCGTCAAAAAAATTAATCTACTTCAGGGTAGCAGGCTGAGCGTCTCAAGAAATTAATCTAACTCTCAACTTCTACAAGCAAAAATGGTCTACTTCTGCTGAATCACAAAACCATATCAAATTGGCTGAAACCAATCTCTGTGCACGGCATGACAGAGAAGCCCACGTATAATATCTAGTGTTTGTTCTACTGATGACTATTGGACGGAGACGTAGTGCTCTTTCTGAATAGATAGCTTATCACACTAACGTATCGCTATTCACCCCAGTAATGATAACATGACTACGCCACTGCCATCTGGAATTCCAAGTGCATTCTGGCAGCCATCCGAGAGTAATAAGCGAAAAATCCATTCCTGGGGTTTTACAGTCGGTCGGAGGCTCTCCCCACATAATTGCCCATTTGAACCTCCCGAAAAGAAATTGCCAATAAAGAAATATAAATTTAATGGACTGTATACTGGCATAGACTGCTTCAAATAGGCTCATAACCTTTATCAACCCCGAAATATGGAATCTAAGTGCTTGCAAAAATAAAGTTTGCCTTCGTAAGGTGATTCACTTTCCGTATGACAACGTATTCGTAAAAGCGTTTGGAAGGATATAAAAAATAGCAAGTTAGTGAACCCCGAAGTGACCTGGGATTGCTTCATTTTTCATCGCATTTTGTGATAAATGAACTCTTTACAACTTTTATTAAATGGAACGATGTATATAACGAACTAATTGCTCTGGCAAAAACTACGTCTGCTGGTATGACGTCGTAGCTTTGCCGCTTTCATATAATAGCTACTCAAGCTACGTGATATGATATTCATTTGTTTTGTTATACAGGGTGGACGAAAAAGTTGGAATAGACTATGTTAGTCAAAATCAACTTTTCGATTCGTATCTTAATAGCCTTTTTTAATTGAAACCCGCATTTTTTGCACCACATAAGAGTTCATCTTACACATACTTAACAGAAAAATGTATAATAAATTGAACAATGAAAATGTAAATAAAGTTAGGAATAATTATTAGTGTAACCGACAAATTCATTCGGAAAAAAGGATCTGACAGATCAAACAAACTACTTATTACATTTTTTCTTGACAGGACTGATGATAAAACATTATCGTAAAATTTATTACTGATAATGAGCAGAATAATAAATACATTGATTTAAGCAATAATAATTCGCATACCAAGCAAAAGGTATGGGTCTTATAAGTACATACCTTAGAATATACTTTTTTTCGCACATATTTTGCCAAAATGTGGCTACCCTTACATAATTATGTTTCATTCAGTTCTTTATTGGCAAATTTCACTTTTTTAGGAAAAAAGATATTATATGTAGTTCGTAAAATGCCCAGATCAGAAAAGTGCTACTTCTAAGCCCCTCTTAAAGCTTCTGGATACATGCAGATAAAAAAATTGTGTAATTAACACACAGTTTCACAAATGAAACTCTTTTTCTTTCAGTGATACGTTTCGATTTACATTTAAATCATCGTCGGCTGACAGGTTCGACAATATGGAACAACCATGTCTGCCATAGTTCGAGTGTTGGTCCTCGGGGTCGGCACAAAAGGGCCAGAGGCGGCCTACTTGCCAGGTCGTGCTACTACTACTAGCCTAGCTTCAGATCAGAATGAGTTGGTACAATCAGCCCTAAATCACATCAAATCGGCGTATTCAGATGAAGTTGATGCAGCAGCTTGTAGCTACTATTTCCACAGTAATAACCTGTATAATGGTTGTGCGGTAACGGGTCACACTTGAAGCACAAAGCGTTAGAGCCTAATGATCAATTAATTGGCTATAACCGAATACCTCGTAATATTCAGCTCCCTCGTGTGATGTCGTATTTAACAACAGAGCCCTAATAGGACGAAGTTGATTAGTTGTGCCCCTCCGCGGCCACGCTTTAATCAACTTACTAGTAAGGTTCACATCAAAGCGGATATATATCTTTATGCCCCTACCAATCCTGTTGCCGGTAGCTGGATTTAAAGTACGAGGTGGTATCAAACAAAACAATAATAGAATTTGGATAATTCATTGTAATAATCATTTTGTTACACAATTCGCAATTAAAAATCCTAAGAAATGGTCCAACTGCAGGATTCGAATAACACACCTTCCGAATGCCGGTCAGACGCTCTGACCTGCTGAGCTAACTGAGCCCACTAGTTGCAAAGTGTGTAGGATGTTAAACGGAATCTCCTGAATGCCATTCTTCCGAATTTCAAACTATTAATTTTCTGTTGCTGTCACTGCGTTAACAAACAAAAATCAAAGCATTCGGTTATCTCTCTGCCAATTGAGATGAATGTCAGATATCCAGGAAAACCGTTCGGCAAATTAATATTAGCCGTTTTGATAAGAGTACGGGATTGTTACAATCATACTAGGGGAAATTCTAACCATGAAAACTATATCAAAATCAATAAATATACCTTATACTTAATCAGATTTATTGCATTTATGTCATATATAATATTTACTCCCGTCCTACGTAGTTTTTACTCCCGTAACTCGTTTTTATGCATTTTCAAGGCTTCTGCAATGACAAGTATCATAAAAGTGATGAAAATAATATAAAAATACTATGATTTAATTAAAATTGTAACTGTATCAGACGTGATTATTTTTGCTCACAAATAGTCTGAGGTGTATTGTTGTAGCTACAAGTTGAAACATACTGACAAGCATTGAATATCAAACAACTCCAAAAGTATAGGCTTCTACTTTCCACCGTTCATTGCATGTGTACAGTATTGAACTGCTAATCAATATGAAGGTCATATTCGAAGAGAGCATCAGTCATCAACTATGTGGTACGAATGTAACATATACGCTTTCACCATTTTTTTAAACCGACTTATCTAAAAGTTATCTCATAAAAAGGTCAATGCCTATATGATACATGAACAGGGAACCAAGAAACAACTGTAAAGACTGTACATTGTAGAGGCTCTTACTTTGTGAAACTTTTAATAAAAATCGAAACTCGTCACTTCAAGAAAGAGTTTTATTTGTGAAACTGTGTGATAATTACACAACTTTTTATCTAACTGTAAAGACTACAGCATGTCTAAAAAAAGATGACTTGAAGTCGCACTTCCTAGAGGACCAAAGCAAGCATTGAGCAAATGAATGTGTACGTCTTCTCGCCGCTTTAAGCTTCCAATCAGCTGTTCTAAATGCTAAACTATTTCCAATTATTCGATTTCAATATTTGTCATTTTCGTCTTTGCTGCCACTTAGTTGCAGTTTTATATTATGATAAACATTGGGTATGTATACGAATGTATCTAGAAAATTGTGCTGAACACCTTTATTGTATCTGATACAATCTTTTCCAGGTAGGGAATCCTATATCAGGGCGATCAGATCAAATTATTGTAGCACAAAAAATACTGAACCAATTCTTCCCCAACCGGAAACACTGGATACACTAAGAACCGCATACATATAATCATGCGTAATAATTATGTCTGCACCGTTGATTATTCGTGCTCGGCAATGATTAGGGAAATCATATCTCCATTATTCCCGAGGGATGTTTAGCTGGGCCTGGAAAATGATATATGCCGATGTAGTCCATCACGTACAATACACATACAGAGTATGTAGCAGTTCAACGTTGGCGAACCGTTACAATGTATTTTGTGGTTCCCACGCGGCGCTTTTGATGTTCAACATGATTCACTTGATATTCCTACAATATTATATTGATTACCGTAGCCCAGCTAGTACACTTTACATCAGATACAATCATATAAAATTAATTATGAGCCTTTTGGTTAGAATTTGAAGTGTGTATGTGTATATCCGAAAATACTGTAAATTTTAAGCATTCAGAAATAACCAAACCACGACGGTGAAGTTTTTTTTCAGTTCCAACACATTTTGGTTGAAAAATATGTAAGATTGCACACAAATAATGATTCAATAATGAATAGTAAAGGTAATGGGGTGTATAATCAATTGTTTGTATTTCAGAAAAATAAGCAAAACATAGTGTTTAGAAAGTCAAGGGAAGAATAGAAGAGAATACATGAAAAAAAGTAGATCGTTCTGTTATTAATCCATTGACTTTCATACATCACATGGATTGATTTTTTGCTTTTGCGGTTCGAGGTGCTCCAACAATTACCTTTAAAAATACTGTACTGAATCGTTATTCATATGCACAGATGCGTGTGTACCATAACTCATATCAAATAATAATATTTTGGCTGAAAATGAGGTGTTTACTGATTATAACATTTCATTTCACGTTATTATGAATTCTACAACCGACTTGTTTGCTTCCATCCAATGTATTGATTAATTCTACACTAGACACACACCACAAGTTTGAATGATTGATGATACGAATTCAAAAATAGCCGTTGCACTGCTGAAATCAGGAATATGTGGAGAGAACCGGGATGAGGTCATAGATTCGCATTATTATTTGCAGTACAAGCAAAGTACTTTTACTACTGACCCTGACGTTTTCTACACTATCTGACTATCAGTTCTGTAACTATACCACAACACTTGCTCTGGCATTTCTTATGAAAACTTTTGGGCTACAACATTTTCGATATCTCATGTATTTTGGAGATCCCTGGACGAACAATAAATAATAAATAAGAAAATAGTTTATTTTTTCTATCGGCTCTATCAAAAGAGTATAGGAAAAGTCACAAATATGACAAAAAACATACATCCAAAACAATACTTATACACCAGTGATTCATCAGCTCTATAATAAGCTTATTCAGTAAATAATTTTACAAGTCCATTGTTAAATTGTAAATGTTTCAACTTTATTCAAATCTAAAGCTATAATAAATATGTAGCATGTATTGTTATAACGATGTATCCTCTTGCAGAGTGGAGCTCCCTGCACCATTTCTTTTACTTGTCTGAGGACGTACGAGGTTATGCAACGTTTTCCGAGGTACACCAATGTCTTCTAGAAAAGATAAACCCATATAAGTAATATTTTCATTTTTACATTGGCAGCATGTTTTGACGTTGCTTTGAGCTGCCCGATTACCTGAACGCCGTATTTTCACCTGGTGAACTGAAGACTATTGACGATAGCACACCAATCGAAACGTCGTGATACTCAAATATGTTATAGACAATGGAAATCCGGAATCAAACTTTCAAAATGCGTGGTTGTGAGGCTAATAGAATGACCTACGAAGATAGAACAATTAAAATGCTCTATCAGGAACAGGCGGCTGCATTTCAACAAGAAATGCTGAATAATGCTCTTTACAATTTCAAAAATTGTTTGTATTTCTACAGCTGTAAAGGGATAATATATCTAACGCCTGCTTCAACCAGTGTTGGTCATCCAATCCCATTATTCAGGCAAATCAATTTCGTTCGCAGATCTGTTGTTCATTTTAGCTGAAGTATATCCATTACTTTATGATCAGCTTTATTCCTATATAAGAGAATGGTGAAACGCATGGTACAAAAGCCATTGGTTGACATTACCTGTAAAATTTCCCTCTTTGAAGTTCTTTATCCGTTTCTCATACGCTTCATCAAGATAATAGATCGTAGCTCTTTTTTGCTTTCCCTTCTTCATCGCAAGAACAGCAGCAGTCTTCCTGGATTTGACATTGATGCTTTTATCCTCATCTTTATCTTCATCGTTGATTCCATGTAATTTAACTAGCTTTTCGAACAGCTTCGGATCCTTCAACTCGTCCTTTCCTATTTCCTTCGGCTTCTTGGATCTTCTTGGGATCAGGTTGAAGTGTGTGTTGGCCATTATTTGGCAGTAGGTGCCAAAACGGTGCTGCACCATCCCGAAGAATTGGATACCCATCAATATGAAGAAAAATATCAAGAAGATGAACCCGATCGGCTCCAGTTGTAAAAAATCTTGATGGATAGTAAACTGTAAAGATTATCGTTAGTGAACAGTTGCTGTCATTACTCAATATCTATTTATATCATAGATAGAATTCACTCAATCTGAATGATTAAAAGGCCGTGTTTGTATTTGCCCTCAGAAATATTTAAAAAGCTGTTGATTTATACATACCTCATTCTCATCCATTCGATATGTGAAATTCACCTTCGGGTTGAAAGGCCAGTCTATGTGTAGTACATTTTTCTGAAGAGTCAGCATGAACACGGTCAAAACAAAGAGCGAGTTCAACATGAAAAATGACATGACCATCTTATCTCTCAGGTCTTTGAGCTCTATTGCAATGTTTTTCTGGAATTGTAAAGGCAACAAATTAGACAAAAATGTATATATCGATATACATATACTATATCCATTCATTACAACCACGGATCGAGGGATGCTTTGATGGAAGGGAGGCAATTTCGTGCATTTATAGTGTTTCAAGATTCAGCCGTGTATAGTTTCATAGCGCATCTGGAGCAGGATGAACGTTACAGAGTTGTAAAAGATTATTTATATTTAGAAATGGATTGATTGAAATGGCTTGTAAGTACCTGAGTCTGGCAACCCTCACCTGCTTTTCAGTATTCTCATCGATCGGAGATAAATATTTTTTAATCAGCTCTTTCCAGAATTCCTCCTCTTTCTTTTCAAGTACCCACGTTTCGCTACCAGTCCCATCAAACAAGTCCATCCAGCTGTCTTCTGGTATATTGATCACAGATGCAGCGTATTCGGATCCACCATCCTCATCGAATTCCTTGAAATTGCTTAAACTTTTCTTTGCTAAAGAACTTGTATTTCTTAATGACGATCTGGGACCTTTAGCTCCTTCTGGTATCGACGACGGTCTTTTGGTTGGTCTTCTCAGCTCGACAGAAGGCTCTGGATTGTACTGATTGCGTTCTGCCGACACAGTAAAATTTGTAGTCAGAAAATGAAGGCGATTGAAAACTCTGGTCAGAGAAATTTATTCGCAGAAGCTGCTGTAGTAACACCACTTTAAAATAACTTGAAAATAGCGTATTCTGGGTTTGCATTAATCATACTTCACTTCATCTAATGTTATCTATTACCTATTAAATCCAGTTTCTGCTGAATATTCCGCAAAATTTCTCTGTCATTCCAGTAAATGCACTCAAAACACGATTTGAAAAATGACTGGAATTTGTTCAGTTGCTTTTTCACTTTTGTACCGGCTGAATCCTTTTCTTCTTTGTCCTTATCCTGTTTCAGATAAATAAAATGAGTAAACAATTTATTATGATATGGCTTCGCCTCACCACCACTACTACCAATAACATAAATATAAGAACTAGGTCAGAAGTTATCGCTGAGGCAGAATAAATATTTGATAATGAGTTAAGGTCAAGGGTGAAATGTTATAAGTTGAAATATAGTTCATGTACAGTCCCTGAATCGCCGTGTGTGTTTGGCAATAAGATATTTGATTATCTTTCAGTGAAATCACAAGAAGTATGAAGGACAATACAATATTCCGGAATTTTCGCAGTACCATGAAACCACAATAAAAGAAGTACTTAAATCATGCAAAAAGATTATAATCGGAAAAATAATAAGTATCGAAGTTCACTGAAATATTCTTCTACCACTAAATATAAGAGTACCGAAGAGCGTCATGAACTATTAATTATGCAAAAGATAAAGATAAATATGCATCAGACCTTCTATAGACATGCATGTTTCGTCTTTAGCCTAGACTTCGTGAGTTGCCACTGGACGTTCCCATAGGGACAACTTCCAACAAAATCCATTCGAGTATGCTGATAAAGAATTATTCCGATAGCAATCGTAGCAAGTCGCTGGCCTAACATTGTTGTAAAATTGGCGCACTCTGTATACCAAGAAGCATTAGAATATCTTACCGTATTTTCTGGTGGATCATCATCAATAATTTTCACGTCTCTAGTACCCCATGACACAGAATTCATGTTGAAGACGGAATATATGACCAACAACAAATACATACTAGGTACCGTCACGTAGTATATTACACCATACTTCAAGCAGTAAAACTCCTGAGGATGCAGCATAGCGGTGATGATGAACTCCATCGCCACAAAGAAGAAAAACAGAGACGAAGGTGCCATCGGCCCGTCGTCCTTGATTTGTAGAAGAATTCCTACTAATACTGCCATCATGATCAAACCTGTGAATTGTCAATTTTTAACTATTCGCCTCTTCATACTGTATTTCGCGAAGGCCAGAGAAATGTGAAGTTAGTCAAGGTTCAAATACAAATGTTTCTTATTTGGCAATTGAGATACACACAATAAATGTCGATGGATAATAATTTTTTTAGTCTATAAATGGGCTGATAATATAGTATATTTTATGTGGTGATATGCTGATTGAAAGTCTTCATCAACACGATATACACAAAGTATCAGTTTTTTAATTAGTGTTGAATAGCATAATAAAATAAAACAAACCATAAATGCCACTGATGATGCTGGCAAAGAACAATTGGGTTTCAGCTTTGCATGTGGCACAGACGATGACGAAAATGAGAATGGGCAGCAAGTTCCACGCAAAGCTTTCCCACTGACTGAGTTTGAAGGCAGATACAAATGCACCAACTAACATGAGGAAAATGGTTCCTGGGCCCAGTACTGTACCTACCATAAGAATCATCTGAAACATATGATCAACACTTTTTATTACAAGCCTTATGTACAGTATGCTGGAGGTTTCAGAAACGTGTTCTAATACCAGGTATTCGAGTCCTTCAAACTCATGAGAGATTCAAAGTGCATGATAAAACCAATATTTGAATAAAACGTTATCCGATATCGTTTATTCCATCAACATGTCTACATACACTATCTGCATAATGTCGTCCATTCCAAAGTTTACTTTTCATGACCGTTGATTACCGAAGAATTCTTCCACTTGAATTACACGAAACTTCGAATTTCGAAAATCTTAGTTTACGTCAACGAATTAAATTAGTTTTCAAAAAAAAATATCACAAAACTGAAAATGGTCTCACCTGATATACGATATACAACCATGAAATATTCTCGTTTACTTTGACAATGTGATCACGGTCATTCAGCAAATCCAGGATGTTTGCAGTTGTGGACGGCATCCAGCGTCTCCGTTGATTATAGAATTCATTGAACCCTTCAGGGCATTTGGTATAAGCATCAGAGGCCGCCGAATATTCCACTCTGTAGCCTCTTTGTAGGAGCAGAGTACAGAGCCATCTGGAAACAATAAAATAATAATGTACTGGTAACATATGCTCATATAGCAACAAAGGTGTCACTATATATATATTTTAAAAATTACTTGAATGATGAATAAAAGTCAAAGCTTCATTTTAGGCCAGTCTTGTTTCTTTATACCAGAATATGGTCCTTGCAAGGGAAATACACGCTGAGAAGTACCAAGTCTTAGACTTAGACCTACCTATCTTCGCCTTGGTCGTACTGAACGAAGTGCTTTGCCTCATCTGATTCTGTTGTATACTTAGCCATTACATTATGATCCATAAGAGCACTAGCTCTGAACAAGGAGAAACAGCCGGGACTGCACAGTACACAACCAATCACATGCTCGGTGGCTTTCTGTAGCCAATGGCCTACGGCGTACTCGAAAATTTGGTACCACGCCATCGCACCGGCTCCCACTGGGTGGATTCTACCTAGAAATTTATAATTTAAGGAGAAGGTTTAATTACTTACTGTTTCCAGAGCTACTGTTGGGTTGTTCATTCAAAAATTTAGCAAATTATGCAAAAATGAAAGTAATCCGCTGATCAGTGCAGCTCAGCAACCGACTTGAGATAAGTATATAATTCTTAGTTGCCCTCTGCTATCAGCCGCTGAGATGCACTGACGATCATTCAGGCTCAGACCGAAGCATGCATGTCAATGAAAAACAATCTTATGAAATTTGAATTTTTTTGTGACCTGAAAGATTTTACAGGAGGTAATGGAAAAGTTTGGTTGCATTTATTATCAACATTAACCTCCCCATCGTCCTCCCTGCTCAATTTGATACCTCATTTGGGACAAAACTCTCCCAATTAGTTCTCCTGCATATCCTGTTCGGCAGGTAGGACTGATTTTTCGGATAAACTACATTAAGTAATTTGATACCGATAAAATGGTGGGGGGTGCTTTTAATTACTTCCCGGTTTCCTTCTGTCGGCAGATTTATTTTTATATAACACGATTCATGTGTTTATGAGGTGGAAAATTCATGGTAGTATCATTTGCACCGCATGAGATGAGCCCCGCAAGGGGGTAGCCGCATTACTTGCATTGAAATGTTTTCGAACAAATCTGTTAAGCAGCATTTAATCAGAAGATGTTCGATTGTGGTATTAATGACAAAATTGTTTCCTTAGAAGCAGTAAACATGTCAATTTCATTATATCACCATTTAATTCCTTCATATTGTCTACAACACATGCATTCTTCTGATAAGAGGCCTAGTTTTTCTAAAATCATTTAAAATTATGTTTGACCCCTGCTTTTCGTATTTCATTTGACCTTCTGTGACTCGTTCTGTCATTTTTTGCTCACAATTTTCTTTAGGTTTTTCGTATATCCATACACTGTTAATAATTTTTTGGCATTTATATAATATTCAAAAAAGGTATTGGCCTTGCACAAGTAGGCAAACGCTACACCGACTTTGTATGTTTGATGATTGGGTATAGCGAAGCTAGTTATTGCTGCAATATTTTTGAAGATAAGTATGTGAATTGGAAACAGATGAGTTAGCGAATCATGGAACAATATTACAACATCCATACGCTCGACTATATGATGATGTACTTGTTCTTTCATACCGCAAGCAGCTCCTAGGCCTCTGTTCTTCTTCATGTAATCCAGCAACAACTGAACAGCATGTGGTTGGAAATCTATATCCCCGTCCAAGGCTAATATGTAGGTATTCTCCGAAATGCTTGCAATTTGACTCGCTGAAAGTTCATCGTTGTCCATTATCCTGTCGAAAGAAAAAATACTCCAAGAGTCTGTAATGCTTGTAGATACTGAAAATATTTTATACAACACACTAATATCTGTATTCCTTGCGAATGCAAAGAGCGAAGAAGGGTAAGCATTTTATATCCTCCCAAACCCCTATCTCGTTCCAAATTTTCTGAATTGGGGCTGAAAGTAAAATTAAAAATGATATGGACTAGTCCCTTTTTCATAAGGTACCCTAACAAAGGCGTAATAGGGAAAATATTCAACCCTCTTCGGATTCTCTTTCCAAACAAAGCTATTATAAGACGTGAAGCCTCTCTCGAAATAGCCAAACGAGGGGTTGATAGAGTAACGCATTATTTTTGATAACATTGTGGTGTAATTTCAACGAAAAGCTTATTGGAAGTAGATTCTAGTAAATATATTCGCACCTGTAACCAAGAAGGTAATACATATACATAACTTGTGACCATCGCTTCCTAGTCCTGATTTTTGCTGTATCCTTCAAATGAACCACGATGTTGTTCCTTCCTGGCAACGTCCAAACAATTCGCCCTCCATAAGGTGTTTGCATTATCATAGGCGCTTTCACCTTCACGTTCGTGGCATGGACATTACTTGCAGCAATTTGTACTGATTCAATCAGACGTTCAACGTACTTATTTAGTCGAGGCTCAAGGTCTCTTTTTCTTCTTATAAACGCATCGTCGAACAGGATATGAGCTGAAAAAGCCGCACTATAATCAATTCCATCAATCACTGTGCTCCGTATCCAACGATCTATTTACTTATCATGTTATGTTTTATAGTGATACTGATTCATTGATGTGTTAGGAATTGCTCATTGCTTTCCAGATATCATCAGTTCTAGTGATGGGGAGTATTTGATGAATACTTTGTCCTTCTTGAAACTACTTTGTCTGGGTCAATGAGAAATGGAAACTTATGGAGAGGTATAAATATATCTCAGCTTAATATGATGTCAGTCTCACCACAGCCTACTGGCTCTTGGTTATAATTATTGCTGATAAAATGTTCGAAACGAAAACATGACTTAGGTTAGCTAAATCAAATTTAATTCTTATCATAATTAAAATATATACCTTCAAATTCATAGTACTCAGGGGGTTGTTTGTTATGGTACTTCTTCATCATCCTTAATGCACATTGGTCTTTATCCATCCTTAAAATCGACTTCAAGAACATCACCATTTCTTCTTTTTCTTCATGCCACATAGTACCGCAAGCATAAACCTTCACTACTGCCTCGCTATCAACTGCATTCTCCTTTTGTTTATCTCCTGGAATCTTCCTTCGGTTCATTGCTAGCGATTGATCGATGAAAAAAGCATCATACAAGGGCTTGAAGAACAGAACTTCAGTGCTGGATAACTTCCGATCCTGATTGAACCAGATATGGATTGTGATCCAAGTCTGTGAAAACAACCACGCCAACCACACCCAAGCATGCTCTTCGAGTAGGAAGTCTCCCACTTTCCTCATTTTCGGTACACTGAAGAAGAGATACCGAGGCATGACATCTGCATAAGCACAAACATCTTCATAGTAGCTGCCCACTAGTGCTATAAGAGCTGTTACTAGTACCGGTACAGTTAGGTTGATTGGAAAGGCGAAGCAAAACGTCTGCACCATGATCTTGCAGGCGAATTTCCCAAAAGCGTAGCAGATGTAGGTGGTTGAAATGTTAATCAGCCAGACGGTTACAGGAACCCATACAGATGTCAGTCTGATTCTTTCTTGTCCTGTTGGAATAGCATCGTCATAGTCAATGGCGCTTCTTAGCACTGCAGGAGCTACCTGGAAGTAGACATTGAGAAATATCTACATTTTTATGTAACTTCCCTTGTAATTTACTAAAAATTTAATATCGTTCCCAATTAGGTACTTTATTTATATGTGTTTTTTCACAACCCATGACTACATGGTTCTTGGATACGCGTTATCATCTATTTCTTTAGCTGCACTTACGTCATTTATCACCAGCTTGTGGCTCTGGAATGCCTCGTCGAACATATCAAACATAAAGGTAGCATCTCCTTCTTTTACCCATATCGCCAGTACAGCGACCAAGAAAAACAGAAGGCACTTAAACGGAGCTATAAAGAGATACATGAAGTACATGTCGTTCTCGGTTCTTTTCTTTTTGGTTAGCGGCGTATCATTGAGATTCTGCATTTCGTCTGTCGCTTCATCGCCTTGTTCTTGATCAGCTTGTCCTTGTTCTTGAACCTCATTTTTCCCGAAAAAAGAGCAATTTTGAGGCATGTAATTTTTTACCCAACCAATGGATATACAAAATACTGCAATTGGTATAAAGTACAGTTCAGTTTTTTTCTCCAAGATCGGCCAAGCTATTGCTGCACTAGCCTGAGCTACAATGGCGAATATGTCAAGGACGATCGACAATTTGTACACTTTTTGCGAAAACAGCGCTGAAACAAAAAATAGATTAGTCAAACAGGCACGATTAGCAGATTTCCGGTTACGAGGCATATCATACAAAACGTAAGGAAAGTAATTTCTCACTGTCTTCAACTTCGAGGATACAAACTTGTCCTTGGTGTACTGAGCTGACTGATGAATTATTCCTCCGTTAATGATATACATTGCAAAAATATCCCTTCAAATCATACGTATCTTACTACCCATAGATATAGATACATACATAAAACTGCAGGAGCAAAACAAACAGCATTAGTAAGCATTGCCGCTTTGATGATGTCTAGCTCAGGAAACACGACAAAAACAAGAATAGCGCTTCCTATTGCAGGTAAAGACTCGACGAAACATAGGCGCAGAAATTCTTCTATTCCGTCTGGATATTCCCAATGTTTGAAGCAGCATATCCTGAGGGATCTGATGAATGTGGCGAATTCGGGGACCCAGTATGCGAAAATTATCATCCATATCCATACTGTAGTTTCTTCTGGCGGCAGTGTTACAAAGAACTCCTGTCTATCATCTAAAAAAATGAACAAATGTAGTCCTTAATAGATCATATTTCTTTATGCATGTAAAAGTTAATCCAAAAACGTGTAATCAAGTATGGGTTCAACTATGAAAATGCGCCTGGGTTTTCACTTCAATGAGGGACTACTTTCAAAGTCAAAGTTTCACGGAATTTTTTACCCAGAATATCTAGAAGTTCGAAAGTTTTCTATATATTAATAAAAGTAGTGCTAGCTTAGTGTACTTTTCAGATTCATAATCATGGCTATATGGATGAAAATGATGGGTCAGTTTTTTGTATCACTGCTGCTAATTTACTGTATATATTTGTAAATTAGTGGACACAATGAATGCAGATTATCAAATTTTCTTTTTGTTTGTCTCGATTTACCATATTTGTAACGCATTGTTTACTTCATTTGAAAGCTAAGTTCAGACTGCCAATAACAAGTCTATATGAGAAAAAAGGTCACTTGCATGGGATGTTTTTCAACATGCTTAAAAAGAAGTCGAAACTTAGCCAGTAAAAAAATGTGTTCGACTTGATTTCTTATATATTTTGCGTAATAAAGACGCTACTAGGTTTATGAACAGTATTATACACTGACATAACTTCTCCGCCACAAACGTTGATATAAAAAATGCGAGTTATAAAGCAGATTGTGTATCACGAATTTATCATTACCTATTCCAAATCCTTTGTTGCAGTAACCTCTAGATGTGTTTAGCTTCACTTGTGACACCATAAAAAGTAGTGTTCCTTTTGACACTACAGCTGTACAGAGCACCACAGAAAACGTTATTACAATGGTTGCTAGCTTCAGAAATTTCACTCCAATTTCCAGTAGCTTAGATTCAGCAGCGGAGGCTGATTCTGTCTCCCTTGGAATGTTTTTGAAAAGATTCCATTGTTGCTTTTTTTCACTGTAAACAAATTAAAGTAAGTAATATTACTCTCTACGTTTACTAAAAATTATGACCTTTGAGTGTTGGGCATATAGGGTGTCCATTAGTGATATAACGAACATCAATTTAATCAAGTACTTATGCGAATGCTTTTGATATCATTCAGTCTTAATTTTGGAGCCATTGAATTTATCTCTGCTTTGATTTTGACACCTGACTTGCCACGCGAATTTATATAAAAATTTGACTGTCGCGACGTTTCGATTGATGTACTATCTCCAAGATGTTGGGTCAATTGATAAGAAGCACAAAATATATAGAATATAATATATATATATATATATATATATATATAGAACTATGTAATAAAACTTTAGAAATATCTACATTATATGCTATTTAAAAAAGGCACGTTATTTTATAAATAATAATAAACTACTTACGCGTTGTCTTCGCTCAGAGGTAGTTCGTCGTATTCATCCCGCATGTTTTTGTTGTAGTATCATTGGAAATTTTTGCACTCGAGAATGTTTTATTTTAATCACAGTCTTTTGGCGTATTGAGTGCATACAAGGCAACTCCTTAATCGTCTTAGATAAGATTAGTGGCTTATCTAGGCCTTTTGATTGATCAAGAATTATCGTAGGTAACACAATCTAAAATTAGAAAAAATACATAGTCTATTGATGTTCAAGTCAATCGAATTGCAAATGTGATAAGCTACTTCTGGAAATAGAGAGATATATCAAGATCATTATCAATCACAAATTCACCTAAATCCCTTGGCTTACATTATCCTCAAATCTGGCCGGCAATGCTAGTAAGCCTTCATTTCATAGAATATATATGAAACGGCACTAGTTTTTGAGCGTATTTTATAATGCTATTTTGAGAAATGCTAAAATACGCTTGAAGACACACTTTGGTACCCTGTTTGCAACAAGATACAGCGAATATATTGGTGCCCGAAACAAACACCCAAAAAAAAATTGCCAAATACCCGTATACTAATTAGAAATTGCTAGTGGGACTGCTGAATATCTCAAATCTGATAATCCTTGTAATTTATATCATATTTGCCATTAATTATGTGTTCCCACTTTTCGGTCGATCAATGTCATTTATTCGTTCAAGTATGTATCGCTCGATCATGATAGATACGCTGAGTTCATTGAAAAAAAAATAGATGGGGAAGAACCTGTAAAATATGAAGTGCACAGCTGCTTTTTAGATACATAAGTTGTAATTTGTTGCCACCACGAATTTTATTAACAGTGCTTTGGATTACTATTAACTTAATATTTATTAGTATTCAGGTATTCCATCTATTGGCATACCTCAAGAACTAAATGGTCATAAACTCTAAAGAGTCCGGTACGGACTAACTAAAATTGTGTACTATTTATAGATCAAGGGGCTAATTCAAATTTTAAAAGTTTTTGGCGGGCCGCACATAAAGTAACACTTATTAATAATTTACAAAACTTTATTTATAATAAATATTAGAATAAAAATATAAAGGTCAAAGAAAGTAAAGATTTCATATACAAATTCTAATACAAAATAAAAACAAACAAGGAAAGAACAGATAAACGAATTTACTTGAAATTTTTAATGAGAAATTTGGCATTTTTGCTCCGATACAAGCTGATCAATATCAGCCGGATTTGATGAGGTAACTAGTACGCAGTACTAGTACTAGTACGCAGCATTCAAATCGTGCATCACTCAGTCTTCATCGAGTGGTCATTTTTGATTAATTTCATGGTTGAAAATAATTGTTCGCAAACATACGTACTATTATGGATCAAATATTTGAAAATAACTCTAATATTACTTTTCTGACAATAATATTGCACTCACGCCTTTCAAAAAATACAAGAATAACTAAAATTGCTAATTAACAGCTTACCTACCAGTCTAAACAAGTCGCCAACAAGTGAGTAACTCGTCACAAAGAATGGTTTCGGGTTGGTATGTACTACCATTTTATTATATTCCATTTTATAACAATAAATTGATGGGAGAAAGTCGATAAAATAAATTCAATTTGAGAAATGCTTGGCGAGCCGCCTAAACATGTTTAACAGGCCGCTCATCCCTGGTATAGATAATTAACGAAACAAGATCAATAGAATCTGACACCACCAGAACCTCCAACACCTTTCTCATGATCCGCCGTTTTCTGAATTGTATGAAGTTACAAATCACACTCCGAGCGCCAACATACTTTCGCTATATGAGTGGCATTCAGAATCGCGCAACGTTTTCGATCGAAAAGTTCATACACTAGCATGAGTGAAAAAGTTCGGAGAGTCATATAAATGCAGAGAATTTCCAACACCCTCATGCATTTTAATGCCTGCCAACCGAAGGTCGGATATATTTTGAGAAATGCCTCAACTGTTCTTTAAATTGGACAGAGCAACCCAGATTTATACTTTATATATATATATATATATATATATATATATATATATATATATATATATATATATATATATATATGCAATGACATAAACGATAAAATAAATAACCTCAACCCAGCCGTCCTACGCCCTTTACTAACCACTTGTCCAATCAGCCATCATTTTGAATTTAATGTTACCATAACACAATTCAAAATATGTTGATGACATTGTACAAGAAACTGACGAGATGCTGAAAAATTAAATAGCTCTTGCAGCATTTCGCGGTTAATACTACAACTGCTACTACTACAATTGCCACTCATACATGAAAATTTGTTAAATCGTAAGCACGGCATTGTAGGTTCTTCATCTATATAGAGTATACTAAATCTTTCAAAGGAGATGACGTTTCTCAGTTTAATCTCACAAAAATAACGTTATCATATTCCGTTTCTAAGGGCATTGGAAGTGTGATCCATAAATTCAATTTTCTCTCAGCCGGAAGTCATTATTTTTTCTTTATGTAAATCAACCAGCTACCAGGCTTCCAGCTTCACGTTATACGTGATACTTTGTTCTTTTTATAGGAATATATCTTTTGTAGGGGAAATTATTTTTTTGTGATTTATTGCTCAACTCCCTTAATTACCCAAAGCAGGTGAAACTAAGTAATTCTTCTATTCCATCTATCCTACTGTTAGAGAAAATTAGCTATGTCGTTCCTAGTCCTTCCTATGCAATTTATCAACGTTTGAATGAAACAGAATATGGATTAACTCAGACCTTCTACGCATTCATGTTTTCTTACAGCCTGTAGCGATACAACAGTAAAATTGCTCTCGATTTGTCGATCTATCTACAGACGTATAAACTAAAGAATGTCAGACTATCACCTTCAATAACGTGTGAAAAAAATTAGCTTCATAAAACAACCATCACTCTTCCAAATCAAATTCTTGACGATACAAACTAGTCAGATTATGAAAATATAGTGGAGCCCGGAAAGATAATACCGCTTCAGTGCATGACGTCACGTTCTAAATAATTAATAAGAAATAAAAATTAATAAGAATTTAACAAAAAATATTTAGCTTGGACTGCTTCAGAATGTACTATTGTAACTGAGCTATACTGAACTGGATTTACATATGCGAGTACATCAGGGTTGTCGTCCACCTACCTGCCTATCAATATTCCATTTAGGACGTGATGTATGCGGATACAAAATACCTGGAATATTCATTTATCCTGATGTATATTAAAAACGTTAAATGCATACAGGCAGATACATTTTAGAATTATACATGAAGTCCCACGTAGTAATATATTGTCACTTTATTGACTCAGATTTATTTCATATTCAATTGCATATAAGCATCATGGTATAACCTGTAGCCGCCTCTGAAAAACCATCTTACAATGCTTCTATCTCACTTATATATTTTAGGGAAAACCATCATGAAAAATCATTTATCGACATAGGGGCGGTTTTCAATAGCCTACCCAAACACTGAACTTAAGAGCTATATGAAGCATAGGTGTTAAGCCCAACCTATTTTTCTCAATATGTCATTGTTGGTACTGCTTCCAGACTTTCTTCCTTCTGGACAACAAAAGAAGATGCTGTAGCTTACCAATAGTCATATTCCCATGTTTATAGATTTCGAAGATGTATTCGGGAATTGACCGCTTTGAGATTATATAATTCTAATTTTAAATCTTCCCAAAGAAAATCCCACTTACACCGAATGGTAAAGGTGAAATAAAGGTAAGACTCATGAATCATCCGAACAAGTTCTAAGCAGCCTGGCAACGTTGCTAAAGGACAATCTATCCACATAGAGAACAACATCGGTCGGTATGTAATTCCAACCAAACATCTCTGCCTCATCTCGAGAATAAATTGGAATCTGCCAAGCTGATATCTATCTCTTTGTAGTAGTATTAGCGCCAACGTTGCCTTTGTGCGGCAGCAAGTGTACCGCCAAGTGATATTGAACGGCTTGGCTTCAAACAATTTACCACCGCCTGTGGTCATCTCTATCGGAGAACGGAACTGGATGCACTCCCAGCAGGTGCATTCCGGAATTTGTGACGACTGAGTGGATTCCGCAAACATCTGTATATAAAGTACAGGATGTTTGTTCTACTCGATCTGGCTGTAGATGGAGTTAGAGTTCTGTCCTCTAATACATTCCTACCAATAAGTCCTAAGGCTTATTGTGCCATAATAAGATTTTGGATAACTTCAAACTATGCTTACCTGTACTGCCTCCTAGCTGGTAACATAATTTCTTTGCAGTATCTTCTGTCTATCTCTCTATCCACCCTCTGCATCTCTATTCTCCATTATGTGCAGCCAAGATCACAGAAGACTTCCATTGTCTATGAAATGTTTAAGTATCACGACGTTTCGATTGATACGCTATCTTCAATCGTCAGTTCACCTGAAGACGATTGAAGATAGCATATCAATCGAAACGTCGTGATACTCAAACATTTTATAGACAATGGAAGTCCGAAATCAAACTTTTGAAAGGGTACTGAATCTTCCTTCCGTTAGTATTAAGTATTCAGTCGTGGCTCGTGTTGGAAAACCCTTTGATAATATTCCGTCTTTCTACCTGAGCTGAACGTCTCTGGCTAGCAAATACCTAATATTGCGAGAAGAAAGATGCCAGGAGGAGAGTGACGTTAAAAGACGGGATACAGGCGATATGGATGGCGCGTGGCGTTGTAGGGATTCAGAAAATTATCACCAGGAAGGTCAGCTTGGATTTCTTGATGCGTCGGTCGGTTATTGGACATATCGGCGTCTTTCTCGGTAGCAAAATTTCATCTGACATGATAGAAATTGTGAAGGAATCATACAGCACGTTAACGTAGTTTTGTAGCACATAGATGAATATAGATAAAAAGTTGTGTATTTATCACACAGTTTCAAAAATAATACTCTTTCTCTTAGTGACGCGTTTCTATTTTTATTAAAATCATCCTCGGACTGTCCGACTGTGTATTACATTTATAGTTGTATTTATATTTTTTTCACATTAGGTCTGACAAAGGATATCAAACCATTTCATAAAGTTGTGAGCAACAGTCCATGTAACTGTAATAATGGTGGTTTAATAGTTCTGGATTCTTACTACGATATATGTTTTAAATCTCCTGTTATCAGATGATGTCCCCTATTCCCAGAACTACGGATATTCTCGGAAATGCCGTTTCAAAAAGGACGTGAATGCACATTGTATAAGTCAACTGATTTTCCAGTTAACTCCAGGATATGAGGTGTACAGTCCAATGGATTATTTTGTAAAGGTGTGCGAGTATTTGTGGACAAAATAGGAAAACCCGAAATGCCGGTTGCTGGAGTTGCGGAAATTACTCGCTATTTTCTACGGCCCTAGAGGTAAATAAGCGAAAATTACTGACCCGGTCTGATATACCCGCCTGCCAGCCTTGCTAGCTGGGCAGGAAATTATAATTTCAATTTTGAAGCTTGCCATATGATCTACTCATTCATTGAGTATTGATAAGTAGACATTCATTGCCTGTTCATCACACAACTGACATATGATTCAAGGGTAATACAATATGTGAATGCTGCTTTCAATTCTGGCGGGTTCCAGCAACTCCTCATAGATTCACATGCATATGTCTACCTTTCTGAGTGTACGTTTGTTATTCAAGACCTTCTTGGTTCTTTCTGGACGCCTATGTACCTCCTTACGTGTATGATCATGTGATTTCGTTTACCTTTTGTGTATAAACTCGCACAATATAAGTTCCAGTGCCTGGAAGTAGAATATCTGGGCAATGATGATGAATTTTAATTAATTAGCATATAAACCCCTTCTTCAAATTCACCAGTCCCGTCTACACGTTGCTAAGCAAACAAAAAACTGTCACAAGCAGCATTTCGCTCTCTGTGCAGAACAAACGTGACCGCAGGTTAGCTCCAGCTACTAAATCTCTACGAAAAAACAATGAACATTACAGAGGAGCTTAAAAAGAGATGTGTTCCTTTATACAACGCAAACCCATTTATCTCGTTTTAAAAACGCATAGGGGATGTCCACACTGAAAAGTTCTTTGTACTATTGCTTGTGGAACCTTGCGCCAGTGAGAAATGCCTTGTTCTCGAGTTACGTAATATTTTCACGGTTAAACTGTCCAAAGTCTTTCTCCGAAAGTGATCTCAAGGATTCAAAACACAAATGAATAAATTGAAAGTAAAAAAATTATTCAAAAACCAGCTTTCATTTAAATGCGCTAAGAAGAATAAGATAAAATTTTCCTCTAAAACTTTTACTGTCTACGCAATGATATCAGTTTATAAGTAGGAATTTGGGATATATTTTATAACTGTTTACGTTGAAATTATAGTGAAAATTCCTTATTTCCAGAATTAGTTCTAGCAGCTCTAAAATCTGATCACTATATTCAATAAAATACATAGATTTACAACAATAATCTTTCTACAACTACTCACTAATTAGATCCATCATAGCATGTATACTGTCACCGATTTAGAGGGTATACCTAATTGTCTAATTATGAGCAGAGCATTACTGTAAGTCTCAAAATGAACACGCCACTGGGTGAATTACAATGATGCACAATCAACTGTGATCCGAGCTTCGGCTAATTTGATATGATTCATCGATTTGGATCCATTTGTGGGCAAGGGGAGGGCCAAACAGAATCAAAATCAGATGATAATTGACAATCCACTAACGCAATGGTTTCATTGTTATATAAACATCAGGGCATTTATGCCACTCAAATTCAAGCAAGGATTCAAATGTCGCTTTAGAAATCATGGTGATAATTGTTTGACGTAGTTGTATTGTTTCACAGCAGTAGTCATAATGTGTTTATAACTGGTCCAATTGATATAACCAGGATATTAAATAATCCAATCTTGATATAAAATTCCTTCCGTATTTTCACTGATATAGATAAAACAGTGTATGTAAAAAGAATAATTCTATTGACTTTGTGACTGCGTATCTTCTTGGAGAGGTTTTAGCTATTCATGAATAACGATTCTGCTCGACAGTAGCAAAGCTTGCCTCACTGACACAGATTCTCAGTGTTACTCTATTCCATTTGTGATCTCAATCAGAGTCCCAGCCTGCCAAAGATTGATTTCTAAATGAGCTCTGAAAATGGAACTAGTCCTAATTGAGGAATCAAGTTCAAGATTGGTGGTTGTTGTTTTAAACCCCTAAACTAAATATTTGAGAAGGAACTGATCCAAGATCTGCAAGTCTTCTGACCGTTGATGTCATGATATTTTCTGATGACATAAGTCTCCTGTATTTGGCTCAACGATGGCAACTAGATCATAGATTAGACAGTTAAAGGAAACGATAGGTGATCGCTCTTTATTTGTCTAGGTGGTGGATGGATATGCCATATGACAACCTCAAATCCTAGAATATTTAACCCATTCATGGTATTTCACTGAGAGAGCGGAGGAAGAGATATGGATCAGAGCACATACGTCCGTAAGTTCACCAAACTATAATAGTTTATCTGTACGTCCCTGGATAATCTTAATACCAAGACAAAGACGAAAATCAGCAACGCTAGAACACAACTTTCCGAACAAAGTTTGCAGCTATCTACAGTAATTACGAGATCGCGTAGTAGGCGTGAGTCACTCCAAACTCCATTCTGTGACTCCTACTGGCAGATGTTGATATTAAGTAGCTAGGCTGAAATTCCAGCGAAGCTGTGCTGAATTAAGTACATATTTGATGCTGTGAATCCAGTTATTACTAATTTGCAAGTACCTCTTAAAAAATTATGTTGTTTTATCATAGTTTCATTCTACCCCCATAAAAAAGCTTATGTATTCTTTCCAGATATTTAATAAATTGCATATACGTTGTGAGCGGATGACCCATGAACCAGAATCACGTCTCTTTTTCTAATTTTCTCTACGCAATTTCGCTTTCGGCAAATAGCAATATCAGGACAATAAATAGGAACTGATGCTGTTTCATAGTCACCAATTGAGGTTCGGAATCCCTGCTAAAAGACTATTCCCAATACTTTATTCCATAGTTATTCCCTTTCATCCATAAAAGCAGCCCTCTTGATTGAGGCATTGAATTACCCAACTATTGCGGCGTCATCTCCTTATTCAATATCTGCGAAGCTCTGAGATATAAATCTGGAGCAAATAACAGAAGAATAGGGTCAAGCAGTCTAAAACAACCGCTATCATTCATTTCAAGCAATAAGCTGCATGCAATGTAAGTGAATGAACTATGAATAGAGTAGCAAAGGAATCGAACTGCACCGAACATGCTGCAATACCGTCATCATCTTCACAGACATCCATTGAACCTTAAAGACGTCTTACTGATCAAACTCCGTTTTCTAAACAACAATAAGTCATACCTAAGCTCCAAGAAGGCTTCAAGGAACATCTATACATACGATCTTAAGACAGGCTAGAATTGAAATGTCATTTCAAATATAACTTTTCTTCACATCAACAAAAAGTCATCCAATGACTACTCCATCTTAGTCGAAGCAGTTCGGAGTAGCAGCTTTGTTTGAACTTTCCTACTTAATGAAACAGTCCTTGATGACATTTCAGGCAGACGTGCTGTTTGCAATTCGAAAATAATTACGATTATAATAATCTCTCCTATTGTGGGGGAAATAAAAAGGTAACGACAACGTTCATAATAGAATCCACTTGCTACTGGGTGCTGTACAATACCAGATAACGTTGGGAACGTCAGCTTTTCTGCGCTGGGCTCATTGTTTTCTCAAATAATAATAGTAGTTAATGCCAGTTCCAACTGAAATATACAGTTCCACAGATAGTCGCGAACTTTACCACTTCAATTATAATTAAGTTTCCCCGTTTTCGGAAAGTTATGCTCAATTCTGTACAGAACCATGCTCGAATAGGTATTATAAGATACTCACGTGGAGAGACCCAAGTTAAATGGTGCCCAAATATGAAGCGTGCATCAAATTCGAGGAGCAATGAACGTAACTGATAGTATCATTGGCTAAATGATAAGATGGAAACCTGAATGTTGACTCAATTAAAGGTAACCATAGCATATGAGCTTTTGAAATATTTGAAAAATCCCGCTATAAGCTCTGTACCTCAATATTTGAGGCCGATGTTTTTTACGGTGGCTTCTGAAAACTTTTCATTAATTATTTTTGATCATGGTTTGGCACTATGGAGTACTGCAACCGAGAAATTTTTAATCTATATTCAGATGCTTGACGTCACCGTTGTAACGTACCCAGCAAACAATGTCTTGTTAACAAGGTCACATGAATAATGGTTAATCTCTGAAGGGCCGATACACAGTCATTGAACCTTGTGTGTTTTGTACGTAAACGGGTATAAATACTACCAACTGAATAATTGCTCAAACTCCTACCCAACTTTTTATCAGACGAAACTCTACAAAACAAGCAACCTTGCTTACATATGAAAGCCATTTATCATTCCAATAAGCGCTTCAAAAGTTTTAATCCCGACCAGGCTGTGTACCCTCTACGATGAACAAGCTAAAACAAAATACCAGCCTTTTAGAATTAGGGTAGCTCTTATGTGTCATTCAAGTTTAGACGAATTCATGTTTATGCTTATACAAATCTGGAAGGTTTTGATAGGGTACGAGTTGAATACCGTTGTTTTTGTGAAAATATCGCCAGGATAATTGATGACATATGGAATTGCCTTATACTTAATTGTGTTATAATGTTTCTTTCTATTCGAATCAGTCCGGTCAACAGTTCATTTGGAATTAAGACCATTTAATCATCCTTAATGGTGTATACAATGAGTTCCAAGATTACCTTTACATGAAACTCAAGCCAAAGCAAAACAATTAAATCACAAATTTCCTATATGGTATTATCGGGGCTCTTTAATGAGCATCACAACCTTCCAAAAAAGATAAAAATTATGTGCAATTTATTAAAGTTCTGTATTGGATTATCGACCAAACAGGAAGAATATAAGTTATATCACTATAAAAATCTGATATTGACGCTTACAGTGAGGTTATGTAGTGACCAACTGTCGACGTCCACAGAAGGCTAGATGTAGCGGATGGCGTAAAAACTACCACCACCTTAAGAAGTGATTTACAGATGGATCATTATCATTGTGACTTCAACTTCATAAAATCCACCTCTGTGGAGTTGGTAACCCTGAGACAGGCAATGTGTAAGGCAATAAATATGAGCTGCAATAAAAACAGTAAACTACTCCACTTACTAGCACGCCAACTTCCTTCCGAATCCAATAGGAAGTTCGCATGCCGTATTTGGCCGATCCGTACAGTGTTCCTGTAGAGCTCGAAAATTTGGTTCATTACTTGCACATTCTCCATTTGAGCTAGCGAATGAAACAACTCCACTGTCAATAATACCCAGTCGCTGATAAAATGGGCCGTTTCACTTGTTTTTCACCCTTCAGCGAGCCATATCGAAAGGTCATGAGGATCATTGACCCAATCATTATGATACCAGTAGGTAAAATATGTTGCTGCGATGTCTTCAGATGGGTATATGATGTAAAAGGTAGAGTTTTGAATTGAGGAAATGGAGCAGAGTAAATGCAGTTGATACTGCTTATGTATGGATTTCGAACTGGTTTATATGAATGAACAGACCTCAGGCAATAGGTACTTTGTTAATACTAAATGTTTGGCAGTACCCCAGATCTGTCTGGATTTCTCTCGAGCAACTTTTTTTCGCCCTACACACTTTCATATAATTTCTGATTCACTGAGCAATATCGCATCCCGTCACTCACCTCCTATTACTCCGCCACTGATCAATGAATTTTATTGTTAACAGGAAAACAATAGAAATATATTATACGTGGAGTAGAAGCCCATTACAAAGGTTCATGATTCCGAATATAGTGCGCTGACCTGAGTACAGCGCTAGCAGCAAGAGGCGGAAAATTTCGCGTTTTTGCGGTGCAAGGAAATTAGGTTTTCCACCCTGATCGTAAATAGCCTGCAAGCGAATTGTGTGGACGGGCAATTTCAGGCGAATTAATGCAAACTCCATTAGTACTGCTCTTTTTTTGAAAAGCGGCGCGGCGAAGAGGAACCAGGATTAATGAGTAACGACATAATGACTAATTGGCTGACGCGGATAATTGGTCTGCCTGCTAATAATCGCTTAATACATTTTCCTATCGTTCTAAGCACAACAATGGACGTACCTTTAAATCTTTTCATAAAAATTTTTACAACTTCGATAACATTAAATTAATACGATAATGCTTTATGTTTTTAACAAAACATATACGTCGTAGATCGCTATTGTGGATATTTTGGTTTGTATCCTGATCCTTGGGAGTTATTGTTCGCTGTCTGGCCCTTTTGTCTTGATTGCGGACTTCGAAGGCCCCCAACACTGTTTGTTGCTGCATAGTTGATTCTGAAAATGAAATGTAAACATTACTCTGCTGTTGGGTTTATCGGAATACTTTGTAAATTAACCTTCGACGTTTCCAATGTTCCAGCAGTCCCACCGTCATTGAGCGAACCAGACTTGTGATCAATAGTTTCTTTCATACTTCATGGTTGGATCCAGCGCGGGAAAATAATTATTCATTAGTGAATGTAACCTAAGCTGTATCAGATGTTTTTCTTAATTTTGAATGATGTTAAATGGTGTCTGTACATGGGGAACTGGGGATTTTGACGCGGAAAAAAGAAGGTTAAATTTTCCAATGGGATATGACCACATCTCACTATTTTTTTGCTTTGGAGTGGGTTGTCGTACTTTAAAGGTTCATCCGAAAAAAAAGCGACCTCTCCAGACAGGAACATTAAAGTTCGGATTGCTAGACCGTTTCTACCACTATTTGGACATACAACAATTAGATTTGCCTTATTGAGTTTGTTACGAGGTGCTATAGACAATTTGTCATATCCCCTCCAATCTCAAGAAAACTGGAACATAATTCTTACGACCCTATTCTTGAGCTGAATATAAGCTCATCCTTGTTCCCGCCGCAATATAATCTCTTAAGAAATGACCAAACCAGCTGGAGACAAGTTACTGTTATAATTGTTGTTTGAAACTTGTAGACAAGGTGGATTTATCAAAAGTTTGATTTCGGACTTCCATTGTCTATAAAATGTTTGAGTATCACGACGTTTCGATTGATGTGCTATTTTCAATCGTCTTCAGGTGAACTGGCGAACACGTTCCTTTCATGCCTACTTATACCCCGTCCGGTGACGTGTCGTTGTGCGCGGTCTGTTCTGATTGGTTCCCGATGCGCGGTACTCCGGTCTGCTGACGTGGCTGTTTGTCGGTCATTGTTTGTTGTCTGGTCCAGTCGTAGTCTATTAATCTTCTTTATGAGTGTCTACCAGATTGGTTTAATGTATACGCTGGGTTTGCTGTACAGTTTCCTGTTGTTGGTGATGAATGCCGCCTCCTTGAATTTCCTTCGATACCAATGCGGTTCCTTGGCAATAACCTTAGCGTCTTTGCCTTTGCGTCTGGAGACGATTGAAGATAGCACATCAATCGAAACGTCGTGATACTCAAAATTTTATAGACAATGGAAGTCCGAAATCAAACTTTTACTGTTCTAATATCCCTACCACTCTCCCAAATAGCGTTCGAGGACAAATTATTTTATTAGAAAAAGATTGTTCCTTTTTCATTCCCGCTATCCACTCTTAGTGTCTGCACTAAACTATGACATACTAGACAAACTAATTTCAAGGTTTCATTAATTAGAGGTTATGGAAAATTCTGGAGCTACAAGTTCTAGTTAGTCGTCACCACACATTATTTTACTATACTACCAGATCTCCTCATCAGCCAGATGCTATTTTTCATATAGCTACACTCAAAATGCTCAGATCTACACTCCACGAAGTTACATAACGAAAATACTGCTGTATTTTTTGGAAGTAAATGATCAAAACCCGAGGGGTGATTTTTTATTACCGCTACCGCTGCGGTACGGTAGGCATCGCATCGGTCCACAAACGCCAGCGGGCTATTGCTCGAAATCAAATAATGAAATTCATTTAGGCAATTTTGAATCACCACCGCGTTTGCCTCCACCTATTCCGCCTGCTGTTCAGCTTTCACACACATATTAATTTGGGACGCGAGTGTTAACAACACTAAATTGGACGAGTGCTAGTTTTCATTTCTAAAATGAAACAGTGGATACAAGTCGCCAATATATTTGCTCCATAAGTTTGTAAAGCGTTGTAGTTTTGTACACTGGGAAGAAGCCTCTGCAGAGTATACCAAAAAAGTTGGAATCAGGAGTAGGACCAAGCAACTTTACATCTTTTTGATGTTACTTCCACCAAACAGAATATGAACCTATACGAATGATATCCATTTTGGTTCCTGAATAAAACCCTGTAATAAAACAAGTTATTATTAGGTAATAATCTCGTTACTAGATGTTATAATAATGAAGCATGAAATGCATACACATATTCCAAAATGGGCCTAATAAACCTTCAAACAGCATAATGGGCCAACAAAACTTGGATACCCAGAAAATTTCATTATGAATATTAGATTAACATCATAACGTATGAAATGATTTCGGACTTCCATTGTCTATAAAATTTTGAGTATCACGACGTTTCGATTGATGTGCTATCTTCAATCGTCTTCAGGTGAACTGGCGAACACGTTCCTTTCATGCCTATTTATTCCCCGTCCGGTGACGTGTCGTTGTGCGCGGTCTGTTCTGATTGGTTCCCGATGCGCGGTATTCCGGTCTGCTGACGTGACTGTTTGTCGGTCATTGTTTGTTGTCTGGTCCGGTGGTACTTTATTGATCTTCTTTATGAATGGCTGCCATATTGGTTTAATGTATACGCTGGGTTTGCTGTACACTTTGCTGTTGTTGGTGATGAATGCCGCCTCCTTGAATTTTCTTCGATACCAATGCGGTTCCTTGGCAATAACCTTAACGTCGTCCCAGGCTATTTTATGGTGCTCCGTCCATGCGTGGTCAGCTATTCCAGGTTTTCCTGTCTCTCACTCAGGCTTGCCACCATAATTCATCATGGCGGAGCTAAATTCAAAACAGACAGAACTGACTGACTGAATAACACACGTTGGCTGACAGCGAGCAAAATGCAGGGCAAGCGAATACCTATATGCTTAGCACTCTATCTGAATTACTTTGGCGTGAAGCATCTGTTAAATGTCTCTTGAGCCCCTTAGACCCGTCTAACTACTGTAGTCTAACTACAGCCGTGTCCCATTTCAACTGAAACCGCGTGAATAAGGGCTACGCTGCTGAAGCTCCCAATTTCAGATTCGCAGACAATGTCAGCGGTGGCTGGGAATTAACATTACCACCAGTTCGTAATGCTTTCCATTTAGGAATAGAATGACAGCATTTCAGACATGATACATCAGTTGCAGTATCCTATGAGTACATGTTTCAGGGGAGCAGTGCGTCAATGAATAAGATGGATTCTTTGGATAAAATTGAGAAATAAGGATTAGTTGAACATGGTCTCGAAATATCTGACTTCCAGTCAGAATGCAGAAAAGATCCATACATCTAGTGGGTATACCAAACTTCACAATGGACCTACACGGTCTGGAACGTCGAAGAAAGTGACTGATATCTGCCTATTCTATAGATTCTATCACGGTAAATGTTTGCTTATATGTCTATGATGTTTCGGTTGTATAGGCAGTCAAAAAGTTCTTTCTTAGGTATGTACTTATCTAAGCCTATTTTTTACATTCATTTTGAGTAATTTTTCCTCTGTTCTATGTAACTTATTATTAATAATAAATTTAATCGTTGTTCATATAAAAAATGGCATTGTTTCATATACCAAAGTTAAAAATGATCGTTGCTATTTGATAGTCTATGACGTCATATCCTGCATCGTGTGTATCTCAAATGTGATGATGTCAGTGTTGTCAAAAAAATATGCTTGACCCTATCATTCTTCTAGATTATATTTGTCGTCTTAGTTTTTAATTTTGACATATTCATTATTCAAATTATTGATCATATATTTCATCACTATGTGTGTACAAAGTTAAAACTTAGGATATTTCATTCAGAGAAATGGCAGTAGACAGCTGTCAATTCTGTCATAATAGTGATGGGCGATCGGTTATGTTTCGGGCCACAGACACAGTTCTCAACACGAATCCAAAAGTTATGCCAAAGAAGCGACCATATTATGATTCTTCTGGCAGGATATCAGTTTCTCACTGTATAATTCAGCAGTACTTTAACACTTAACAGACTATGGCCATTTGGATTTTCAGTTTTAAGGTCCTTCAGACAAAAAAAGAACAAACCGCAGTGTCGCATCGTATCGCATGAGTTGCATTGTAAAATACAAACGACATACCGGAAGTAGAAGTCGATATTCATTTGGGAGTTTCGACAGCACGGTAAAAGTTTAAAAGCGATGTTTCCGGTGAATGCCATACCATGTTCCGTGGCACCACTCAAAATAGAGTTCGTGTTTTCGCACAGATCTGGGATAAATTCAAATGGCAACCGCGTTTGCACACTTCAGTCTAATTTAAATGCTGAATTCGGGATATTCTGGACCAGTACAGAAGCGTGTTTGATGAAGGTTTATAATGAGCTGATTAATAAACTAAAAATCCTCCTCTCCTCCTCCTCTGACCGTCTGGCTGATTTATTATATTTTTCGTTGTTCGCTAATTGAAACCACATACGAACGAATAAATCTTTACTGACGTTTCGGCTGCCTCGCCATCCTTTATCAAACTACAAAACAGTATGGAAAAACTTGATTTTCGAGATACAATGTCATTAATATTAATATTCATCACGCTCATATATCTTGTTGAAAACATAATTGTTAACCTGGAAACAGTCATAAATACAAATATCAATGTCATACTCCCAAAATTATTTTTTTTTCATTCTGTTTTGTACTTTGATAATAGCTGCCGAGGAAGCCGAAACGTCAATAAGTATTTATGTGGTTTTTATTAGCGTCCAGTCAAAAATATAATAAATATGTCATTTTTGTCGATGTCTTATATATTTGTCATTCTATCGGTATATTGCCTTTTATCACTGCGTAATCTCAGTAACCGCTACATCAATTTTGATCAAACATGTGTAGGGATATGCTGCGAGAAACATAAAATGTTTCCTTAGTAATTTACCAACATGGATGTATTGAAGATTATTTTTAGTTCAAAATATGAGACCGGGTTCAAGTATTAATCAGGGGGTCTTTATAGTAAGTTTCTCAGATTTATCTAACAGCATTATGGGGAGGTTTTTAAATATAGTCCTGACAAAATCACTTATACAAATGATCCTCCCATCTGATTCCTACTTTGTGTGTACTGTGGTTAAATATAAGACATTATGCGATCATTGCCCTACGGAGCTATCATAGCAGTTGAGAATGTTATAAAGTTGAATCTGCGATGAGACCATCCGTAGGGATTTTTCAAGTACCTACGAAATTGCTTTCACAAAAGCTTCTTGGAAACGAAATGCTTATCCTGTGTTAGCGGACCTCAAACTTTGCCCAAAAAAAAGTTTTTCCATCGTAAGGAAGGTATGATAGGCAAACAGAAAAGTACTTACACTAACCCACACAAAACCTCTCGAATACGGCTTTTTAACTTCCAGTTACAACGTTTATACCGAGCACATCGCTTAGAATAATGGACGAGGTGTTTATGAAAGTCATTTCACTTCCCACGTATAAGCAGGGAATGTATTGAGATCGCAAAAACATTACGGATTTGAGGAAAAAATGCGATTTTGCCTCTAGAATGGAAGGCTAGGTACTGAGTGAATGAAAATGCATATCAAGTTTGCAAATATGGTAAAAAACTACAAACATGGCTGGCACCGTAGACCATTTAATTCATAAATACTCTGAAGACACAATCTATGGTTGCTTGAAAAGACATTGCATGCTACAAAGAACTATTTTTTCTCTTATAGCGGCGGGACAAAAAGGCAACGCTGTTAAGCTGGAGGCTGATTTGACAGTGACGTACCATAAAGTGTCAAGTTTAACAAAAATATGTTTCAATGTTCACTTTTACATTGAAATGAATGATGAAAATACCGGTATAATTGTACAGATTGTATTTACGATTTTCCAAATATTTGATTTTGGATTATACTGCATGAGCCAGAGTTCGCAATAAATAGGGTTTTTGAGTTATTGATTTCTCAGCAAGGCAACCTAGGCATTTTAATCTATAAAACCAAAGCAATATTGTCTGTGTGAATGCAAAAACATGGTCGGAACATTGCGCGGAATTTATATAATTATTTTCTTAAAATTATATAGAAAGTGTTACCTTTTTAAAAACTGTAACCTAACTCAAACAAAAAAGAACTTGAATCAGTGTTGTCATGATTATTTCCGTACCTAAGAAGCGTACTTTTGGCGGCCATCATTTAATGAAGCATTGCTTAAATGTTTAAACTCTAGGGCAGTGGTTCTCAACGTAGACAATCACGCACCCTTGTGTATAAGGTACATAATATGCTACTCAAAATCCTTCTGGTACAGACATGATTCAGAAAACAAAACGTGCAATGATTATTTCACTGCACGCCACCCTCTAATTATTTACCAAATTTATATCGCCAAAGTGCTCGAAAGGAGTGGAAAAACTAACAAACGGCGTCCGCGTTTCCATTAGGCACGAACAGTGCACAAAGTCAGGAAATTATGTGTTCATTTGCTGAAAACTTCAGTTTGTTCTTCCTTGGATCGACAAACTATTTATACAGGTTCTGTGAGAGAAGATCAAGCTGAGTTGGCAGGGTGCATATGTCATACACAGAACAATAAGTATACCCCAAATACAGACTAACTGATGACATATTATCATCATATAGAAACATCTAAATTAAATTCGAACATTTTCGCGATCATAATTCATTCTTCGTTCATGCATAGGGAGTAAAAGCGATCTGCGTTGGCTAAGGAAACCCAAAACAATTGTAGATGTTGTCCATATCTTCGTTGTGCACTACTTGATATTATAGGGTGACTAAGAAAGTGTGGTTAAGTTATCCTTCTTAAAGCTGCTCTACAATAATTCGCATGCGTAATATATTGCGTCATATTGCTAAGCTTATGTTATGTTACGGGAAATCTGACGGCATCTTCGTGGTATCTAGAAATTCACGTTGAAACTTCCGTTCACTCCTCGTAACTCTGCCAGGCGTCCGCAAGTCCTTAGAAAACAGAAAATTCTCGGTAAAGTAAGCAAAGTTCAAGTAATTATATTAAAGCTTAATTTCCCTTTAATGGTGAAAATAGAGAACAGACACTCTTCGTGAATCTTTATCTTTGCCAGATAATTGTAAATACTAGGAATTTTCTCACAACATCTTACAAAGGTCAGAAACAGAAGAGGGAAGTTAACAGACTTGAAAGGATTTCAGTGAAGCGAAATAGTTTCTGATGGTGAGAATTATTTAATAGATAGTCTTGATCTGAGATCTGCATTATTATATTTTGTTGAGTAAAATTGATGTTAGTTCATGTGGAGACATATTTTTTCTATATACTGAGCTTGATATTTTCATTTATTCAAGAGTTTTTAGGTTAGGAAGGCGAGTGTTACATATACGTAAAACTAGGCTGTAATGTAAGCATGTTTTCGTGTTTCTTAAATTCCAGTATACATGTTTTGTTTTCATTGTAGAGCATTTGGTTGTTAATATGATACCAAAAAGATTATCATTCTTCTTCTACGTATTTTAATAATCTGACAGGCACGGTTGCTGCTTTTCTCTCATGTACTGTGACACTACAAAAGTCTAGAGGAAACTTTGGTATGGTCACCTGTATAAACATGTAATATATACTTTCTATTCAGCAAATTCTTACATTGGAAATGTTTGTGTGATAGTATATGAGGCCGAGAAACGCGGATTTCATCCACGTTGGCGACACGGCTCGAAATCACGCCGCGGCAGCAGTGAAGTGTGACCGTCGTGAAGCAATATTACGTCCTGAGATGTCACGATGTAATAAATATAAAGGTTGAATAATTTTTTATGCCGTGGGGAAGCACGTATATTTGGAGTTTTCTACGTCCGTCCTTATTTAGTATTTATTCAACATTGGAAGATTTCGTATGATTTGGAAATTGTATAGATACATGTAATTAGTCAAGTTGTAGAGTGGTCTGTTTATCTGTCTGTCAGTCTATGTAATCGGGTCTATAGAGACACAGGTGAGGAGCTATATTAACATCATCATAAACTCCTGATAATAGGTACCTACTTATTTGGATTATTTACCTTTAGCGTGGAAAATTATGGGCTTGCAATATAGCATTTATTATATTTTCCAATATATCCAACGATTGAAAGGACGGTGAAATCTATGAATTTTTCATTAAAAAAGTTCGGGAGAGAGAAATATGTTTTCTCTGTTGCTTTACAAACCCGTATACAATGACAATATCAAGGAAAGTATGAGAATATTGCCACTTCCTTAACAGCGAGAATCTGCTTCAAATCTCAAGTGTCGCAACAAGTCCCATCACATATTTACGTAGTTAAATCGCTCTATCATTTTGGGGACTGCCAAATATGGGCGATAGAGGCTGATAAGTAGATCAGTATTGAATAAATCTTTGTGGAATGTTGCTCTTAATACTTACCCGGAATAGCTGTAAGAACAATAATAATCCATACAAAAAAATATATTCAAAAAACAACCTTCGGTTATACCATTTCCAATGTTCGTCTATCTATCATTCTTTTACCTAGCGTTAGACACATGGATTTTACACGATTCTGCTTAATCAGATAAAATTGCCATTTTTAGCACGTGTACACTCGATTCAATTACAGTCGTGCGCGCGAAAGAATTTTTGGAAGAATTTAGGAGCATACGCTAGTCTAATAGGACCAGAATAAAGATCAACTGTGCGCATAATAGGTCTTTAATTACATATCATGCTGTAATACATGTATGTAATCAACTGGGCAATGCAGGCGTATCCATGATCTCATCACGTAGTAATTGATTAGCTTATGAGAAGCCGGATCAGATACTGATACAAGCTTCCGGCTCTTTCCAGCAAAATCTGATTACGGCCTGGAGGGTTTTTACTTATTTGAGGTTAAGAGGAGCAGAATACCATTAGCGATACCTGTGTAGCCTTCTGACTGTAGCATGATACGTATACGGCTGCTGTTGATTAGCAAAACGATTGTGTATCAAATTTCATCGGTACCTTTGAGAACATGGATTGTCTATCGCATGATCTAGAATAAACCTTACAATCCATTAACAGGGGGCATGGGTGGACATGAGATTCATTTTCGATTAATTTTATGAATTATTTTGTCTGTTGTACTAGTTGTGGAAAAAAAATCCTGAATGTTAACGTATTTGCATCATTTTCCTATGATTCAAATATATTATAATATAACATACCAGTAATTATGATAAGTTATAATGTACATTGACATTAGTTTTTTAGGTTAGGAACGCTTTTTTTACTTTGCAGCAGATATACTAACAAAGAAAAACGTTTACTAGACACACAAAAAATGTCATCTCTGAATTTTCGACAAAATTCCGTTTTGTTTAATGTCATATTAGCTTGAAAGATTGAAGCAAAACTCGTTTCAGTGGCCAGACTGACAGAGAGACAAACACAACACTTCCCTCTCTTATGCGTGGGAACATTTTATCATCGACCAGGCTGAAACACTATACGTCGATATCCTGCCAACTCATTCACCTGTTTTTCCCAGTGAAAATAATAGAATCCGTTAAATGGGCAACTACGAATGTAGCAATCTCCCGTATACCCACAGATAAGGCAAAAAATGGCCTGTGCGTCAATTACATTGCCAGTTCTTTTGAGTATGTCGCTTTTTCGATTGGAATTCAACAAAAACCGGCCATGTTTCAACTTGTCATTTACACAGCTAGCTTTTAACTTTTCAACGGTATACCTATATGTCTGTTTTTTCCTCTCTCTTTCTCTCACTGAAATAACCTGGAACTTCATTAATGAACATCGTATGATTGCATTTGCTTTTGTGAGCAACATGATGAGCCATATTAACTCATGATTCTGGAATTATGAATACCATTTATCAAATGTTCATTACATTGACGTACGTTATTATCTGCTCAACAATTTAACTTATTATGAATAACAGAATAGTCTTCAGTAGCAGTTTTTGGAAAGTATTGATAAACGGACGATTTTCTGGCATACGTCAAACACTTATGGAGCAAAACAACAGAGCTTCACCGGATATGTCAAAAAGGTTTTAGTAGGGTGTGGCATGACGGACTTCTGTTCAACCTCACCTCCTGTAGTCTGTCATCAGGTCTAAAGTTTTATGCGGGATATGTTTCCAATATATTGGAAATAACATTTCATTCAAGCAACAGCTCCAGAAATGACACCCTTATATCCTACATGGAATTATACAAACCACTACCATCTTAAGACTGGGGATCTAGAAATAAAGCTCAGTTACAAGAACATAATACTCAGATAATTACACTTGCTCCTTTAGAGAGGCTATCTTTATAAAAAATGTGATCAACGTTAGTCCTGTTCTTGCAAGACAACTCGTTGAATAGCTTAAATTTGGGATTTCAGTTGATCAAACCTAACGGCTAACATGTTCGATTTGCTTTTGAACATGCTTAATTATAATTTGGAGCATAGTTTTCTGCACATACGAAAAGAGATATTCCATCTTTGTATATTTTTTTCGGTAGATATATATTAATTATTAAGAAACGAATTGATAACATCAGATTCATTATGCATATTTTACCGTACGCCAATGTATATGGGTTATTTTCAAAAAGCAAAATTAGCTTGTGAAGTTTGATACACTGACTGCATAATTACCTCCACAGATACATCAAAGGGGGTATGTGGAAAATGGAGCTTTTGTTCTGTACTCTGAACTCTCTGCTTAGCAATTCTGTTTTAGGGTATGATTGAAGTCTTAATCAGGCCAAAGTCTGTACAATTGTTCAGATAGCATCTAAAAACCGTACGTCTAGAATTTATATCCTTCTTTGAAAGTAGTCTATTTTAACTAGTATTAACATTAAGGCAACTGGAATGCTTTGTAGAAAGACGTTGGGGAGCAAGGCTTGAGACATCTCTACACTACTCGCAAAGTTGTTCAAAGATACTAACAATAAAAATAAGCAAAATTATTAGTAATATTATGACTACTATGATCAAATGTATCTAAGATCACACTGCCTTTGGAACCAAACTTCAACCACTATTTGTAAACGAAGGAAGATGATCAGACAATGCTAACAAGGAAGTTAGACGCCAAAACTTTGTTGTATGGTCCAAGCTATATTGAAAAAGTTTTAAATGATGCCGAAGGAGAGGTCGACCTGCGTTATATCTATTTTAGGTGCTGAAAGTTTTTAAAAGGAAATTGCGAATTACTCTGGCATCCTGAAGATGGTATGGCATCGAACGTATGGAGCTTTAGGGTTTGGCACAAAGTTTTATTGCATTCGTGAACTGAACACATCCATTCAGAAGAGTGTCGCCTGTATCCAGAACATGTCTGACCTACTTTGTGGTATTTATATCGGTTGGATAAATCACCGAAGTTTTTTCTGCGAATTTATTCAATGTCCTGTATTTGTGAAGAAACTACAACCACACATACAAATGAATTCCCAGATGATTTTTGATAATATAGAGTAAATATATTCAATTCAAACCTTGGATAGCCTTGGAGTATGAATTCCAATTTCTCAAATTGAGTATATCATAGTCTTGGCACAAAACAGAGAAAATCTATTCAATAAAATTGTTATGATGCTGACTGAAGAATTTTTTAAACATGGCACAACTTCGTTATAAAATTTTGTTCTTCTTGGATTAACAATTAAAGGGTATTCGTATAAAAATTCGGATATTTTGATGAGCTGTTATCAAAGCTACTGTTGGTTCCTTAACCTTAAAAAGAAAAACTTAAAAAGTGTCAAAACTGTTCCAATGTCACTTCTTCCTCACCTCAATCTGCGTCATATAGTATTTTTCCTAATTCAAGTTTCAAAGGTATGGCACAGATAAACTAAATATGAAAAATATGTAGTCAGAAAATATACATCCACCATTGGTAATAGAGCTTATTTATAACTTACATATCACATCAATACCTGTACACTGTATTAAGTTCTTACAACAGTCACAACCGCAAATCTTTAACAGCTCGAGGGGTTACTAATGTAAAATAATAGGAGTGGGACAGAAAGACGCGTAACGCTAATATTCCATCGACTTAGATGGCGATGCAAATTGAATGAGTTACTTGGAGCGAATCTTGATCGAAGTAAACGAGGTTCTGTTAGAAAATATGATGAGCTTACTAAACAAAAATTTGGAATAGTCGATAAAATTCGATACAATTTCATTCTCATCCATCCATGAGCTAGAGCAGTTTATCCAAAATGCTGTTTTTTCGTTGAAATATGAATTTCGACATGCTCTATTCGAATGCCAAATTATAATTTGTTGTACCTCGATATGACAAAATATTATAAATCATTTAATTGCTCATACACCTGCGTCGTCTGAACAAGGACAGTTTCACTTCATTCCCATAAAATAATGTATTTTCCTGCGCATTTAAAAATCCGTTGAAGACCTTATTCTTGGTTTATTTTCATAGCAGCGTTTTCTCCGCCAGAATCGCGTAAATTCAACAAATCGGCTTACCTGCTGTGGCTAAGCCGTATACTTTCGAAGAAAGCTCTCCATGTAAATTGTTTTTCCATGATGCCAGGCAAAGGCTTTTTCTTACCAGACGAGTAAAACGTATGTTTTCCTTTGACAAATCAACCGTTGCCTCTTCACGGATCCGTGAAAGTAATCCGAATGGGTAGGTACTCAAATTACTTCGTGTGCACACGTGTATATACACTTAAGCAAACAGGTAACCAGTTACTGAATTTGAAAATGCTAGACATTTGGTTAACGGTTGAAATGTCAAAAAGGTATGTTCACTGAGAATCTTACTTTACAAATAAACACAAGTCGTCTTTTCATGTCACTTTAGCTCATTGAAGCTTCTTCCAATTTATGAAGAGGTATTCACTTAATGTGAGTACAAGGTAAGTGTAGAAATCCATGACTTATATAACTTCTACTGGCCTCTAATTAACATAACATACGATTAACTGATTACCTTAACTATTTTTTGGACTGTCTCGATGGTCTTCAATCAAAATACAAATTGAATAAAATTAAAAATATAATTCGCAATTTTTGCATAGATGATGGATGATGTATTGCCATCGTTCTACCTATCTTCTGGGATAGAGCTAAACATACATTAGTGTTATCCCAATGTCACTTTTGCATTTGTCAACAACGTAGATGAATCAGCATTCTCTTTTATAGACTTCCATAGCAACATACTCGGAGGGTTTTGACAAGTCGGGCTACCAATTTAGGTTTTGAAGACATTAGGACTCTTGACATCGTAAGACGTTCATGGACAGCACCACTTATCACACCCCTTGGGGTTTAGTCTTATGTCAACCTCTAAGTTACCTAGCAGTTTCCAAAGCCGCGTCACCACACAAATTTCATTGATCTGTTTCTCGGTCTATTGGTACAGACTGCCTGTTTGTTTTTTGTAAATTAATGAGGATTTTTGAAAAGGGAGTTTCGTTTCTCTTTTTGATAACTATGCCTGCATTTGAAAACCTGAATCAAACTAAGGGAGTATTGGACAATTTGGGAGACTTTTTGAAATCATAATAGATTTAACCTTTAATCTTATGCATTTTGTTGTAAGTGCTGCCTGATGTCATTTTTTCAAAGTATTGCTAGTAAAGTAATCTCCTTAACTAATACAACCTTATGGAACAAAAAATGCGCATAATTTGCATTTAATTATTGTATATTGTATATTGTAACCTTTATTTTACACATACATATACAAATTTTCATCGTCATACTTTTACATTCTTTATGTAATCAAAGAAATCAAGATTAGGATTTTTATCTTTATACGTCAGTAATCGATCCGCTTCTTCATCCGTCAATAGCACTTTATCTTTTGGTACTTCTTTGTCTGTGTCATCTTCATTGGATACGTCTATTACTTTCATCCTGTTGCTTTCCTCTTTTGAATTTGTTTGCGTTTTTCCTATAAAGGAATTCAACTAGAGCGGAAAGCTAAGTCATATTCGCTTTCAATGATTGCCATGATTCAAAACATACCATAGTCAATGCGTAAAGATCAACACTCACCCTCATTCTCATTGGCTATATTTATTTCCTTCATCCTGAATGCCTCTTCTTTAGAATTTAACTCCGATTTATCTAGAAAAAAAACCTGAGATGAGTCTCCCCGACAGGCTAAACCTATAATCATAAAAATGGAATTGCTGAAATTTAGTATTGATTTTTAGAAAAAATGCTCAAAAAAAATCCGTTTCTTATTACCATCCGATTTACCCATCCTTCTTTCAATACCAACGAATTATGATTTAAAAAAGGAATCAAATTTTGAAAATAGTCATAGCGCTAATTCACTTACCATTGTCTCCGTCGGAAATATGTATTTCCTTCATTCGGAGCTGCTCATCATTCTGATTTTCCGTTATTTCCTCTAGAAACAAGAACCTAAATTAAAGGTTAGTGATGTTAGACCTTTCTTATATATCAGCTGAGTTAGCTGTGCACTTAAAAATGGCTATGAATAAGACAATAACCCATTCTGAAACGTAGTCACATGCTTACGATGAGCATTTTTACTTACTGCTATTTTCGTCGGATAGATCTATCGCCTTCATTCTCACTTCTTCGTTTGCTAGAAAATAGGATCTTTATTATAGTTCCGCAATGTTAATAATATGTTATACGGATCCCGTGAAAGAGGACGACTCTTCAGGCATGAAGACAACTCACCATCATCCTTAGAAGGAATTTTCGATACTTTCTCACCGTCTTGTCCTTTAGAATTTGCTAGGATTTGCCCTAGAAAAAATATTCTAGGTTATAACTGATCAACGTTTAGATTATCTGAAAAGCTATACCAGCAATATAACTCCGTTATTGAGCTACGTACCAAAATAATATTTTTTTCAAATGGAATGCTATATATTTACAATAAAATTTAATTAGAAAAATATATTACGTATTCAATATTCAGATGAACACTAGTTTACGATAATAACAATGATAGCGGTGAATATATAAAATATGATATGGCTTCCAATAATTGAAAATATTAGTGATTCCCTAGGCTTTCGTTTAAATACAACGTACAAGCATTTATCTCAGTATTGAAGCAAAAAAATTACCAGTATGTCTAGTATCATACGCGGGAAATCACGATAGTTACCTAGATATCATCATATCTCACAGTAAAATTAAGCATCTGTAAAAAACACAACAGAGTGTAAACCCCATTAATTTGTAGGAAAAACTTTTCTAAGGTTCAGAAATCATAGTAGTATCACAACGTCAATCATCAAGGGTTTGATAGGTTTTTGTAGCACGCATTTTATATATTTCATAAAATATTACTTACCACATAACCCTAATAGCACTCCCACTGCGATATAGAATAGAGTTTTCTGAAAGCATATAACGGTTACTACTGTTACAGTTATTGTTACAGTTATTACGTTATAATTATCAATCAATAACTAAAGATTATATCAGCCGTTATTGAATAAACTGAAACTTCCATGACCGGGACAGCAAATAACCTTTTATATATTCCCAAGGCCGCCACAGACACTCCAAGTCACTCTACAAATGTCATGAAAAATATGAAAATTACGTAATATGCATCCTTAGCTAAAATGCTATACGGACTCCATCAAAATCAAGTGTCAAGACACCCTACAGAACTACGGAAATTTGTTATAAATCTTTGTGATGTCAATAACCTTCAAGCACTCTCGAATTAATAGTAAATTGGTGAGGACTACATAGCATTCATATAACAAAATACGTACTCATTATGATACTCAGTACACTAGGACCAAAAGTGGTCAAACATCTACAAATGTGCAGAAATTACATGCTTTTACCTTTTAACTCTCTTAAATCCTAATATTTTGTTTTAGTGAGCATTCAAGCAGTCAGTCGAGCAATTATCTTTCTCATTCTCCAAAATATTTGAGCCACTTAAATATTCTTTCTCAAAGCAAATAATTGACGTCCACTACAATTAACAGCAACTCGAGAAACAAAAAAAAACGGGAATTGTAAAAGTCCTGAGAGTTCTTTTTTGTTAAATACCTCACCGTCATTCGAATCTGAATGATGCCACCCAAATTTCACCAAAACGGACATCAGTGTCTATGATTACACGGTAATAAATACAAAAAAGTTAGACAGTGACAGACTGACTTGAGTGCGTGATATGTATTTTCTTGTTGAGATGAATATTTTTTTACGATTAGAATAAGATAATGTTTTGAAAATATTAAAATAGCTGAACTACGGCATCTTGGATATACATTTTACAATCAATAGAAATAAAGGATGTTTATAGACTCGTGTTCGGAATATGTTACCGTTGATCATTATGTGCCAGGAAGCACAGCGGCAACATCGCGGTGCCACTGGGTGCGCAGTAAGCAGTAAGACGTTTTTATGATTATGTATCTATCACCTCTCTTGTCAATATTTATGTATATTGAGCAGCCGCATTTTTTTTCGTTTCTCTAGTTTTACTAGTCAGAAGTAACAATTACAATTATACAGTCCATACAAAGATGAACCAGTGCTAGGGCATCTATTTTCCCTAACAACTCTTGATAGCTGTCCCAATTATTTCATTCTCTCATTTCAATACATATGAAATATGAATCTTACAAGAATTAGTTGGTTGTCGCTACAAGCAATATTGAGACTTACCATCTTTTGGCCGACTTGCTGCAAATGGCCTTTCAATCAATCAAACATACTTAACTATTCCATACACTGCTGAACAATAGGTGCTTTACAAAACAATAACATTTGCAACAATCACCTTTTGTTTAACGTTGCGGAATAATGATTGAGTGCTTCGGACACGTGCAACTACTGCATGAAGTATCCATGTTCCCCCAGCTTACCATCAAGATCAAAAATGAGCTCCTGCCTTTCATCGTTAAGTATATCTTATGTGTATGTATGTATGTATGTCATGATATCTCAAAAACTACTGGATATACTGCAATAATTTTTTGCTAGAAGTCTCAAATTTTCATTGTTTTAGCGTGCCATTGACTATAATCAATTTTAATAGCGATTTTTCAACTTTATGCTCTGTGAGTCTCACTCACCATTTTTTTCAAATTGTAATCAGACAAAAAAAATTGCATTTCATCTACGTTCCCAATTTGTAAGTGAATTTACTCAGATAGTAAATATTAGTATTTGTAAATAGTGAATATGGGATTGCTCGCCGTTAGAATTACGTATATTCCAGCAATTATCCAAAGCTAATCAACTCTTACGTGATTATTTCGAAGAATATGATCCATCTTAATCAAGCGAACAAGGCACTCGCTAGAAGCGAACTATTCAGGGGAAATCAGCAAACTGAGCGTAACAACACCAAATTGAAATTGATGGAAAGTTCACGTTTAAAGGTAGAAACTCCGTTAATACCCCAGTAGAATAGGATTTTAGAAAACGCCAAGCAAGAGAGATATAATTACGTATTACTTTGCACTTTAATGTATATATTAGATCACAAAGATACCGTCTTTAAGATCTGTTTACAATATGACTCAAATTTTGTTATATTTCTTTTTTTTTTGAGCTTTATGAGCTTTATCCGATTAAAAGCCCATGTCACACATTTTCATGATGAAGAGGAAAAATCGTTTCAGATGAAAATTGTGTTTTTACACAAAGATTACAAATAAACCTTTCTTCCAAGGACGCGTTTCAATTCATAATTAAATCATCATCAGACTTAACTGTTCACATAGGCTATCCAGCTAGCTGACTAGGTCCTATCGTGAATACAGAACTAGAGTTATCAGATCTAGCATGTTGGTATTATTCTTCTACATTCTTTTTCTTTTGTCTGTCCTAGGGGACATATTTTTGGCGACATCATTTGCACTAGTGTTAAGAGAGAACCATAGACGTCCTTATCCATCGCCGTCCAAATATCCTTGACTCTCTATTCCGCTCCAGCTCCTGGACAGCAGCTGCTACTCTACAAAACCCTATCATGTGCATATGCATGTGTGAAAATATGCTCTGAGCCACCCCTGAAGTTTTTGAACGCAGTCCAGAAAAGACATCAAGAGTCGTCGATACAGCATGGACTATAGGAGATCAGAGGTTGCATCCTCACAACGGCTTGAATGAACCTCTTTCCATTTTTTTACTCTTTACTCATTGGCTATCTGAACTCAATGCTTTGAACAACCGTATTTCATAGAATTAAATGCATATTATGTTTATTGCAGTCCCCAGCACATTGGAACTTGCCGTGTTTGCTATAATGTGTTCAGTGAGCTTCCAAGTCAGACTTCCCTTTGTCGAATGTTACTGGGGCATAGCTTGGAAGGCAGCAACTCGGCGGAACGGCCACGTTATCAACAAGTGGAAAATTTCAGTTTTATATTCTGGAAACAGACCGACGAGACGAAGCTTTACGGAATATTTAATTGAATTTCCAGTGTATACTGCAAACTACCGTGAGGCAGTTATTGCGAATTCTGAATATAAATTGTTCAAAGTTTGATCTTCCCGATGCGATAAAAATAGGAATTGTATGCATAGAGGGGATTAAAAAGCTCGCCTAGATTCATGGGTAGGGTTGCCATTATTATTGTGAACTCAAACGCAAAACATCGCCTTAATAACCGATAAGAAAAAGGAACTGCCGACAATGCTGGAAGAACTGGACACTGTAGAAAAGTTTGATTTCGGACTTCCATTGTCTATAAAATTTTGAGTATCACGACGTTTCGATTGATGTGCTATCTTCAATCGTCTTCAGGTGAACTGAACAGGTGAACTGAACAGTTCACCTGAAGACGATTGAAGATAGCAAATCAATCGAAACGTCGTGAAATTTTATAGACCATGGAAGTCCGAAATCAAACTTTTGATAAATCCACCTTGTCTACAAGTTTCAAACAACAGTGGACACTGTAGATTAACCTGTGGGTAATTAGAGCTAATTTGATGGATAGATAGAGGAGTGAAGTGCAAAATAAATAGAACTATCAAAAAGCGGATAAAGAATGGAATAAGGTTAAACGATGATGGAATAATATTTAATTAAGTAAAAGATACATCCGATACAGTATAGCACTTTTTTCCAGTACCTTTAACAAAACTGCATACAATTCATAACAGGTAGGTAGCAATTTAGTGTAGCTTGATGGAATTTGAAAAATATTCATACCACCTGAATTATTCGACATATCAAAAAAATCAATGTAGCTTCTGTAATTTATCTTATGATTATCTCTCCAATATATGTTGAACTTGCACTGGCCGCTAATTTAAATCACATGTGGTTGATGGAATCACTTCACCAGCGTTTCGGCTATCGCGGCAGCCATTGTCAGAGAACAAAATGGAATTTTAATGACAAGACCGACTGAAAATAACGTATTTGGCCTCTAATCAATCGTCAGTTGCTGTTTCAGCGGAAAGGCTGGACAAAAAAATTATAAAATGAAAGTTTCATTTTAATTTCGACATACTTCATCTCTGAATGAATCATTTCATTTCCGTATTATTTGAAATTTGACTTTTGATATCATATGAGGTACAATGTAAGATGATTATCATTTAGGACGGTTTCTCATCACCGACTTCAAATGCTCCACCCGTCCGTGTATTTAACTCTCAACCCCCACGTGCTCGAACTACTTTCCCAAACCTGCAACGTCCTGTTCTAATTTGAATTTCACTCGGAAATTTACAACCGGCAATTAGTTGGTGAGAGAAAGACCGTCTCACGTGTCAAAGTAAATTTGGCTCAAAGGTACAATGAGTAGAGTGCAAGAGCATGATAACGACATAACGGTTATTCTTTTCAGACGACGTTAAATATCACGGAAACCTCGGAAGCATTCGGCGCCTTTCGGAGCTCCGGAGAGTCAAAAGTCAAAACATACATTTCGTTTGACAGCTGTTTGCCGCCTTTTCTGGACTTTATGTATGTCTGATCGCCATTAAAACAAGTTCTTTGTGAATTGTTATACCCTTTTGTGTGAAAAATATTGTGTTTATATAGTTGTATAATATATAATACAGTAAAGTGTACGTGATAATAATTAGTATCTAGATTGAGTTTATAGCTTTTAGCTCTACTCTGTATTCTGTTTTAATAATAATTTCTTATTTGAATCCTGGAGCATGGAAACCCAAACTTCCCAGGACAAAACTTGCCCATTCTGCAATTTTGAGTTTTCTATTGTTTCAGCAAAGAATAGACATGTTAAAAATATTCATAATAAACAGCAAGATTCCGGTGCTAAAAAATCACATATTATTTGCCCATTGTGTACTGAAAATGAGTTAGTCTGTGGAACTTACAATAAAGTAGAATCACATTTGGATGAAAACCATAGAATAAAGTTACAAATGCAATCACATAATTTTGCTAGTGAAGAATGTTATAAACAATGGTTTGTAGAACAGAAAATTGATAAAACTTATGCAATGGCCAGGACTAAAAGATACAATGATTCTGTGGAAAAATCCTACATTTGCAATCGCAGTAATTCAATAGGTGAAAACATTGCTTAAATAATATCTAAACAACGGTAAAATGCAGAATGCATCTTTATATTGCTTTGTTTTACAAAAAAAAACTTGTATTATCCTTAGAATATAGCAGCAAGTGCTCCAAACGAATGGAGAAGGCTGGTGATTCTGTAAATATGTATGGAGTATGCCCATCTCGTATAAATATACAAATCTGGTCAACAGGTAAATTATTGTATTTCATTTAAAGTGTTATGTATAAGTAGATAGGAATAAATACTATATAACCTTAAAGTATGGTATCTATTTACATTAAAATAGGCTGGGTTATTTAAAAGAAGTACGAAATTTTAAATTATAGCCGAGACAACTGTAAAATTTTGGACATCGTCGTGTAAGGTAATAATTATTGTATTTTACCTTTATAATACATTCAGAATGATGTTAGTAGATATCTAGGATGTTAAAGTTGTTTGAAAAAAAATCACCCGTCAGTTTCTTGCAGTTTTTTTCTTACTTACTAAACTGCAGTTTTCTTAAAGCTAAGTGAGTTTAAATAAAGGACTCCAATGTTAGTATGTTTTTTATTTTAATAGTGTTGCATTCAATAACTAATCGGAAGTGTTTTTTTTCATTGATGTTATTGGTTCATAACAAACTAAATCCTAAATTCTATGTAGTTATCAAAGTTATACAGTTGAATGAAGATTTTGCGATACAGTACAAATAACCAATTCACTTTCCCAGATACCTATTGTACTCAAGTACGCACAATATGATAGAAGCATATTCTTAACACTAAAAACAGTTCCATAGCATATCATTATTCTTAACTAACTCATTCACAAAAATAAATAACAAACAAATAACAATAAATTACTCATTTTGCAGGGCCGAAGAAAGGCAATCACCAAAACAATAAAGATTTGTTGAGGTTAGGTCACAGTGTCGGATATTGAAGTTTCTAATTTTTGACACCAAACCCGCTGTTCAAAATTCCCGCCAGCGGCCTATCGCCGAAAGGCGCCGAATGCTTCCGAGGTTTCCGTGATATTTAATGTCCTCTATTCCTGTCAGTTTTGAAGTCAGTTACTTTACATGTCAATTATAAAACGTATTACAATTAACTATACACTACAAATAGCTTAGTTCCATTTGTGTTTTCAACTACTTCGCTGAATTAATGTACACATTTTGGTGCTGTAATGCATTTGTTTATTCTGGCATAATTTTCATGTCGAAAGAATTGTTTGTTCACCGTTATTTTTATACGATTTTATTTTATTGTTTAATTTACAGCTTTGGGCACATAGAAAATTTCTCGCTTGTTATCGTCTGCCCTCAGGCATAAATTGCTGCTGCATTTTAAAAATGCATGAAGCCATGCAATGAAAACAAAAGCTTAATTGCAGTTTTTATGTGCGCTCACTCATCCTGTTGTAATTTGATTTTATGTCCAAGCGTAATCCGATTAAATCAAATAAATAGTAATTATTGCACATTGGACATCCAGAGCTTCAGTGAAACCAGAGTGCGATGTTACTTTCATATTGCAAATCATTCTGGTTTAAGGGTTAAACAAGGGAACTAGTAAACAAAATATGCTAGCATAGAGATAATAGTATGAGGAATATATACTGCATTAACAATAAGTACTACTATGGCCACATATAAAATCTTATCTACCGCTTTGAACTACATACATACAGTTTTTCTTCCTTCCTCTAAAATTCCTTCAAATAGGCCTAACCAGTTCTTGTAGATTGTAGATGCTCTTACTTGGTGAAAATTAACACAGAGTTTCACAAATACAACTCTTTATCTTCCAGTGACCCGCTTGTATTTATATTTATCTGCATAACCAGTTCTTGCATTGAAACCTCCGATTCATCTCTTGTATATTTGTTATATTCGCGAGAGCTTTTCCTTTATTTTATTTTTGTTTATATATAATATGACACCTCTAAGTGTGCAGCGAAGATGAACGCCACACACACGTAAGTATACAAGAAGAGAAACCAGAGACAAACGGAACGAAAATCCATTTCTCGGTCCTTGGTAACGTTATCCGGTACTTAGATAGAGGATTGGGAAAATATTGACAGAGCGCTGAGGAAATACGGTAAGACTGTTATAGAAATATCCCGGCAAATTAGCTGTTTCTCCAGTTTGAAGACAGCAAGAAGTCACGTACTTCGCTCCATTAATGGTTGGTGGAGTTTTGTTGTGAGAAATGTTTGTAAGTAGTAATATGGAGATAATAACAGTTTGGTTTTATTCAAGGATTACATTGATTTCGGAATGTCACGTGAAGTTCTATTAACAATACCTTTTTATACTAAAGAATCCATAATGGCAAAACCTGAGGCTCGTATTTATAGTCTTCACTGTTGTTTCACAAGTTGAAGACGATTGAAGATAGCATATCAATCGAAACGTCGTGATACTCAAAAATTTTATGGACAATGGAAGTCCGAAATCAAACTTTTGAAAATATAGTCTTCACCTTGGGTTAATAATGAGGATACCTCACCCAAAGAGACCTTACAATTCCTGAATTAAGTCGAAGTTTGAGGCTTTTTAAGAGAGCTTGGAATAGCAAAACAGTGCCTCTTGTATAACCGTTCTATATTCATGTATTTCTTGATGTAACTTCTAGTCATCTTGTGGTGTCTGGTGTGGTTAATTCTCTGATTCTTCATATTTTCTGCTGGACGCCTTATCGGAATGATGGAGTAAGAGCATCTAAACGCTTCAAAAGTTTGACTGCTGACTTCCATTGTCTATAAAATTCGAGTATCACGACGTTTCGATTGATATGCTATCTTCAATCGTCTTCAGGTGAACTGAAGTATTCATCATCATTCATTCAGTGATTGTTGATCATTGAACGACGCTGTGGACTGCAATGCACAGTCTTTAATTGGTAAACAGAACCATCAGCAAAAGCAACGAAAATTACTAAATGGCTGTTAGTAACCAGAGTATTTTTTTCAAACAAAACACAACAACAAAACAACGCTATCTTCAAACCATCCTGTCAATCAACTTTATTGCTACTTTTTGTACTATAAATACAATTGTAGAAGTCACAACAAACAGGAAAATGTGAAAACAAACAATGTATAGCAAAAAAACATACAGCTAAAAAATCATGTTGACAAAAAACAATACCTACGAAGGACGAAGATGGAATTAGTGGTGATAGTGGTATACGTATCTCCATCTGTTGTTATACACTCGCGAATTATCGATTACGTCGCTAGACTGTGTAGGGAACATTATCGTAAAGGTATTTCTGGAAGCCGAATAAGGAGCGCCATCTATCTTCAGCTACATGGAACAGAAGTAAGCACGTTGCAAACATTTAGCCAGAGTTCATTCCAAACTTCGAAGGTTTAAAAATAGATGTCGCCTTCTCTAGATCCTACCGAGGATTTTAAATAGCCCTGGAATATTAGTTTAAATTAACAATTTAAGTATACAGATATTTTCAAGCAGTACTTGAAACAATCACGTTAAATATGACCTAGATATGCAAATATAGCAACTTAGAAGGCCCCAGAATGAAGAACCAAAATTCAATGTGAAATGAGTTTCCTCACACGATAAGTTTGTATGACGAATACAAGTTCGAATACTAAGCGGTAGGAGATGGGGACATGGCGGCCGCCTTTGATGACTGTGTCAGAGGCTCATGAAGAGACTCACTTGAAGCAGCTTTACGATATTATCTGCTTTAAATATCTCGCCAGAGGTGCATTTTCTCACTAGTCTCTAGCAAATGATATTTGCGACTCTATCTCTTGCATTATCACAATTTGTTAAGAGATAATGAATCCATTCCGCGTAGCTAATAATAATATCTCTCATATTCTAAGAACATGTTTAAGCTAGTTAACAGTCCCAAAATCTGACCAAAATTTAAAAAAAAATGAGTCAATCGGATTGACCCAATTTTTAACAGAGTTCAGTTTCTAAAACAGGTGAGACAAGTTGTTCAGTGAGAAAGTTTGTCGCTTATGGTCCAACTACTTTATCGTTGATCTTCCTGTTGTCTTCTGTCTTGTATATTGATTACTCCATATACACATTTAGCTCATGAAATAAATAGCAATATAAGTAATATGCTCTTGTGTTGAATATTTCTGTTAATTTACTTATATAAATATTAATTTTACATTTATTGTTTGTGTTGTTTATTCATACCGACCATCTTCATGCATTATTCGGGGCAATGAAATGGGGTTGATCTAAAAAACATCTGTTCAGGATGGAAAACAACAAAACTTGACGGGAGTGAGAAAGAAATTATCATTGTCAGTTTCTGCAGTATTACTGAAGATCCTACAAAAAATATCTGCTCTGAAAAACAACCACCTACATCATTGTAGCCAAAGAATAAACTCACGTGGCTTGTGAATAAAGTATAAAACAATCTACCTGAAGTAATATTGCAGTAATTTATTCACCATTTGTCAACACGTCTGTTACACAAAAGCACTGTTTATATATTTGCAAGAACCCACCCACAAACATTCAGCATTATTTCCCCACAATGAATACGTTTCTCGGCTCATTTAGACCGCAAAATCACTGGCATGCTGTCAAGCTTACGATAGTATCAGATTTTCGTTTTGAACATAAATCTTAACAGTGATAAATATTTCAACTGTGAGTAACTAAATTTTAAAATATTCAGTCTCCTCAAGTGCTATTTGCGTAAAATGACACTGTTTGAATACTTTCGTGTCTGGATATTTTCTAAGTGATTTTCCTAAAATATTGCTCGTTGTTATTTACTGATCCGTATCATTGCAAATTAAACGTAGATAGACGTAAATGTAGAATGTATTTTTTGAATGATCTTCCCTCCAAAAACAAACCTTGGTTCAACCAGAACTGCAGAGGTGCAGTAACGGCAAAATATCAACTGTATAGGGAATGGTAAACAGATCCTAAAAACCGATAGTCACCGCATTTTCATCCTTTCCAGAATCCACTGTAAACGGGTCATCCAGAGAATACACAGTCATTCTCCCGAAATGATCGGAAATGAAAATTTGATTCACAGATAATTATTATACGTAGGTCACGCTGAAAGTTTTCAGATACAGAAAAACTACAAGGTTTTTTTAAAAAAAATTATTCTGTTTTTTCAACATATTTTCCCCCTACCTCAATACATTTACGCATTCTGAAAAACCACTTGTCAAATTGTTGTGACCAACGTTCTTTTGAAAGGTTGCTAATTTCCTTAAGACCCGGCCCCTTTTAAACACAGCAAACCAATTAAAAACTGTAGCCCTAGAAGGGGCAGAGTCCCTAAAGCAACTCACTAAACTTTCGTGACATTCCGCTTGTTTTAGTCCCTTTTTATAGTCATACAAAATCATGGCTCGAAAATCGCGACTATCCGGTTACATTTTCACGTTAAAATTCGGCGAACACTTCGATACAATCGAGACCGTAGCAAGGCAGCTACTGAACGATTCAAACGATGCCTTTGCGTGTAAGCACTTACAACTTTAGACAAAATAGCTGCTCAAACTTGTTTAAACTTGTCTAGATTAGGAATATTTAAAGACTTTCAGCGTGACCCTCGTATAGGCGGCTTATATCTTATCTTGAGGTCCAAAGAGGTTAGTTCAGTTTTTTTTATTTATTAAATATTTCCTCAAACCATGCGATTTCTTAAGCTTCACAGAAAATATTTCAGGATTCTTGATGATTTTCCAAATGAGAAGTTGAAAAACTCCGAACAGACTGATCAACGTAACATGAAAACTGAAATATGTATTATCTTAAAGTTTCTAACATGAATATTTTGTATTTCAGCTGACCAAGCTCATTCTAATATAGGATAAAATCCGTAGAAATAAATTAGTTATTTCAGCTGTAAATCCAACGCTAACAAAATTTGGCAGGTATCAGTCATTATATAAAACTCAAATCTGATGCCAAATTGTTCCCACGAATCAAGTAAACAGTAAGCAATGTGGTCATAAAGTGGTGACATATCGCAATTCGTAATAACAGTGACGTATTAAGCTGGCACATTATGCACCTGTTACCGATTATACGTTCATCTAGAAGACGTTGTACTGCTAAAATTCGTTCGACAACTTCAACATACTACCTTCCATCGGAATAAGTTGAAACATTCTGTACGATATCGCCTGCTTTGGCGACTTTTACATAAAATTCTAGATTTACATTTTTTTGACATTTTCTTCTCAGTGGCAGCTGTCTTGTCGTCTTCAAAATTTGATACATTTACTTCTGAATCAAATACAATTTATGTACGTAGCTTTCCGTACAAAGCTGCTGTCCTTTGTAACTCAGTATGAGATGTTACCATTACCTTATCCCAGCCTCTCCATGTCACCGGCGCTGCTGACGAATAAGAATAATGTCGAGCCATTGTGAAGCATAAGAAGCTGGCCTTAACCTAAGCAAATATTTACTCTGTCTCCAGATCACTTGAGAAGCCAACAGCAACAGCTCTGGTCAGACTGTGAGAAAAACTTGTATTTTTAGAAATAATCGCACGCTGAGAAAGATTTATTGAGAGCAGATGCATTGGATGAATCTTTTCGCTGGAATCTCATGACATTAACATCTAGATTAGATATCATTTAACGTTGACACTTGCGTGCAATGTGACCACACGCTGCAATTTATATTAATGAGCGCCAACGTTATCATGGAAATTTGCAGTGAAACCTTGTTCCGGAAAAATTATATCCATTTGATTCTAAGACGAAATGCCCTTGATTGGCTTTACTCATAACTGGTCTTTTACAGGTTTGCTATACTAATGCTACATGCAGATGCAAAAATTTCCATCATCATATATTGTCTCATCTCCAAGTGTCGCCCTCTATGGGGTCCCATTGGCAACTTACGAAGTTAAAGTTCCCAACAGTTGTTCTCTACAGTTAGACCGCCAGGCTATACTGACGCGTCTAGGCTAAAGACGAAACATGCATGTCTATAGCAGGTCTGATGCATAATGGAAAGCATACACTTAATAATCATATAATGTGTATGACGTGTAGCTGCAAACATGAGGCAAGTCAGTCAATCATAGCGCAAGAAGAAACCTCAACTGTGATGTGAATAATGATATTTCGAAAGAAGTGAGGTGATTAGACAACCACGTAGATTGCAGATGCTTTTATTTGGTGGAACACTTCCATCATTTTAATAAAATTCGAAACGTGTCACTAAAAGAAAGACTTTTATTTGTGAAACTGTGTGATAATTACACAACTCAACTTTTTATCTACATAAGAGAATCTTGTAATATCTCTATTACTCAGCTATAGAGAAAACTCCTCTTGCACCAAATATAGAAATTGATGCTCAACCAGGATTTCGCCCAATAAAAATGATGAAACTCAAAAAAATAAAAGTATTTTGATGGAAATAGGAATAATTTATAACTCACTTAGGATATCAAGGTAACAGTTACTACATTTCTTGTAAATCGAAACACATATGTGGTTATAAATGTATGACATTGGGGAAAATGTAGCATATAACGTACTTTCGCTTGGGAATGTTGTTAAAAAATAATCATTTTTATGGTACCCTGATGCAGTTTGCTCGGAAAAGGAGATAGTTTATGAACTAGGATTTCACGGTCACAATACACACTTCGCTTTATCAAGGTTAATAATTTGACCATGTACTTGTGGAACATATTGACGAAAAAAATAGGTAGAAAAAAACTTGATGACGTAAGGTCGACTAATCGGTGTATCTGCTTTACATGCTGGATGTTCCCGGTTGCGTCTCTTTTTTTTCATTTGCTTAAATCTTTCTTAAAGAAACGGAAAAAATAGCAATACATATTCGTAAAAAAGTCGAGTAAAGTTTCTCACTCTTGGTGTTGAATTGGCCTTCAAACTATTACATCTTCAACTGTAAAATATATGTATTTAAAAAAATGAAATTGGTCAGTGTTGCCTTTAAAATTAGTCCTTTAACGTACATTATTACAGATGAGTTTTTCTGCATTGATAATAATCGTGTTCCCATTTAAATCGGATAAGAATAAAAATATATCCCGTCCATGTGTATGGCAGATAGGCGTAGGTTCTCAAGGTTTTTTGTACCTGCTTAATCTAAAGTTTTTATTTGGATGAAACCATTTAATTAATAACCCATTTATGGTCAAAATATCAGCTTTGCTGAAATGACGTAGATTTGGTGGCTAGAGGATCTTTATCAAGGAAGTTATGGACAGGACATGAAGAAGGTTTCTTGAGAAATACCAGTTATAATAGTCTTATGTTAGAGAGAATTTTCCGCGTGCAATTGAATCCGCTTCTAGCTTTTCCTATTCTTATTTTTATTTCCCAGTCTTCATTAAGGCAACATCTCAACCATGTAAATTGCAGTAATATTTTCTGCAAATCTCCTGCCCTGTCTGCTCAAAAGTACCACATCATCCGTGTACCGGAGGCTCTTGATTATTTCACCTCTGATATTATTCTTGAACAGATATCATTATTAAGAGGGAACTCTAGCTAGAATAAAAGGCGATTCGCATGGGTTTCCAATATTTTGTTCTCAAGGCTCATTTTTCAAGATAATGGAAGTATTTTTTCACAAATGATAGAGAAAGGTTGGAGCTATGCTCGTGCGAAGATCTTTTTCAATTTCTGATAAAAAATTAGGTATTCAGATATTACACATGAATATTGACATTTTTGACATTATGTTTGAAGTACTAGCGACTTCTGATTTTATTATGTGAAACAATAATTCCAAAATCATGAATAGAAGGAGCTTCTTCTGACACTTCAGTTTCATGGCACACAGAAACGGTGTTATGAAAAAGTTCCACGAGTCCCATGTAACCCTGACTGTTATCTTATATGATCACAAATAACCAGAGATCAGCTAATTCTGGCAACATACATTGAACATATTTCAACAAAAAGATTAGTGTGTCTGTTAATCCATGATTTTTCCTCGAAAATTTAAAAATAAACGTATTTTTTTGAATGTCGCGGTATCATCGTTTCGGCTAATAATAAACTTCATATCATTATCTATTGTGGTGTTCTGAATGCTAACGTTTGTCTTTATCTTTTTCATTTAGCATGTGTCTTTAATGAATACTACTCTTGAGTGATTTAACAGGAAAAAGTGTTTGCCCAGAAATACTGATCAGTGCTGAACCACTAGCAAATGCTCCTACTACCAGATCTTACTACATATGTGATGATTGATGACTAATTAACTGATTTATTAATGTTTATTTTCCTTTCTCTATCTCTGCCGATATCTACCAAAGTTGCTGGTGGTATAATGTTTCCTCTGGCTGAAAAATATAGGTATTCACATACATTGGCGCTTAGAATGGTTCATTCATAGTGTATCGTGGCTCCACTAGCCACGCGACGGTACCGGAAGCCTGAGATATGTAGTTCGAGCTTTACCAAGAGCAGATTTTGCCAGAGTTTCTTACTGCAAATGCATAGCTCACTAGATAGCTTACTACATATGTACTTTACCCTGAATGATGTCTAATTAACTGATTTATTGTTTATTTACTTTTCTTTATCTCTGGCGATATTTACCAAGGTTGCTGGTGGTAAAATTTTTTGCCAGAGTTTCTTACTGCAAATGCATATTGAACGCTTTTGTTGCATTTTCTTCCAGTGTTATATTTTCTCTCTCTGCTAAGATCTTTGCCTCTTCCCAGAACGAAATTACTTTTTTCACTGTGAACCGCTACTGACAACGATTTTATTCATGTTCGAGGCTCAGTTCAGAATTAGCCCAGATTATAAAAATCACACAGCGGTAAACGAACTCCGTGTTCTGAAAATTTAATGTGATAACAAGGAACGGGTTAAAACTTCGATATTCAGTACGATGACTTGGAGTGCATGATATGGCGCTTTCGTGAATATTTAAACTTTGTGCTAGTTTGCTCTCCATGGCATAATGGAAACAAAAGGTGAAGCTTTCGCGATTTCACAGACTTATAAGGTTTTAATTACTACTGCATCTAGTCTTGTAGAGTGTAGAACATGTCAAAGAAGGCACCAATGAGCTACGAGAAAATATGAGTCTACAGTGATAAGGTAATCCTAAAAGGTAACTGCTAAAGCTGTGGCTGCCCATCAAGGCTTATGCCAAACGTTAGTGAACCACAATCCAGCAAAAGATGGATGCTGATGAATGTAGTACACTCTATTTTGTTGTATGGGTCAGAAGTGTGGGCAGAGGCACTTCAATTCTCCAAATACAACAAACGGATTGCGTCTGTTCAGAGAACGGCAGCTTTACGCGTCGGAAGTGCATACAGAACTGTGTCTACAAGTGCGATTCTTGTGATTGTAGGAACGCCACCGATAGACTTGGTGGCAAAAGAGCGCCAGTGTGAAGAAAAGAACATCAAAAGACGATGGACAGTGGGCGACAACGGTGGGAGCAAGATACACAGATAGCCAAATGGACTCACACCCTAATCAGACAAGTGGCACCGTGGCATGATAGGAAGTGGGGTGAGATCAACTATTATCTCTCCCAGTTTCTGTCGGGACACGGTCACTTCAACAGCTACCTGCACAAAAGGACTCTACTCGACTCCCCTAACTGCACCTATTGTCCAGGTGCAGTGGATGGACCAGAACACACGTTCTTTACCTGCGAAAGGTGGAACGTGTGGAGGGCATCAATGATGATGACCCTGGGCGAAGTTGTTACGCCAGATACCATAGTGAACTGTATGGTTCGATCCCCTCAGAATTGGAATGCTGTGGCGGGATTTGTAGAGATGGTTCTACGGGAGAAAAGTTCAGAGGAAAGAGCCCTACAGCAGGTGGCCCAACACATGCGAGCCTGATTATAGGCGCTGTAAATAGTGTCCGCCTACAGCAGTCTGGTTCTTATGGGTTGGGCAAACCTGATTGTAGGCGCTAACTACAAGGAAACGTTAAAATTTATAATCATATGTAATCAGTTTGACACTAACAAATAAATTTAATGATGAACGAAAATGACTTAATTTTGGCATATGGAGACAACAAGGATCAACAAAGTGACATACCGAAGAATCATCAAACACTAAACCATAATGTGGCTTATCAGCCAAAGTTAAGAATGTTTCGAGTTTCAGTTAAACCAACTGCCAATTTTAAATGCTATAGAGTGTAGCTGCTTTTACTTGGTGAAACTCTTCTATCATGCAGACAAAAAGATTGCGTAATTAACACAGTTACACAAATAAGACTATTTTTCTTCCAGTGACTCGTTTCGATTTATATTTAAATCTGACAGAACGGCGATGATTTAAATATAAATCAAAACGCGTCACTGACTGAGTTTTAGAAATCTCCCCTCAGAGGAACCCGTGATCCACACCTGCGTATATGAAATATCCATGATTTGGCAGTGTGGAATCGCTGTCCTGTAGACATGCGTATGAGTCATGCAAGGTAACATCGATCGTTAAAGTTGATAAAAAAATTAGAAATACATTACTGCCAAAGACAACAAACCAGCTGTTGAACATTTATAACTAATCCTCGATTTTGTATACAAACTGCAAAAGATGACGTATTACTGAACTGTTCACAGATCAATGGAAGTAATGCTGAGGTAATGTATCGAATAAATCAATATTATTCTTCAAATGTAAGTTTGTAAAGAATTATCAGGAAATCGAGATATTAATATACTTAGAAACATAATATTTTGTTTATGAGTGGGATCAAACTTTATATCCTGGTATCAACAACTTTAATAATAGTGCGTATTGGTTTACTGTATGATTTATTTCTGTAGCTTGCTACATTGCCTGTTTATGCTCTCGTAATTTCTAAAATATACTTTCTCTCGATAAATGCAAGTTGGATAAATTCAAAGGCGAATGCAGATGTGAATATTAGCTGAATTTGTCAAAAATATCACTTGAGCCAAAAATTTCATCATCATATCCCATCTCCAAGTGTCGCCCTCTATGGGGTCCCATTGGCAACTTACGAAGTCAAAGGTCCTAACAGTTGCTCTCTACAGTTAGACCGCCAAGTGTCGCCCTCTGTAGAGATCTCCATTGTCATATCTCCAAGTGTCGCCCTCTGTAGGGTCACATTGGCAACTTACGAGGTTAAAGGTCCTAACAGTTGCTCTCTACAGTTAGATCTCCAAGTGTCGCCCTCTGTGGGGTCACATTGGCAACTTACGAAGTTAAACGTCCTAACAGTTGCTCTCTACAGTTAGACCGCCAGGCTATACTGACGAGTCTAGGCTAAAGACGAAACATGCATGTCTATAGCAGGTCTGATGCATAATGGAAAGCATACACTTAATAATCATATATTGTGTCAGCATGACGTGTAGCTGCAAACATCAACCATAGCGCAAGAAGAAACCTCAACTGTGATGTGAATAATGATATTTCAAAAAAAGTGAGGCGATTAGACAACCATGTAATTGTCACACAGTTTCACAAATAAAGCTCTTTCTTCTAGTTTACATTAAAATCATCGTCGGACTATCAGATTTGACTGCTAACAGGCTACTTAGATTACTTGCCAAATAACTAACTAGTCCTATCATGGAAACAAAACTAGAGCTCTCAAAACTAGCATACTATCTATCCTGTCTAGTTATTTTTCTATGAAAACTTTCGTGAAGTCAGGGACTTGCTTATTACCAGATAGTCTTGGCGATGTTAAGCTCGAGGCCATACATATTACTATGTAACTTCATTTATTTTTGTCATACGATGGTGTAGAACTTTTGATATATATTTCACTTAATAGACAGGCATATCCAAAATGCTTTTTGCCGATACCTATTTCTGATCTGAAATAAATCCTTAAAAGACTGGACAGTGTCTATAAAATGCGACATAGCAACTGTTGATGTGTATCTGTTATGATGTTTGGGTACTCATGAACTCATGAATCCTGACCAGGTTAAGTTATTATTCCCAGTTTAAAGCAGCTTCTCAGACAAACCAAGCGTTTTATGGCTAGGCTCAACCGACTTATTTTGCCTTGGTCAGCCTGCAGTACCTCTATATCCTAAAAATTTTGGGCAACCTTGTATATGAGCCATTCAATTTCTATAAATCAAATTTGTCTTCTAAATGCACTTCCGAATTATAAATTCATTGGATATAAGTAAGTTTCGCTCAACCCACTTAACTTGACCTCTTGAGCCTATATCAGCTCTATGGTTGAGGGATTTTGGGACACACTGTATATGTATATGTTTTTATAATTGTTAAACTTCTGGCAACTTCTTTGCAATTTTAGCGTGTGCAATTCGCACAGAAAGCTGTTGACGAGATCGCAGACAGACACAGGGTCTCACTAATGTGGGTCCCTGGACATTCTGAGGTTCGAGGCAACATTATGGCGGACACTTTGGCGAAGGCAGGATCAAAAGGAAATCTTTTGGGTCCGGAACCGGCTGTAGGGTTAGCTGCAGGTAGAATTAGAAGAGCTACGGACGAGTGGAAGCTAATTCAACACTCTTTGAGGTGGAATAGCTTCTCAGAACATCTCCGACAGCCACGGGAATTCATTACAGGGCCAGAGAGGGGCGATTTTGCCTCTCTCTCTTGATAGGAGTCATCTTAGGTTGCTGGTGGGACTGCTCTCTGGTCATAATACCTTTAGGCGGTACCTGCACCTAATGGGGATAGTTAGTGACCCAGTCCTCGGGCACCACAGGCAGGCCATACTGGGGTCCATGATTCTGGAACCAGGGGATATAAGATGGGCAGGACCCAAGGCCATACTTAACTTTGCGAAAAGGGCTGGCCTTGGGAACTAGAACTGATAGAGGCGCAAAAGGGCCCGGCGGTCGATGGTCCACATCGGAATGCCTCTTTCTGTTCACTCATTCTGGCATTTAAATTAATTTCCGGGAAATATGATTCCCCATCGTAGACACTGAATCGATTTAATGGGGAGACTAGCGATCGCAAATGGAGGTTAACGATTTCTGCTAAGTTCCGCAATAGCGATGTATATCATAGTGATATAGCAGCGTTCTCGCCGGCGTCGAAAACGAGAGAATCATCTTTCGCCCACGAACCAAAACATGCTTTGGGGTCGCGAAATGCCGGCACATCGGCAGTCGTCGCGACGCTCGTTTCACCGACGCACACACGCCAACGACGCGACGTCTTGCTATCAATGCAGTTGGTGCGGGCGGAATATTTGTTGGACTATCTTGTGATTGTTTTCGTTGAGGCATTCTCGTGTGCTCGTGTCGGAATATAGGTTGGTGTTATTATAATTTATCATCTTTCTAACTAACTTGAAAAGGGAGTCATTATTCCAACCCATGATTATTTATATATGATTATATTGGAATTGCTAAACCGTCATATATGCCGCTCTGTTATGGATCCAGAGCAGATCTAGAAAGTTTCATGTACGTATATCTGTTTATACTCAGAAACTACTGATTGTATTGCAATAGTTCGTTTTTATTGGCTCAATTATTTTTTATATCAGGAGTGTTGAAATTTTCAACAAAAACGGTTCACAAGATAAGTGTTTGTTACTCGACAATCATGCTTGAATACCGGATACATTGGTGATCGTGCAAAGAAAGTATTGGGCGTAACTACTACTTAGATACATGACTGCTCAAAAAACTAGCTTCGCAGTTTGCTTTTTTGTAGTCTTCACCCGAAATTGAGCAAATGAGGAAGCTTAGAGGGCAGTCCGTATGTTTGTAACATCACTGGAGTTGAAAAATGAAAAATTTTCCTTATATACGTTAATGATTGGTCTGATTTGCTTTGAGTTTTTTTTGAGCCCCCTAATTTGTTTTACTTGCCATATGTCGCGAATCTGAAATTGCTATTGCCACGAGAATATTTAAAACTGTATACAGTACTGGCTAATTATTCATTTCATGACTGTCAAAACCCCTACGTCCATCAGTTATTTCAGAGGGATATTTTTCCACCAAAGATTGGCCGGGGATTTTGCCCCCATAATTGATGGGCCAAATCCCCGTACTTCAATCCAACGTTTTTCTCTTAGCGCTGATACATTGCAAAATCGATGAAGAAAAAAATGATATACAAGACAAAATTATACTACGTATAAACAATCTACTTCAAGCGATAAAAGGAAACCAGATGTGATAAAGCTTTATTAAAAAGGGAATAAAATTTGAGTGAAGCATGTATTGCCCAACAGAGAAGAATCCGTTTACAACAATTGGAGTGAAGAAGTCAATAGGAAATAATCAATAAGATACTTCCTACCTCCTTAGGCACTTGAATTAACACATTATCTTGATAAAATAATGTTTTCCCAAGTGATGATAAACTACATAGTTTGAATATTTATGATTACTGAAAATTTATTGCGGAATCTTTAACAAATACGTCATAAAAGTCACTTACAAATAATATTATTCACGACTCAAAATTTTCTGTTTTAAGCTCTTTTGTTAATAATTTAAATTTATTGGAAGAACTCGGAATGCATCGAAAATTTACTATCTTCATAATTTATATTTATGATCATATTCTGTAGTCCAAAGTTATTGAACATAAATCTACCGTTTCTGTGTGTTGAAGCCAAATGAATCAACATCTTAGAACGTCCTTTAACAACTCAAAATACATTATTTTCCCCCCTTTCAACCTTTTCCCAATTTTTTAACTCCCTAAGCATCTTCAAAAGATTATTCGGGGCCACAAACAAGACGTTTGAGGATTCCTTATTCCACCGAAGCAGCTTCACCTCATCTTCAATCAACACGTGAAAACGTGGAATGTTTACAAGGAAGACCTGTGCAGTGGGGATGGTTCACTACTTGGAAGAGCTATAGGAATAAATTAATTTTCGTTTGATATTTGAAGATTATGTAGATGCTTCTATAACACAAATTTTTCCATACATTAGCTTGTGAAAATCTTGTGAAAATCTTAAATATTGAACAACTAATCGTGGAATGCAGAATAATTCTACTTGACGTAATTTTCTATGGCGTAAACTGTTGCAAAGTAGCTAAAACAAGAGAGAGAAAATAGCTTTCAGAAAAAAATGTTGTATTCTAATTTATCGGTTTTGAAGATAAATGTGTGAATAATCATGACATAATGTCCAATAAGTACCGGAGTCAAGAGTTTGTTGATGGCGGGGCGTATTTGACGGTAGGTCGCTAGGCAGGCGTGCCCGAATCTGAGGATTCTCTTACGGAAATTGTACTCTCCGGAACAGCTGCTGCTATTCCACAAAAACCTAGATCAGAACATCGCTGGAGAGTTGCTCAGATGTATGGTATAAAAACCGGCAGGATTGAAGCCTCCTAGTGCCTATTAACGTTGTAAGTGAGAAGCTGACTACACTCTAAAAAGCCTGTTTACTTTTTTGAAGAAACATATGGTTAAAATGTGTTTGAAACATTCCGAATCTATCGAACATAGTCGTATGTATCGTCTTGAAGTCCACACTTATTGGAGAGAAGCCTTTTTTAGCCAAACCTCTGCCATTGGTATTCCCCTTTTCAGCAAATTGATGTCGATTTACCCGATTCCATTTCTTTACAGATAGCTGAGCATCCTGGGCTCCAAGTCAGACCACAGGCACCCCCATCAAGATGGCGTCTGCCACCGGAAGCGACACCGCTTCCGTAAAATCGACGCCACGCGTCAAAACTCCGGACGGGCGCAAGGTGGGCTTCGCTCGGCCTACTCTGATCATCCCTCCGCCACAAGCCCAGCGAATCTATGGGCCACACAGTGCCCACACCGCCCACACGGCTGGTGTACCCCTCACCGCCGTTACCATCGGACCTCAACAGGGCATGTACGGCCGGAAAGCCTCCATGTTCGTGTTCGATCAGTTCCATGGACTCAAAGACTTCACGATGAATACAGCCAAGTCCGGACTTGGTCTCGGGGAGAAGTGGTCGTACTGGGTGTACAATAAGATAACTACGCTGAGTCGGAAGTGGTTTACGCATTTTTTCTTGACTATAGTGTTGGTTTTGTATACTATATGCGGAGCACTTACGTTTGTTTATATAGAAGGTAAGTGCGGAGTTCACCGTGTTTGTATGCACAGCACAGGTTACGCTGTAATTATAAGGATATGCTGATTTCCAAATTCACATAATTTACATTATTTTCAATACTTACTTGAAATGAATCATGAATTCTGAAATTCGACCAAACTGTCCAATATACTGATATTTCATAAATTGCAAAGTCTTACCGATCTTGCCATAGTGTCAAAACGTCGAGTTATATACTAACCAAAGATTACTGAATGGACACAGACAGGCAGACGCAGAGACATGATGACAGACAGACAGTTCGACGTAAATGCGAGGCATTTATAAGGCAGACGCGGAATCAATCGAAAAATACATAGACTTTGCAACTGACTCAACAGATTGATCTGTCCAGCTTGTTGGAGTTATACTAGTAACATATTTATAAGAGGTTTGGAAAAAACTAATTTTATATTAAATTATCATTATATTTGAGATATAGTTCTAATATTATCTTAAGAATTCGTAGACTAGAAGGCATTATATGACTTAATCTTGTGAAAGGCGTTATTCTACTCGTGTTTATCAACAAATTTATTGAAGGTAACTGCATGTGCTCTATTATTCTTGCGCATAAAGTTGCTCGGCTCATACATATGATTTATGATACTAATTTCAACTAAATTTATTAATAAATCGACTTCAAATGCATATTTTACAGCATAACGATACACAGTAAAACATAAAAGCTCATTTTATTGGCAATAAATGCAATAACTTTTTTCTGTGAATACATCATGGTGACAGATACCTCAATACGGAAAGAAAACACGTCAATACATTCGAGGATGTGGCGCCTGTATCCGTCGCAAAAATTGTTTTGATAATCAAATTATAATCAAAAAGCTACTACGAGTAGTATTGCAATCAAACTGTAGGGGAAACAATCAAAACAACAGAGAAAATAGGATACGTAAGTTTGTTACTAGACTAGCTACTGTGATGCTGCGATTGAATCTGAGTTTCTGCAAAGTTTATCAATTAGATTTAAGCTGGGGGTGCATTGACCAGTAAAACCAGGGATTTTTTCGCATTTCCTCATGACTGTGTAAGGCCAAGAAAAAAGTTGTAGTTTTGCTCTCTGGGTTATACTGTTTTTTTACCATGGTGGTTTCGCGAGTTTAAGAAATAATATAATTCATAAACGTTGATCCGATTCAGTTTGAGTAAGTTTGTAGTGCAAGTAGTGACTGTTCTACAATGAGCATAAATATCATTTTTCTGTTTTTTTTTATGCTTGATTAAGCATCACAAAAACTTCACCAATAGATTCATCGGTGATCACCGTTTGCTATGGATCACAATGCTTACGACATGCTTTGCAATTTATTGTTATATTTTAGACAAACCAAACTGGGTGCAAATTTTGCTACCAAAGATTTTACAGCACTGTATTCAAATCTGATCAGCCACCCTGTAATTTGACATCAAACAAACGTAATGCCTCAGAGCTCAATTGAGTTCTCGACTATTGGCATGGGAAGTAAAAGCAAAATAATAATATTGGTAACGGTTAAATGCAGAGCTCGTGTGCTAGAAACAACAAATCCGTGGAACAACAAGCTGAATTCTAGGACCGCCACAAACAAAACCTAATTAGCATTAATGTTTGCCAGGTCCAATTTACCGCACGGCCTTTTGGACGTCTTCCAGAAGTGCAGACTGATAAAGTTGTGTAGCAATGGACTTGCTCTACTTCCAGGAAACATTAGACTGAGCCACTGCTGCTGTTTTGATACATTTAATAATCAAATCACCATAAAAAGTGAATTCCGACTGACAACCGACTTTTTTTGAGAAACAAGGCAGCGCTGCGCGGTAGATATCTGAGATTTTTCATTACGTAATAATAACAAATCATATGAATAGAGGCACACCAATAATGGATTGAATTATAAAAAATGCTGCAAGAAATTTTCTAGTATAGGCTTGATACGTTCTGGATCACATAATATTTTCTGTTTATTTTGGCGACATTCCTGAAACCGACCAATAATGGCATTGGTTTTTTGTGGTTCAGTACACGAATTCTTCATATGCTAACGGAGCATGATTTAAGAATATTTATCATGTAGAAGCTCATGTAATCGTTTGCTCCTGGTGTAACAGCTAAAATAAAATAATCTGATTCAATTTGAAATAGATAAACTATATTTGTTTAGATGGGAAAATGATGCAAAGCATTTTGCAAAGTTTAATGTTAACCAAATCTGTATCATATTAATTACATTGAATGGATGTTTTATACTAAACTGTCTCAACAATAGAACTCAAAATACGCGGGACATTATTGTTGCTGATTCTGCTGATGCTGTTACCTTGACTATATTTATTTATTTATTTATTTATTTATTTATTTATTTATTTATTTATTTATTTATTTATTTATTTATTTATTTATTTATTTATTTATTTATTTATTTATTTATTTATTTATTTATTTATTTATTTATTTATTTATTTATTTATTTATTTATCTATTTATTTATTTATTTATTCATTTATTTATTTATTTATTTAATTATTTATTTATTTATTTATTTATTCATTTATTTAACTCAACACAACAAGTACACGGGCTGTGAAAAAGCAAGGTCTAAAATGGATGCTCCAAGATGCTTACATAATACATCGTAAACTATACATACAGTTATTCCGAATTAAAGTAACACAAAATTATCTTAGTATAAAATTAAAATTATGCAATTTTTGCTCCTCAGCAAATATAGAGACTGATCTTTTGAATCGCTCTCTACCCAGAATGGAGCATATTGGCAATATTGATGACAATTTTTTTGATAAAAATAGACAAATTCTTCCATATACCTAAAAAATGTGGTTTTTGAGTTGTGTACTAACGATATTCTCAAGAAACACATACAAAAGCGTTAAAAATAGATTATTGTCAGAGTATTACGTCAACCATGAGGTGATATAAACATATACATAAGCATTTCTTGTTTGATGAATGTAACCGAATAAACTCCATTCTTTTTGAGAAGATATAAAATGGACTGGACTAGAAGAGAAGGTTAGAATAATTCCCAAACTCCATCGAATAAAGCTGCAACCATAACTTCATTATTTCATGAAGTTCTCACGTTTTACGGGAATTGAATTGCATTTTTATATTCACACTATATACGTGATGGTAGAGCTACTGGAATATTTAGTTCTCCTAGTGTAACTATATAGAAAAGCTTTGACTTTCGCCGTGCTAATGATATACACAGATGGAATTTTCCACACGTTCTACATGAACGTGGGCACGTAACAAATATGTTTATTTGTTTACAGTTCACACCTTGAGAAGGAGGAGATATAGCCTTATTAGCCCATTCGTATAAAGATACAACCCTATATCAGAGATAACGAGCTGTAAACTTGTATAAACCACTGTTTCGATGTTATGTCAATTGGCTCAAATATATCGTAGAACCTTGTGTTCGCGTCTCTAGACGAACAAAGCTAAAGGTCACAGAAATGTATTTTTTGTAACTTCCTATGATCTGAATGACTCTTAACTTAAGATGGAACTCCTCCTGTCCACCTAGAATGAACGGCGTTTTGCAGAGGTTTTCCGTATTTCCTTTCCAACGCTCATTTTCCAGGAATTTTAGATATTGTCACATGAATATTGACGTTTTTTGACTAGCCTCGGATGTTTCTTAACCTATTGATAACCGAAATATCAAGGTTGAAGGGCTTTGCATAGGCATAGAGCCGTTCTTTCTCTGTGATTTGCACAAAAAATATTTTCATTATGTTCAAATCAAGCGGCTCGAACGAAAATATCGTCTGATAAAATGTTCAAAAACCTATCTCATTCTATGTTTTGATTTACTTGTATAATGCCAAAACAAAGATTACATACAGCTGTTTATCATTCACTCCAAGATTCACCTTTTTTGAGCCTTGTATGGCTGGGCCATATGTTTAGGATGAATTATTATAACAGAACTGAATAGAGAAAAGGGCTTCAATATAGCGTTTAGTATTAATGACTATATTGTAATATTCGGACAAAACGGAAACTATTTCCCATATTGAAATGTTTGTTCCACTAAATAACATTGCATAGCAATATCCAATCATGTGGACGGCAGAGACGTATTCAAAATTGATGATCGTTTCATATATAGGGTGTCCCTACCGTCTGAGGGCTCCATACCAAAGATTTTTTTAAAGGAAACAGTAATAAATTGTAAAGCCATATTCTAAGGCACAATTTAAAAATGCTAATTGGCTACTTATGTTTGTCCCATTATCTTTGGCCCCACTTAATCCGGAAAGTACCATCTAAATTTTGTTGAATTTGATACTTTGTTACTAGTATAGCAAGAACAAAAAACTATGTCATTTTTGCAAATTGTTGTCGTTTTTTGGACAAATCCGGGTAGAACCAAATCTCAATTCTTTATGGCGTTGGGATATGCTGTTCTACTGTCATGTTTTTATGAAAATATTAGAATAATGGAAAGTTTTGAAAATTCCATCACTGCGTGGGAAGTACATCATCAACCTATTAAACAAAATGTATGCAAACTAAATAAATTTGCATTTGGTCTTGCCAGCTAATATTCGGTCCAATATAAGTTCTATATTCAACTATATTGTTTCAGGTCACAATGAAAAGATAATTTCAAGAGACATTAGGAAAGAAAGGTACATTCTGATCCGAGAGCTGAGGAATTTATCGCTAATAATGCCTCAAAGGACATCGGAGGGTGAGTGGGAGGGGGAAGCAGCCAGGAAGATGATAGACTATGAAGATGCAATCATAGATGCCTACCGAAGGAACACCCTTCTCCTGACATATCCTGAAGGGTCTGTGTGGACTATGTTAAATGCAGTGGTGTTTTGTGCTACTGTGTATACTACAATAGGTGAGTTGTTTTGTTGTTACGTTTTACTCATATACCGGGTGTCTACTAAATATCCCGCCACACTTGAATCTTAGTATCGGCCTCACCTTAGAATACAGCCCTCTCATGGTCGCTCGAATATAAAAGTTCCTATTTAAATGTGGTCTAATAGAAGAAAATACCCAATCAGTTCTTGAAAACCTCTGGGCCTCTTTCCTAGAGAATTCCTTGGGTACCGTAGTGATGAAGTAGCAAAATTGCTACTTTCAGCTGAGGAAACATCTCTTTGGACGAGTTATCAACAGGAAGATACATTAATCATCTGTTATGTTATCAATTCGAAAGTTCTTTCTGGAGAAGCGCTAGCCCTATATGTAAGGGATGCTCCACTTTATCGTGTCACCAAATTCTTTTACAGTTCATGGTGGCAGAACCCTAGTTCTGAGCAACCTTTGGGAGGACGTACAAGGATCTCAATGAGGCCTGAGTGCTGTAATCCTGACAGATAACACTTACTACAATACAGAATACTAAAAGAAGAAGATCAGAGAAAAGAAGTACAACTTTCAAAAGTTGCAATGTACTTTAGCAATTGCATTTTTTCCAGTCCAAGTCGCGCCTAGAAGGTTTGCCAACTTGCTCAACTGTAGACAGCTTTATGTTGTCTAACTTCTTCTCGTTCCAGTCCGTCATTAGTTTCCTCTAAATCTACAGTTCAAATGTAATAGATTAATGAAGTTGAACACCAAAATTTGAAGATTCGTAGCTCAGTCACAGTTGTTTGCACCCTTATGTGAAGGAAAATCCCTTTTTTACCCTAGTTGTTCGGAAACACGAGAATTCTAACTAATGACCAATATTTCGTCCTATGGTATACGAAATGTTGTACCTTAAGTAAGTAGGCACCACAACAAATGAGATAAAAGTAATGAAGTAAAAGGGTCGAGGTACAACTTTTGACGACGATGAAGGTTCTGAAATTAAATTGTGTGTTTTGTGTAAATGTGGGTGGACATTTATCCCTAACACCGCTTTTAGAGCCAGTAGGCTTTCGTTTGTGAAGCTATATTTATATATAAATAAAATTTTGATGGAACTTGGGAAGCGAAGCCCTGTGACGCACGTGGCGGCAAAAAATATCAAAACAATCCCAACCCTGCATTTCTATCTTCATCAGATCCTGAACATTTTAAGCCATAGGAAAAAATATTTTCCTGATTGTGTATTTAACACACCGTTTCACAAATAAAACTCTTTTTCTTTCACGCGTCTCGATTTATATTTAAATCATTGTCGGGCTGAAAAAAAGAGTTTCTCCTCCAAAATGGATATCCGAGGATGATGAGTGTAAATGCGCCTTAAGATATGAAGTTAAAGTCCAAAATTGATCGTTGAGTGTGGCTACCCATATTACTTATCTCGAAGAGCAATCTGTGTGTGTGGATATTCGGTTTCCTGTATATATGGCTACATACGAATCAGCAGTTCAGAATTCCATCAGTAAAATGAGTTTACCGAAAGGTCTTCTGCTTCGCACACTCTAGACAAATGCAATACCATACAACTTAGAGTTAGGCGTCTTTCTCAGAATGATTGTGTAGACTGTGTTTCAAAGATTAGAGGTGCTCGAAATCGAACTGATACGTCACAAAATTGTATCCTCATTCATACAGGGTGTCTTGTTGTTCGTAACTGCTGAACTTCTACTTTACAAAATGGTTGCAACCCTTGCAGACGACACAGCTTCGATTGCAACTGACGAAAGTCTTGCTTTGTCTACTAACAAAGGTCAGACAGTGTGGTCGATACCGGTTTTCAATTGTTGGGAAGCAGATATTCAGTGAAACAAGATTTATAGCACATACATTTTTTTGAATGGAAGTTTTAGTGTCATTTATATTTATAAAGCCTTGTGAAATAAACACTAGTCTTCCATAAATTACATCTCACATAAATCAAGTTGATATAATGATATGAATATGCTTCCTTCTTCTGTGGAATGAACAGAAGAGTTATTTTAAGCTCGCCCCATTTTGAATCTTCTACTTGTATTTACTTGACTTCTGTTGTCTTATGATTACGTATAGCGCATTATTGTGCGTCACGTTAGACATTTATGACGATACAAATAAACTTCCGTTTGATTAATTCCGGAGTAAACTTTGGCTAAGATTGCTTACATACATATTCACAAACTACTTTTATCTGAGAATCTCTACTCAATCATACTTGAAAAGTATTTGTTATTCAAAGAATTCTATTTTGAAGGCAATTCTCGCCAAATTGATTTATTTTTAAGCGCAGACGATGCGTAGTCGTAGAGTTTTTCGAAATAAAAAAGTTGTTTTTAGAACGTTCCTAATAGCAGTAAGGTGTCATTCCAGTAAAAATAATATGCAACGATTTAGCTGCTTTCTTTGTGAGGCTAAAGTGCTTCATAACGCAAAAAAACATCAACACTGGAATATATATCCATTTGTAACTTATTGAAACTTACCTGCGGTTCTTTTTTTGATTCGTCTTATACTCGCTTTTATTTTCACTCATGTTTTTCCATCCAAAAATAATAAAACACGGAACGATATTGTTATTTTGCCATTTTATCGAGATACACAAAACACGTGTGACAGAAACAGATGCCAAACAAAAACTAACCTATAAATCAGTCCAAAATTCAGTATGGTATAGAAAAATTGGTGTATTCATTCAATATGATCGAAGTGATAGCAAAGATACTCATTTAAATGATAATATAATAATAATAATAAATAATAATGATAAAACTCTTTCTTTTAGTGACGCGTTTCGATTTATATTAAAATCATCGACGCACTGTCAGATTTGACTGCTAACAAGGCTACCCAGATTACTTGCCAAATAACTAAATAGCCCGATCATGGATACAAAACTAGAGCTCTCAAAACTAGTATACTTCAACTTTATGCTTTGTTTGTTACTCATGAGTTGAATGAAATCGCTTGAATAATTGAAAATAGCTTCAGTAGATAACTCAAAGCAATAAATGAACAAAAGTAAAGTATTTTCATTCGAAAATTTGTCAACGTACGCATCACTAACAAGCTAACTAGATTCTATCATGAATACAAAACTAGAACTCTCAAATCAAGCATACTATTTATCTTGTCTAGCTATTTTTCGATGATTTTTTTTGTCTCTATTTTGATAGAACGAAACCATTTCTAGAACTTTTCTGCAGAATTTGTCAAAACACCATAACGAAGACTTGACTCTCCACCTATGACTCAAAGGCAACTAGCAACGAAAATAATCAGAATCAGAAGGGTTTTAATACTAAGATCCCTCCTTTGCCGTACAAAGACAAAAAATGGAAATGTAGATATAAAGAATGTTTGCTGGGAAAGGCCAAATGGAAGGATAATTTTAAGAAGGTCAAAGAATCGGCTTTTATAAAGTTGAACGATGATTGCGTTCCTAATCCCTCAGTAAACTGTCAGCCAGTTTACTTCAGATGGACAGATTGGAAGTTTTCCAAGTCTCGTTACGGTTTGCTTTTGCATCCCAAACAGGGGGATATTGTATTGCTGCCTTGAAAAAGGTTCGTTTCATCATAGAACAGGCATTGTGGTTATTGTGTGACAATGTATTTTTATATAGACACAAGCAAAGGCAGAATGCCTATCACGCTTCATAAGCGCTGCGAGAGAGATCAATTCACATTTACTTTAAAATACTGTAGATTGTAACCATCGAAGGAACGTAAATCGTGAACCCATTTGGCATCGCCAATATTCCGATCTCGGGGTGGTTGCTCCGGATGATGCATAAGTGGTTGCATAACTTCGCCTAATGTTCTGCATTGGAGGCAGAAGAGCTCACTAACTCATTCCCAGGATTATTTGGGAGACAACGCTGTCTGTGACCACTACATCATATTGGATAGCTAGGACAGCCGCTAAGGTAAATGCATTTCAGTCAATCGTATGTGATTTCAACTAGCGTCCAGTAGAAAATAAAATGAGCCAGATAGACAACCACATGAGTTTTAGAGGTTATATTGAACTTCACCACCTTATTAGTCTACTTTAGAAGTATCAACTTATTCCGATATACATCCAAGGACCTTCGGAGGTGTTTAGGATGTCAGGCAGTGATTATACCTGATTGATGCAATGTTATTCATATAAACGAACTATGAACTGTAGCAAACGTTGATCAATTAGTTTATTCAAAGTCCTGACAAAATACATATTTATCCGATGATTACCGGAATTTATTTCACATTTATTATGTCGAAGTAGAATCTGTTGCCAAAAACTTGTCACAAACAACAACTCAATCTAAGTTACAATTTGCAATGGAGGCATAGATGATCCAAGAACACAGTGAATCAAACCTTTCTGAAAAGTGAGAATCATTCTATTATTCATCCAAAGTGATCCGATCACTTCTGAAAACCTCGAACGCAATGAAAAAGTCTGCCCACTTGAAACTATGAGTTTAACATAGGTATTAAGTCATGAATGATATCTGAAATAAGGTAGTAAAATGTTGAACTTCGTGACTTGTATCCTATGAGTCTTGATTAGTTGACTTTTGGTTCGATAGATGGCGCATACACTTTCGAGCATCTGCCTACTATCAAAGTTGTGAATGAATACACAGATGATAAAAAGGAATGTTCACAAGACATAAAACCAAGGAATAGAGAATATAAAGTGATATAAATATAAGTTATACAGAACTATAGAGATAGTGTGTATGTTCTACTCTTTCAACACAATGCTCTGGCCACTTGGCTACCAACTAGACTCAGAAAACGTGCAAAACAAGAGTTACGGTTGACTTTTACGTATTGCAAACCGAATTTATGCAACCGTTAACAACCCTTCTAATTGCTCTCAATAAGTATCAACTAAATCAAGTATATCTGCAAACATCGTAAAAGCATCGTCTTCACGAAAATAAACATTAGTTATGCAGCAATAAAATAATACATATCTTGAGACGAGTAATTCGGAATAACTTCATGTACAACTTGCCCTCATTCCATGGGAATAATTTTAGGAGCAACGTAAGCGTTCGGAGGTATAACGAAGTGAAATTAATTTGTCAACTTATAATCACTTAAAAAGACCAAAGTGGAGCAATTTCGTGCGCTGTAGTACATAATCATATTTATCTCAACAGGCCGAACATTTAACCATATTGCACTGAAGACATAATCAAAGATTCATATTTTGGTAGCAGTTGGAAGTACATATTTGAATTTATGTAAGCATTTAAGTTTACCATCATGTTTCCCTTATAAAATACTATCGAAGAGAATCGCTAGATTTCTACGGATTCAATTCGACTATTTAGAAATACTTCAATTTTTTTTTAATTCGGTGAAGCTGATTTTGAGTAAAAATGCATCGCTTTAAATTTATTAGTATTCAACTAATCTTGGTAAAGGAAGTTATGTATTTATGCAGCACGCAATACAGATTGGATTTGTAGTCAAACGAAATAATCTTCTTCTCAAATATATTATTCTGTGCCACATTCGTAAGCAGAAGTACTAACAAATACACCGAGCTGTGATAATTGTGTTATGACAAAATCAATCAATAGATTTCACAATGCAGAGCATTTATTTTGATCTCTGAACTTCTGCCACAGATATTTTTAATTCTCTTTGAGTGACGTAAGTCCGGATGTTCGGTCATGCTTTTGCATCTGCTATTATAACACAGGCTTGTGGTGCAATCTCCTCTCTTTGACGTTTGACGCCATCGCCACCTTAATATGTAACCTAATTACATTCCATTTCTGAATAAGAGTCCCCAAAGAAACTCACTAAACTTTCGAGGCATTCCGATTGTTTTAGTCCCTTTTTATATTCATACAAAATCATGGCTCGAAAATCGCGTCTACTCGGTTCCACTTTCACGTTAAAATTCGGCCAACACTTAAATGCATTCGAGACCGTGGCAAAGCAACTACTGAACGTTTCAAACGCTGCCTTCGCGTGTAAGCACTTACAACTTTAGACAAAATAGCTACGTGCTCAAACTTGTTTAAACTTGTATAGATTAGGAATATCTAAAGACTTTCAGCGTGACCCTCGTAGAAGGTTCCATAGTTCTATATACCTAATGTATCTATAACTGTAAACAGTAGCATGACTAATATCAATAAAATACATATTTCAGTGCTACTTCGGAAAATCCAGGATTAATATCTATTCATAAAATACCAAAGATGATAATAAAGAATTTAATGAATCGCCTAGTCTATATAATATATTTATCCAGCTGTAATAATTGAAAAATATAAAGGTATAAATATCACTGTATGATAAACTGACAAGCTGTGATGTGCTATTTCACACATTGTTGATTCAGTGGATGCATGGCTCCTCGATTCAATTTTAAAATCATTATTTCTATATCTATCTAATTATTCATCCTTTCTCAAAGGATTTCGTTATCTATGGACGACACTGATATCCTAGTAACTTCCTGTCAATTACTCCAGTTTCTCGGTATTTTGATTGAACAGATCCACAATTTTTTCAAATTGTTGAGACAAAGTTATCGCATTTTTTATATCATAAACTTCTAATGCAATAAGCATGATTAATTGATACAGTTGATGTTCTCTACTTAAATTTTATATATTTAATATAATCTGCTGAGGCTTGCAATGAGTTTCTCCCTAGTTGCCTTTTTGTATCTTCTGACTTAAACTAAAAGATAAGCAGACAGCACACAAAATAAATCATCCTCAAATAAACCGAATCAAGCTCGACACCTGCATTGATCCTGACCTATCTAACCAGGCCAGTGTGTTTATTACTGTAAATCGTAAATTAACAGATGCTTGAATTAGGTCCCAACCGCTAGAAATCATGAATTTGTGCCAGCTATCGACATTATCAGATAAATCACAATCGTTCCCACGTCCTGTCACCTAACACTTATACTGCTAGTAAAATTGATTTCCAACTGCGAGAGATTCCCAACTTTGAGGTCAAACCAGCGTTGCTGGACTGGATATTTTTCTGGAAAGCTTTCAGTATGCTGTGAACAGCAGGATACATAGGATATAAGTACACATCGAACTAACGTTGAAATAGAGAATATAGTTAGTACTCAATTCTGATAACGTCTTCTGTACGTTATCGGGAGTACAGAAAGGAACTAACAACAAATATGTACTTGATTAAGTGCAGTATCATGCGTATATACGAGGGTCACGCTGAAAGTCTTCAGATATTCCTAATCTATACAGGTCGACCGCCCACTGCTGTTATTCCGGAAACTGTAGAAGCTGTGCAAAATATGGTAAAAAATGACCACCTACACCAAGGAAGCGGTGTTCCAGATGGGTGCCACATTTGTTGACCAGTGAGCAAAAAGCAACAAGAGTTGATTGGGTTTATGCTTGAAAAATTTGATAATGAGCACGGTACAAACACTTTTAATATCGTAACCGGAGACGAAACATGGTTATATCATTGTGATCCCGAAACTAACCAGCAGTCTTTAGTTTGGTGCTTTGAAAGTGAGCAACCTCCAATGAAAGTTCGTCGTTCCAAGATTGTTGAAAAGAAAATAGTCGCATCTTTCTTTTCTAAAAGTGGATACATCACAACGGTTGCCTTGGAAAATCAAAGGACAGTTACTTCTGAATCGTATATGCAAGAGCCGTCCAAATACTGGTCTGCGGGGTATTCAATGGCACCATGACAACGCACTCGTCTACAGCGCCGCTAGAACACTCGATTTTTTGCTAAACAGGATGTCAAACGGTTGCCTCATCCACCTTATTCTCCGGACCTAGCTCCGTGCGACTTTTTATTCCCTAAGATGAAAGAAAAGTTACGAGGTCGCCATTTTTCCACCGATGAAGAGGCATTCGCTGCATTTGAGGAGGAAATTAGCAACCTTTCAAAACAACGTTGGTCACAAGAATTTGACAAGTGGTTTCACCGAATGCGTAAATGTATTGAGGTAGGGAGAAAATGTGTTGAAAAACCAGAATAAAGTTTTTTTTAAATGCCGTGTAGTTTTTCTGTATCTAAAAACTTTCAGCGTGACCCTCTTATTGTATATTGTCACAACTGTATTTCAACACCATTTAGTAACGCTGTATGAGCTGCATTTCAAACTAATTAATTGGTAAAATGATGCACATACGAATGGTGGAATTAATTTACTGACATTTCGGCTGCGACGGTAGCCTGATTGGTTCAATAAGTGTTCGAAATTACAATTAAGTTACATTGCTTTTTCTCATCTACTTCTAGTGAACATAAGAATTTGGATTTATTAAAAACTCAATATTTTTAGTTTATATTATTGTTAATTGCTCTGCTCTGCTAGGGTAACTGATTTTGAGAAGACTTTCAGTGAACGTAATTACCTGAAATTTTATTTATAAGATTGTCTTATATTTTTACTCCCTACTTATTTCGTATATGCACAAAATATCAAAAATGGCTTTTGATGATCGGATCAAGAAAATTAAAATGAAGTTCATTATGCCATTTAAATAGCTCAAAATATAAAAATTGAGTTTCTGATTATAGACATTTTGAATGTCAGGTTGTTTTGATTGCTCAACTATCTTAAATTGTCGTCTGTCTTCAAGTGAACCGGCGCACGTTTCTCTTCGATAGCTTCAAAAGTTAGTTCGCCTCAAAACGATTGAAGATAGCATATCATTCGAAACGTCGTGATACTCAAAAATGTTATAGACAATGGAAGTCCGAAATCAAACTTTTGAAGAATCCACCTTGTCTACAAGTTCCAAACAACTCTTCGATAGCTATTTATACTCCTCATGACAATGGCGCGGCTGGAAAATGTAAAGATAAGTGTATAGGGAATCCCGAAACACAACTTTTAAAACATCTACATTTTCTAAGAATTTAAGCCAACAATTGACTGGAAATACAACAAAGCTGTCCTTTCCTAAACATACCTGGATTATATGCAACGTAACTGATATAGCGTGGGAGGCTAACAAAAACAACGTTAGAGCAGAGGATCGTGGAACAACATTATCTTTGCACTTTAGTTTTTGGCGAGAGTTCATCCTTATCCAAATGGAGGAACAAATAGTAACGCCGCCAAGCGGTCATTTCACTTCTCGTGTATTTTGTCTCACATAATTTTGGAAAATGATGCTACAAGTGGAACCTAGTTGCTTCAATAATTCAATTTTACTGTTAATTAATGGCTTTCAATATCTTAACCCCGCGTATTACTGGACATGTGATTGTTCGGAAAATTTGGATCACGATGAACTACGCTGAGGTTCTCAAAGAGAGCAACTTTTGAAAGAAGCTCGTACGATGCGTTGAAAGTTCGACCTGGTGAGGATCCACCTTTTAGGCCTCTCTAGAGTGTGTTGTATTAGCAGCTCTTGGTGTTATTTTACGAGACGGCTCGGTCAAGTATTTGCTATGATAGTATTCGCAGAATGTAGGCAGATCACTTTTTCCCTTAGAAAAACCTATTTATACTGTTCTATTAATGAATTATATCTTTATCACTGCAACATCACGCCTATCCAGAAACGTCCAGCCATCCCGTCCCCCAAAACGACGCGACCCAATCCAAAAATATCACGACGGTGCACGAATCTGGCTCCATCTCTGTCCCCGAATTCAAATTTGAAGCGAGTGTCCGGTCCAAAAATAACTTAGTCGTGCCGTCATGGACTCGCCGCCAGCACCTTCTGAAGACGCGGTCGAACAACCGATCAAAAATGGCGTGATACGCGACGTGAGCATGGCCCGCATAGAAGCCATGGTAACGGAGGAACAAGTGCTCAGTGACTCAGTGGCCAGGAAGAGGAGAAAGTTCACTAAGAAGCGAAGCACCAGCCTCACGAGGCGCGAGCCGACGCCTGCACGGACTGCGGAGGAGAAGGCGACCACTTCCGAAGAGGAGGTCCAGCCCGAAGATAAGCCGATCATCTCCGAACGACCGAAACGGCCGAAGAGGTTCAAGTCCAAGTCTGGGGCTAGTGGGAGGGCGCTGAGGTATGTTGAAGAAATGGTTGGGTTTGTTAATACAGTGTTCAATACCACATAAAAAATTATAGATTGATCGACCTCTTTCAGTATTCTTCAAATGGTTATGGTTTTTATAAGCAATAGATTCAATGGATGATGAGAAAAGTTAAATAACAGCTGAGTGAAAGAACAGTTTTGTGATTAACTATAACCAAATTTGGACTAGCAATGTAGTAAAGAAGTTGGTGTCCGAACCTGAGATATTCACCCCCATGGGGGCAGAACAATTATTCTATGAAGTTGAAACATAAAACCCATGATAGTATTTCCTTCTATTGTTTGCTTGAAATAATTTCAATTCATCTAAAAGCAGGTTCTCTAAACTTCATATCATTCTGCCTATCAATTTTTCTCATTCGTTTCAGTTGCAGCGATATGAACCGAAGAAGTTTGACTGAAAGCACCACTTCACCTGCAGAAAGTCTACTCAACGAAAGCACTAACCTGAGCAGAAAGAGCAGCTTTACTGCTAGGTCCAAAACGAATTCTCTAGATCATAAGAAAAGTCTGACAGACATGGCTCATGACGAAATGATCTCTTTTTTGCACAAAACCAAAAAATCTATCACTACTGCAGCGAAAATAGGTAGGGACAAGTTTAGGAAAACGGAAAAGGCTAAAAGAAGCCAATCAGCCCCGCATCAGTTTACAGAAGAGGAGCTGCTGGAGAGTATGAGAAAATCTCACCTGATCAATGGAAAAGGTAGACCTAGAAAATATTCTATGGATGACTTGCCTTCTATCACACAAGAAATATTTTTGGAAATAAATCCTGTAGTACCACAACAAGAAAGCACCTTGAGGCATCGAAAGAGACCGAGACAGTATTCTAACAAAGTGATAGAGATCCTAGACCCAAAAACATCAAACGTGATATCTAGAAAAACACTTCTGAAACCTGAATTCAGATTGTACGACCTTTTCCGGATATTCCAGCTGTATTCGCCAAAGGAACTTTACAGATCTTACAAGGCTTACAAGGCTCTCATGAAACAGGAATGCAAAGCTATCAAGATACTATGGAACAGATGCATGTTTGAAATATTCCTTATAATGGTGTTCTGTGGACTAGGCGGCATGGTCTTCAAACTCGTCGAGGGCAGCTTTGAAAACTACTACAAATGCGGAGTGAAGAGGGTGAAAAGGGACTTTATTGAAATGCTGTGGGTGAAAAGTCACAATTTGAGGGAGGACGACTGGAAATCGCTTGCCAGGAACAAGCTCAGGCACTTTGAGGAGGAACTACATGCTGCCCATGAAGCGGGCATGACGAGTTATAGTGGGCAGAGGTCTTGGAGCTTTTTAAATGGAGTAGTGTATGCTCTGACTATTATCACAACTATCGGTAAGGAAGGTTGTGGAATGTTGAAGGTATTCCAGGCTATGCTGTAGGTTAAGTTTTTCACATACATTGAAGCCTGCATTAGCCTCAATATGTTGACCAACGAGGGAAAGCCGTAAAGTACGGTTAGGTATGCAATAAATGGATAGGTCGGGATCCAGGACAACGACTATTGCAACTTTATGATTGATTACAGCCATGGGAAAGAGCCCATTCTAAAACCACGCTCAAAACAGCTCTCCTCAAAATTTTATTGGTTTCGCATGGAACCGGAACCCTTGACAGAACAAATGTTTCAGTAAATAAAAATCAATTAGATCTGTGACGCATTTGATGAGTAAAGTAGCCATTGAGGTTAAACTTCGCCGTTTGTACTACCTGTATGTACAATAAAGACATTTTTATTATTATTACTATTAGTGTCATTATTATTAACTAAGAGCGTCTGCAATTGAGTTTGAATATGCATTTCTAATGTAGTTGGTAGATGGTCTCATTTGGCTAGACTAAACCCATTACTGATATCGAAATTGTGGAAACAGGAACATGAAGTACCATAAATAAAATGCTGAACACGTTTCCTATGACTTTCACTATTACTATGTATACTGTAAAAACAACAAAGCTATTAAAGTATTGATAAATATTAATTTATTATTTTTTATACTGGCCATTAATAGAAATAACATACGATTAAGCGGACATAGTACCAATGTTTTGACCGCCGTGGCAGCCTTTTTCGAAGTCCTTCGAAACTAGCCGAAAAGGGAATGGAAATATTTATGTCTATTTATGTGTTTTTTTCACTGGCGACCAATATAAAATACAATACCAGAGAGACAAATACAAGACAATTTTTAGAAATATGAACTAGCGTTGTTGAAGAAAGTGTGGTAGAATCGAAATATTGAAAACATAGAGATCAATTTCCAGCGAAGTGTTACTAACATTCATTCAATGCCAATATTTGGTCCTTAATAATCGACTACAAAATGCGCGACTATACATTTTACTTTCCAGGACAATTAGCGAGGAAGTATTGTAATCGCGCTACTGCCAATGCGATTGGAAATTTTACGTAAAGATCTTGATTTGAGGACATACAAAATACAACTCGTACATGAACTAAAACCACCAAACCTACTTCTGCACCCTGTTTTCATTGAATGGGCTTTGCAATAGCTCAATAAATATCCGTTGTTTTAGCGCACAATTTTGTTCAGGCCCATTTCTGGCTAATTAAGTACGTCACTAATCAAAACTGCCATATTTGGGTTGACGAGCATCTTGAATAATATCAAGATCTACTGTTACATCCAGAGAAACGTACGGTTTAGTGTGGTTTATGGGTCGGTGAAGTCATTGTTCCTTTTTTTTAAAATAACTATTGTCGCAATGTTACCGTTAATGGCAATCCCTGTCGCGTTTTTCTGCTTGAACTTCAAGCCCATGATTTCAACTAGATGGCGCTACGAATCTTACAACAACAATGGATTTATTGAGAACCCATTTTAAATAGCAACTGATTTCACATTTTGGACTAGTGAATTGGCTACCAAGATCGAAAGATATCACAATATTGGATAATTTTCTTTGGGTCTGAAGTCTACGTGGATAAACCAGAATGGATTGAATCGTTGGATGCCAGCTTTAATGAGTGGTAAAAAATTGGGCTTCTAGAATAGACCATGTAAAACGTGGCTGCGTCCAATATTTGAACGAACTAATATTCAAGAAATAAGTCGTCTTGATTGTTCCTTCTGCTCAAAACAAAATTTCAATGATTTCGTTTAATTATATGTTTTATTTCAAAATATTTTCGTGAACCTCACAATGAATAACCTATTATAATATCTATCTAACGACCTCCAATAAGATGACGAATTAAATGAAGCAAATTTTTTATGAAAAACTAATTTGGCATATTGGCATTTCAGAGCTCGATCTTCCAAAATTAAATCAATTTTCAAGAAAAAAAAAATCTGGTGAGTTTTATCAAAAACGCTAATAATTTGCTAAACTGAAACACAATAACTGACTCTGAATGTTGCCTCAAAATACAAAGAACAGAAATCACCATTATTTCACATTACCAACATATAATGCATTTCAAGTAACATAATTCATTGTAAGGAAGAGTTATCGCTCGAACATTTAGATGCACTAAAATATCCAAGGAGGAAATGCCGCGGCTAAAGAAGGAATAATATCCTGATCACTCATACAAATTGATCCAAGTGCGATGAAAGATACTTCTTACTCTCACTGATTCTATAGGAAACACCACCACAATCACTCAACAACAGCATTACCAAGAATATGTGTGAATATTTAAGGAGATGAATGCCCAAACATTTATTATATGGGATGTAATGAAGAAATGCGATTGAATACAATCAACTGAAATGCAACATTGGATTCTGAAGGGTACTTCAGAAGACGTTAATGTCGATGAAATAATTACGATAGTGTAATTTTTCATATTTGAATATATATTCTACTGTAATTTAAATTAATGTCAAACGAATCACTTTATTTCAGGCTATGGTCACATATACCCGACAACAACAACAGGAAGGGCCCTGACAATAGTCTATGCTCTAATTGGAATTCCACTGTTCCTCATTGCCCTGACAGACTTTGGAAAGCTTTTTACCAGGTGCATCAAGTTTCTCTGGTCTTTTGTGAGGAGAGTCTACTATACAGGTAGTTGTCGAAAAGTACGGAAAACTGCCCATGTTCAGGTTAGTTATGTCACTTAAAATTATGTATGAAAAGTATTACTGTTTTTATCTGTACATCGTGAGACATTTCTCATCAGTGTTCTTGACTATAACAAAGTAATAATGTCAAGTAGACTAACTTGGCATTTACCGTGCACCGATAAGAAGTTAATTTTTGATTATCCATACTCCCTTTTCTTGCTTCCATTATATTATTCATTAAAAACTGGAAGAATGTCTATTTGATAGACTTATTTATGTCTGAGGATATAACAATGCTTCAACGTTCTGTTCACGTGATCAAATCATCATTGTGGATTGTTCAATAATGGAACATCGCCATTTAATGAAATAAAATATCAGTTAGCAATATCAACAAAAGTTTGATATATATCACTAACAACGTCGTTGGATATCACATTCAAATTTGAATGTGAATGATCATTTTTTTCGATGGAAATATCTTATCAGCACATGTAGATATTCGGGAGATCCATTCACCATATAAACTCACGATATTTTCAAGTCCATTTCTCAGTATAAACTGAAAAGTATTCGAAATGCACTACCATGATAATGTCTGAGATATCATGGAAAAAATGTAGCTTCAAAGACCTTAATGAAAATCTGGCAGCACTTTGCTATCATTCATTTTGCTGTGCCTTAGCCTACTGTTTCCCATATGCTTCTTCACTTCATCGCTTCAAAAAGAGTGCTAATATTTTACTGCTATAGGATTGTTTCATGGATCAAAAAACATTTTTCCTGTCATAATTTGGAAGCCATTTTTCAATCTATAGTGTGATCGCCTTTCTTGTTCTCAGGAAATCTTCAAAGGTGCCCAGATGATGTACGAAATAGCCACATTCCGCCGACCTTCCCAGAATACTGATGCCGAAGATCCCCACAAAAACGAGCACAACCACACCAACCACAAGTCGGACCTGTCCAGCCCCAACGAGCTGAAGCCGATGGATGGACTGACTCCAGTTAGTGCCGGAACTACGACGTACATAGCTTCAGGGGATACAGATACCCCCACCACTCCGGCCATCTCTAATTTCGAGATTGATGATGAGTTCAATTTGCCCATCTCACTTGCTCTGTTCATTCTAGTCGCTTATATATTTATCGGTAGGTATCTGTAGTATGATGAGACTCTATGCTTTATTTTCACTAAAATTTGCGTTTAGCAAATTGACGGAAGGTGTTGTGTGAATTGGAAAGCAAGGTGTAACGTAACTTTCTTGAGGAAACATAGTTGTACAATTAACAGAAATGTTGATACGGCCAAGAATCTGAGAATAATAACTTTTAGATATCATTAAACATGATGATAAATAAAATACCAGAAGTTATCAATAATAATGATGCTTGAGAAGTTTGTCATTAAATAACTTATGATTTTGCCATACTATGAGACCGAAAACTCAAACTTTATGTTTGACCGTTTCTAAACCCCTTGATCATTTTTCAATTAATCATTTGCATCATCATGGCACGTCAATCATTTTTTTAATTATTCAGCAATTTGCGCTGTATCTTTATGAACATAAAATTTGTCCCGTCACTGTTTTAGCTACTGCTACTACAAAGTACTGCATTGCAGCTCAATATGGATTATAAGTAATTACTGAACTGTTATTTAGCTTCCCAAAATTTCCATCAATAGTTTCAGCTTCTGTTCGGATTTTGAAACCACTGAAACATTTGAAATAGGTATTGGAATTCTTGGAATCCATCTTTGAACTCCTCAATATGTAAAATTCATAAATTTGTATTCTTTTATTTCCAATATTCATTGAATTTAATTCCAAAGAAGCAATTATCAGTTTAGATAATAATATATTCATGAAATTTGCTACTTAGGTAGAATAAACTGAAGAGGGTCGCGCCCTAGTGAACAAATGTCTACCACAAATTCCATGGATTTATTCGCCATCTCTGGCATTTTAATAAAAGAGAATTTTAAATAATTCCATATTCTAAAGAGAAGAGGAATTTAACGGGTAGTGCTTCAATAAGTCGATTACCTTTCAAATCTATCAATATCTTCCATTCTAAAACTGTTTAAGGAAATCGCTTTTGCTGTGCAGAATAATAAAATTAGATTTCGAAAATGTAAATGTCCTTCATTTTTGTTATAGGCGCTCTGGGATTTTGTGTTGTGGAGAAATGGAACTTCTTCGCAAGTTTCTACTTTGTTTTTATATCCATGTCGACCATTGGATTTGGTGACTACGTTCCAGCCAATCCCATATCGACGATCCTGTCCATAGTCTACCTGGTATTTGGTCTTGCACTGATGTCGATGTGTATCAACGTTGTACAGGTACTATGTATATAGTGTATTAACAATTCCGATGACTAATAAGTAAACATTGCAGCTTATCGATTAATATACATTTCATTACTCGCCAATTTTGCTTGATAAACAGTGGGCAAAGATTTGAATGTCTAAAGTATGCATTTTGTAATTTGTCTCATCATTTGGCGGTATTTAAGGGTTATTACTTTTAGCATCATTTTATCAATGATATTCAGTGTCACTGATACCACGGTATTGTTATAAACTAGCAGCTTTACAAAACTGAAATGTAATTTCGTTTCCGGAAAATATGAGGATATTATAACCTTTTTAAAACCATTTAAAGTAATTTATGTATGTATGTCAATCTTGACGACTGTTGTTGAACACTGTAGATAATATGGATGTTTGAATAACACGGCTTCGAACTTCCATTGTCCATTGCCCAATGGAAGCTGCCTCCTTGAACTTTTGGCGATACCAACATTCACAGCAGACTAAGCGTGAAAATCACAACAATATTTCAGCCAATTATAAACAACATCAATAGATTGCACTTAAATCAATATGATCCATCAGCGCTTAGACATGCGTCGAGCAACGTGAGTAACAACAACAAATGAAAAACAAGGTCACTCAACCGAAAAAGCAAAAACAAATCGTGCACCATTGGTCCGAGCTATTTACATTATCTAGCAAGCAACGGAAAAAACAGTACTTGTCATTTAGCTTAACAATTCTCTTGTGAGCACCAACGCTTTTGTGTCCATAATATAAAAAAAAGTATTTGGCTGATGGAAATTTTATCGTTTCATTACGGCGTTACTCTCACAGAGATTGTAGTCTAGCCGGAGAAGGTTCGGAATGATGAGTTTCGTTCTTTTCTTTGAGCGAAAACCTGATATTCGGTACTAAAATGGATTTAAAACAAAATACCGACACGCGGAAATCAATAGTTTGATTTTTTAGCCTTCTTTGTCAACTTACTTATTTTTTATACGTTGAGAAAAATGTGTAGCACCATTTGCTTCCATTTTTCGTCAACCACGCAATTCGCAAAAATATGATTGAAAGAATGATTCAATAATGTTTTCCAATAATCATGATATAGGTTGCGAATTCAACTCTTGTTGTTATTATGAGAATATCAGTCCCTCTTTTGGATGTTCTAGACTGTACAGGTCCTTCCAAAGGACCAATTGGAAATTCTATTAACATATTCATTTTCATCTGTAATTTTTGTTTCAGGTGAAGCTCAGTGACACCTTCCAGCAAGCGTCACAAAAGTTAGGTGCGACTATAGGATTTGAGGTGGATGAAACCAGCATCGCCACAGTGGAAAACCTAGAAATTCCACCAGTTCATGGAGTCCTGACGAAGCCTACTGTAGAGACAATTGACGAGGGCAAGGAAGAACCTAGTGGAAGAGTCGAAAGGCGAGACAACCATCTAGCTAGTCCTGAACAGATTGATCTGAATAGTCCAAATAGTGATCTTAATGCTAACAATGTACCACCTAGCGAATCATAAAAATGGTTGATTGACGTTATCACTGGAGTGCCTGGCAATCATAGAATAGAGCATGACACGTTCAAAACCCTACGAATGATAGTCGCAGAAATGATCCGCAATCTAGAAAATATTTGAAGGATACAAACTATTTTTGAAGGACTTTGAAGTTTAAAATAATCGTTACACAAAATAACTTGAATGCATTTTATGATAAAACAGTTCAAAATCAGTTCGGAATGTTCATTCGTATTTAAACATCACATTGAAGGTTCTGGACTTTGAATTTAAATTGTTTCAACAATAAAATTGTTTGTGCGTTACGTTATTGCACATGAAAAATGTTATGCAAAGTTTTATAATGCAGCTATTTTTGTGACGTGAATTGATATTCAAAATATTTTTTTGTAAGTTATTTTATATGATTTCAGTAAACGTAGAATAAGAATGGTGAACTTTGAGTGATATTTTGTGCTGTTTTGGCATAGCGTTTTTCTATTTGTTAAGAACTGTAAATACTTTATCGTAAATAAAGGTTGTTTATTGTATATGTTGTGTGTATCTTTATACCAGTTAATCAATTCAGAACTAGAATCAATACACCTCAAATTTACACATATTAATAAATAACATCATTCATTATGTCTCCCTTATTATGATGGTCCTACCTTGCGTAAGGACAGAGGCATAGAAATCCAAACGCACCGTTTGCCGTGTGTCATGTTTTATATATTGCTGTTTGAATCTAGCTTCAATAATCATCTTCAAGCCTGGCATAAGATGGCGATGCCCATTGGCTTCTTTATGGGTCTAGGCTAATGGCGACACATGCGTGTTTATAGCAGATCTTATGTATAGTAGAGAAAGGCAGAAAGCCGACGGTAATGGATTGAGTACCTACCTGTTAGAAAAAGTATCTGCTTTTTCTTTGAGTTTGAAAATCTAATCTGAGTAACAGAAGTTCTGTCCAACTGTATTGGATACAGATCAGAATAGTAGCACTGGTAACCCTGCTTCGGATTCCCTTTGTCTTGAAATATTTTGTATTTCACAACCCCTCAATTGATGTGATGTCCTCAATAGCCTGCAGGTGAAGATTTCACTTCAACATTGTATACAAGTTTCAAACAACAATTAATTTTCTGATTGTGCTCCTTTTTGCTGTTATTGGTGACCTGTTTACAGTGGCTTCATTCCCTGTAACGTTGATTTTTTGCCGTATTTGCGTTTCTGTAGCTCTGGCGATACAATTTTTTGTGATAATATCTTTTTCAAGTAGGTATTTATTAATTATGTTACTATTGTCCTCAAATGTGTGGCTATAATCAATGCAAACATATATAACCGTAGACGCACATGTGGTTGCAGAGCATTGAATCCCGAAAAACTTCCAGGTTGCAAGAAAATGAATTGTATGTAATGAGGGTTGTATAACTTCCAGCTACTTCATCTATCTGCCCCCAGTATACTATTCGTTTCTTGTTTCATGGGATTCATATCTTTAATTGATTTTTATCTTCACTATAGTCAAAAAAATACACATTTTTCACTGATTTGTACAGTACTCATCCAATTTTCAGCATTTTTTAAAAGGATACTCAAATCATTCTTATATAACATATTATTTTCTTTAATCCTGTTTGATATAGATAAGCATCAATACATTCTCATAATAGAAAGTAATGTAATCAAGTAAAACTTAAATCATTTTTAAGTTTATAACAGATAGTAGCTATTAATACATGTTTTGGATTAAGTTTACCACTGGCCCATTAGCTCAGTTGGTTAGAGCGTCGTGCTAATAACGCGAAGGTCGCGGGTTCGATCCCCTCATGGGCCAACGTTTTTTTCCTTATAACTATATAAACAAAGCATTTCAATTTGGAATGAATATTTTTGTTTCTTGGATGCAAAGTATCTATTGATGTCTTTCAGAAGATATCTATCTTTAGGGCTGATTTGTATACAACAAAATCTGAATAATTAAAAGTTATTATTACTTTTTAGTACGATTTGTCTTTAAACAGTATCTCCTTAGTTTTTTTGAACTATAATTTTTGTTCTTTTTTCTAGTACCTATCCGGACCGGATGCACTGATTTTCAAATTTCTATAGCAGCATTTCGCTATTATGACCACAAAGATATGTGATCCACCCCCCAGACGAAAACGAACGACATATATTTGTCCTGTAGATATGATGAATCGTACAACGCATATCCAATATTAAATTAAATGTTTGCGATAACTACCTACATTTCTCCGTGGTCTCCAGCATACTGAAATTACGTCAGTTGTAATTTCCAGCGTGGTCTGCACTTCGTCTACACATCGGCAGCATCCGTCGAGAAATTTTTGCCAGCACACAAGCGATGTCTGCTTGGCTGAATATGGCATTGACTCTTGAGGAAGTCTAAATTAAATAATAGCACTCGCCTACATTTAGAAAGAGAACTTAAATGGTACGTTCTTAATCTATTGTTGCACAATTCGTTTAATGACAGTTGAAAGAATATTTTAGGTACAGATGTTTCAGACATGTACCTTTTATATTGAAGTATTGTACAACACTATGGGTTGATATACCGTGTGGTCCATTCAACTTGAGACAGCCGTATAGCGCGAAAACGGAGATTATCTTTTTTATGGCAGAATCTCACTCGACGAGAAAAAACAAATACCTTTTGTACACAAAATCTTGAAACCCGACTGTAACTTAAGTAGATTAGCATAAACACTCAGGGGTTCTGTTTTTCACAAAGTCATTGCCCTAGTATTACTATGAAGATAATGGTACATGTGAAATACGATATAGTCACCTTTGATGCCAAAATGATTGTGATCTACTTCTAGATTTTATTCTAATCAGTATTATAACCATCTAATTATTTTCTATTGAGAAAGTTACATAAAACAGGAATCTGTGAGAGGAAAATTAATAGTATGACATATGTATATGTATAACTGGATTAGACACAAGATGGTGGATACTCACTGATTATCAATTTTTTCCCAGATAATAATGTGTAAAGCCATATTTACATGGAATAAGAGTTGTATTAATTTGCATATATCAATTTCTGCACCTCTAAAATTATAGTTTTTACGTACACTTAGCATAAACATGCAATCTGAAGTATTCAAATCGATGAAAAGGCTAGATACCCATGTGCTTTACGGTGTTATGTAAACTGTTTGTGTAAATCGATATTGTATAATATTGAGGATATTTAATCATAAGCATATTGGAATCCCCTTTGCGGGGACACCGAAAACTAAAACCTATATGAGGCTAGTCAAATTTCTAGTAACAAAACTGCTAGACCTTCCAATAAAGCTCGTTATGTGAGACCAAACCGGGTATATTAAATTTATCCTTTACTGAACTCCGTTAGGCCGAAGATCTCAGTCCTTATGTAGCTATATAGAACATATCTGCCTAAGAAGATGAATGATGTTGCGTCCAATGAAATGTTTTCTTTTTTATAGATAACCTCTCGTAAAAGCAGAAAGCTCCATCACGCTCCAGAAGCGCTGGGAAAGAATAAATATCTATTTAGTGTTTGTTGCATTGACTCTTGGTTTTACCATGGTAGAATACATGAGACAAAAATATTCATTCTAAGTTGAAATGCTATGTTTAAGGTAACATAAAAAAAATTTGCTCCATGAGGGAACCGAACCTGCGACCTTTGCGTTATTAGCTCTATGCTCTAAACAGTTGAGCTAATGGGCCAGTGATAAATTTTATCCAAAACATGGATTACTACGTACTACACTGTTATAATATATATTGATTACATATACCTACAATACAATAAAAATTCACGAACAAAAACCATAGATCACGTAAATTTCAATAACAAATTGATATGGTTATATATCAGTACTACTCACGATAACGGCTTTGTTAATGATGTCGATTAAGATATCATAAGTTTCGAGTTCGATATTCCTAATGATAGTACCTTCAGTCAAGGCTAAAGGTATCTCCTATACACATACAGCACGCATGATAATACATTTTGTCCTGTAAACTATATATTAAAACGCAGTGTTAGTGTCATACAGATGTTGAATAGAATATTTGGCGATTCTCAGTCAATGATAGATCCAAATATCATCGAAATCAGGAGAGCTGTTACTGAGATTAGGCGGTGACACCAGATGCCAACTGACACATCGACGAAAATAAGTGAAATGCATTTTTTTTCGCGATACTATGAAACGTTAATAAGAGGAAATAAATTCTAAAATCTTCAGGATCACAATAGTTTGCCTTATAGCACGGAGAATAAAAACTCGGCATTTCAGACATTCGTTTGCAATGATTAGGTACTTTGCACTATGTACTATGAATATAATTCCATTGATGGTACTGATCTACATACCTATGTGATCAAAAATTTATGGCATATTTTGTTGTGGACCATCAGTTTGACATATTGACCCAAATGCCGCAAAAAAACGTACAGTACCATATATCTGAAGGATTTTGGAAGCTCGACACATGGGCTATAGCCGCAAATTCACAAATATGGCAAAAGTTCTATATATGCTACAAAACTTCAATAAAAAGCCAATGCCACATTGACTGGTCCATATCAAAACCACGCGTGAATGCCACACTGGTCCAGATTATTGATCCCTCTTCCACTGGCATCCAAGGGCGCCAAGTTCTTTGCCATCATTACCGCCGCGTTCAAAAATGTGTAGAAGGGTTCTCAACCCTTCCCTAGATGCGGACGAAGTATCATTTAAATTTCATGAGTCAATTGCAACATCGTACTCGTTGTGTCTTCGGTGATATTTATTCTTCCTGTTACAGAGGATCGGAATATTACTTTCTAAATGTAAAATTTTTTTCGATTTCGACTGACTGATAATTTCAAGTTTAACTAAAGCAAGTTTCTTTTGGTTTTTCTTGTAAAGGGTGCATCCACTGTACAGCTGATGGAATTCTCAAACTGACGATGCGAGACTTACAAGTCGGATAAAAAAAGTAGATTCAATAGCGACCCACGATGTATTGGGAACAATAGTCATCAGTACTATAATCTCAATACAACAAAAATTATCTCGTTTAGATCCACAAGTGAAATCTTGGAGCAAAATATGCCTGGTCCAACTGTAGGTTAGGATGTCATCCAATGATTAGTTCTTTCCCTGAAGCATACTCAACCAAACTTGGTCACTGCAAAGTTTACTGAGAAACTGACAATCATGATACAACTTCATAAGGGCAAATTGTTTCAAATTTTTGTTAAAGTGGTTAATGGTAATCTTCTTTGTGCGTTTGTAGTCTAATCAAAGAAGACAAACATCACATAACTGAGGATTAACATCAAAATCAGTCGAAATTTTGATTTCGGACTTCCATGGTCTATAAAATGTTGAGTATCACGACGTTTCGATTGATATGATATCTTCAATTGTCTTCAGTTCACCTGAACGGACAATGGAAGTCCGAAATCAAACTTTTGAAAAGACACCAGCTTAATTATCGTGGTGACGATCGATACACGTTAGCTCATAACATGCTACGTCATCTTTGCCTCGCATTTTCCTCCAGATCTCTTACTTACTCTTGCTACGCCACTGTAGGCCCTTTTCGATACCATACAGCTGCCCTTCACTCTCTTCCCGCCTTTAGTCCTGTTTTTCCAAAGCCTTGTTGTCAAATGAGTTAGTCTCTGGCAAGGTTTTGCTGTATTTCAACAGTTTGTCATATTTATATGTACCTCCCATTTAACTGCAGAAACAATTGTAATCTATTTTTCCAGTGAAATGCTGTTTTGAATTAAAGCCTAAGTAAGAAAATCAAGCTGTCAAGTGCAATGAACTGAATATACTATATACAATGAGCAAGTATTCAATAATGTGGTCTCCATTTTCAACATGCTCATATTATAGCTTCACCTGTGTCTATATAACCTGTAACGGAATCTTTAGGCGTAATTTTGGCCGACTTCAGGATGTTGATTTTAAAATTTGCACACGCTTCAAGGACCAATCACAATGCAAAAGTTGGTGAAGTATATTTATTTCAAATTATGGAAAAAATGGGAGACTCAGAAATGGATTATAATTCAAAAACACGCTTTAACAGCGTTCGAAAGTTATAAAAATAAATTACAAATATTAAGAAATTTTTATCTTATTGTAAGAAAGCTTGAAATGCTTGATATCAACTGATATAATATTTTATTGGTAGCTTTTTGTTACGGTAGAACTAGTAGAATAATATAGTAAAAATCTCCGCACACTCTTTCACAGTAAAATCAACAAAATCTGATGAATAAAAATTATTTTCATAATTTTTAGTGCTGTTAGATATTAATGTGTGTTTTTAAGTTTTTCAACAATTATTTATTATTTATATAGAATCTCAAAGGATCAAAGGTACATATAGCAGCACTGAAGTAAAGTCTTAGAAACAATTTTTATATGCCACAGTTAAAACGCACAAAGCGATTTTTCTTTGTCAAACTGTATGATGGATTTTCTTTGGCGATTATGATTTTGCAGGGTGCATCCTCCTAAACAATATGAATAAAAACAGAATCTGGTTTCATAGAGTGACAGATAACAGCAATGCAGCTTTTTGTTTCAAAATATATAAAGAGAAAATGTTTCTTTCATTCGTGTCATTTTCCGTAACTTGTTGTTGTAACTTTTTTAGTAAGTCTAGTTATAAAAAATAGTGGCTTCCGTAATAATTGTCACCTACTGTGAAATATTGAGCATAATTGAAGTACCTACAGTTATGAATGAAATATACTTTCTAGTTATAGTATAGTATAGATATATTGAAATATAGCGATATAAATCATTCGGCATTCGTAAATTGACTGTCTTGGAAAATGACGTCTATTAAGCCATTAGCAATATCAATAACATTGATCGGTATACCATATTCCAGAAATGGTGAAAGCTCTCTTTTTTTTCATCCAGAAAGGTATATGGTATACACATAAGGTATGTAAATCCGATAGCAATGCAATTTTATCATTCGACAAAGAAGCACGCATAGACCTAAAATATGAATCTATAATGTATAACTGTTTTTTCATTCCTTTAACTATCATTTTACACGGTTTTATTTTCAAGTGTCATAACAACAAAATTGTTCTTCTCAATCATTGCTTTCATCGCCAAATGAAATCTGCGTCCGTGTACTGACATTTGCCATATAAAAATAAGACTTTGGAAGCATTCATATTTAAAGCGTAGTTACTATAAAGCCTATTATTGAAATCTGATGGAAAATTTGATACTACGTACGTGATGACTGAACAAATATTAGGGTAGCTTCCGAAATTGAATTATTATATGTGATAGTAACATGGTCACGTTTGCTATCTGAAGCTTTTCCTTTGGTTGAATTTCTCTTCCATTTTATATTTGTACCTGTCGATAATTAATATTAGCTTTCGTAATGTTTCAGCTGTATGCTTAAGAGAAATTCCATACTTTTCAGACCTGAAAATGGATACGTCTATCTTTTATATTTTCTTTGTGTCTGTTCTTGAAACTGGAATATTGAGTCTTGAAGTGTTGACTTGAGAGTATAATACTGTCTTTTGCGTTTTTCGGCATGCAGTTTTTCCAAATTATTCTGTGTATTTGCATCCTAATCCGCATGATAGAAGCCGACATACAAATGTGTATTAAGAAAATCAGAGAAACCCCGACTTGCTGCATGTCTTTGGTGGCACAGCGTTTTCAGATACGAACGAGGTGCGAATCTTGAAAACCCTGATCAAAAATAACGTTCTAGGAATTGCACTTGACGTCATAGGCGTTTGCTAGAGCGTCTGACTGACAACCAGCAAGTCCTGCTCGTGGGGATGCTAAATGCAAATGTCTAGATCAGCTTCCAACTTCAAGATTAGCACGTGAACAGTCATAATAAAGTCACTTACACTTCTATGAGGTACCTCCGTAATATTTGCATCTGTCGTTGATAGACTTTGATTCGTAGAAACCTGTTCATTTCGCATTGGAATAATATCTCCCTTGCGCCTTACCCCCAAAACCGGCAACACCGGCACCTTTTCGGCGAGGCGCCCTTTGGCGTCCGCGTCGACGCAGGTCCGTCTACTTGGTAACCTCGCAGACCGCGTGGTCTTTCAGAGCGCGCCGCGATTCCACTCGAAACAGCAGCTCGCCCCGAAAGAGCGATCACCAGCGCCGCCTTCGCCATGGAGGGCGACCAGCAGCCCATCAAAGAAGAGGAGGAGATCACCCTCAAGCCGAAGATGACGCTGGCCAACGGCATCACCGTCATAGTCGGCAGCATCATCGGCAGCGGGATCTTCGTCACACCCTCGGGGGTGTTGAGGCACACAGGCAGCGTTAATGTGTCGCTTATTGTGTGGGTGGTATCAGGGGTGTTTTCGATGGTGAGTGATATTTATTCATCAACCTTTAGTAGTGTGTGGAAGGGAATGCAGCAACAACAACACGAGCTTTTAGTCGGACGAAGCATGTCATAGCTCCAATCAGCCAGAGAATGGAGTCTATAATATAAAAAGCTGTATGTGTTGTCAACAACAACTCCTCTGGTATTGAATATTTCGCAAACAACCCTCAGTCTTCACGCTAATTTGATCTTGAGATTTTTGCCTTCTGCAATATGATGTGGTATACTCAATGACCATCACCCTTTTCTATCAACATCTTTCAATCTTTCAGATAAAATGCGTTGAAGCCTTTATAATATACAAAGAATATAACAGTCACAAAAAGGTTAATAAAGGATCTGAATAGTGATTGTCTTGTCAAATTCATCAATTGACTATAACTTAGTCTGATTAAATATGGTTCAAGTTATATTTCTTCAACGGTCATAAAGCCATGGATCGGTATTATCCAGGTATGGTTTGTTTTCAGATCACAAATGGTGGGATTTTGTATTATTCGAATATTAGAATTACATTGTTTTTTTACATTTTGATTTATTAAAAATGCATTATCATCTATCATTATAGTTTATATCATAATACGTCATGCTGAGATGTTATTTGGAAAACAAAATCTGAAAACAGTAAAAAAGTCAATTAAAATTTCAATTTCCAATGTCAATTTTTAGACTTTGATGAAGTCTGCCGAGGCAGCTGGAACGTTAATAGAGTTATATCATCAATCGCATTTAGGTTTTGATCAGAGACCAGTGCTAAAATTAAAATGAAGAGTCATGTCAAAATTTATTTATTATGGTGCGTAATACATTTTTCCACTATTACGAAAACGATCCAATTCCAAGGTTTCAAGTCAGATTCTGACTAGAGGCATTTTCCACTGACATTTTGCGGCTTCCCTTGCCCTTTTATAGGGACTCAAGACACTTATACGTGAATGCCACAAAGCTTAGACTGCCTAAATCACCAAATCCGGGCGGGCAACAGGTGCCCAATCAATACGTCTCAATACAATTGCGACGCAACTTATAGTCCGGGGGTGGGATGACGAGTGTACTACCCCGGTCGAGTAAAGTCTTCATTAAATCCTTCCGGAAAAGTTTTTTTGATAAAGAGTTGTGTAGTTTTCACATAGTTTCACAAATAACATACCAGAGTCACATAGAACATAAATGCATCTTTATTCACTTTATACACTTCAAGAAACAGTAAGCAAAATATAAAATCAAAATGATCAAGTGAAGTAGATCAATTCCACATCTTTCAGATGTTCATGTTCTTTATAAATAGCAGAGATGGCGGTATAAGATTCGATGCATCAGTGACAATAGAAGATTAAACGTCAATTGAACCTCATCTAAGATGCTGATGCAAAGCCGTTCTTTTATATCGGCTCATCACATTGAAATAGCTCAAATTAAAAAAGGAGACGATAGTAGAGGATGTCTTTAGTTAACCAAATATTTTATTAGCATTTTTTTATAGATTTGCCTCAATGCATTTCTAATATAAACTCAAAACCGTTTCAATTGACCAATCTATGCTGAAAGTCAGGACTAACTGTTTTTTTTGTCTAAGGTCATCACGGCAATGAGTGAAACGTACATGCCCGTGTTCCTTTTGAACCGCATTCTATTTACCGACAATCAGGGCTGCCATGTTTAGTACATACTACTAGATTCAGTACACCCTCATCTGATTTATTGGGCTAGTACATCTCTCAAATTTTTAGTACAATATGATATTGAAAATGACATTTCCTGCACCTGTCCTGCACCTTTCAGTGCGATAGTTTTATAGGACCTTCTTTGCTCCATAAGTTTCTTGAACCTCGATGACCGAAAAGTGGTGATTGGTGACCCTAGAAATTACTTTTTCGCTAATTTATATCGATGTTTCTGCTCAGCTGTAACGTTTAGTACAATCAGAGCGTTCCTGTCAATTTTAGTACAATTTCAGAGTAGCCTTGCGACAACCATAGAAACAATGGTATGTCCATGTTAATCCTGTCAAGGAGCGTGAACTATAACTTTTCAAACATTTTTAGCATTAGCATTTTTTGCTCAATTTGGCTTTATACAACTTGATCTAAACTCAAAACTGTTTGATTAGACCAATCTAAGTCAGAACCTAGGTGTTTTGTGGTCTAAGGTCATTTCGGCCTTGAATGAAAGGTGAAACCGATAATTGCCAAACCTGCCTTATCCCGTCGTGTGTGAATCGCCACTCCGAATGCCGTGGAAGTCCGGCTTTAGCCAGTACACCGTTTCGGCTGTAGAGAATTCTAATGAGGGTGAAATGTACTTCAGCGATTGCATCATCTTGCTGGAAGAGAACACTGAGTATGTAAGCACTTATTAGCGCATTCCGTATCGCATTTTCGGACAGGCCAAGAACACAAATGATACGTTTGGGATTTTTTTGCTTGTTTGTGCCTGCCATCCGCTTAAGTGTGACTTTATACCTAATAAGGAAGGCACATGCTGATGTTAACATGTAAAGTGGCATATTCAAGAATAGTCAGTTTGAGAATTACTAAAAAATATGGCTTACAGATAGAAAAATGTGTGAGAAACACTTTCACAATTTTTGTTTAAATTACTGAAAAGTTTCAGCAAGTAAGAATCTAAATCTACATGATTGACATAATATTAACAACTCTCCACTATGTATCAGACCTGCTATAGACATGCATGTTTCGTCTTTAGCCTAGACTCATCAGTATAGCCTGGCGCTCTTACTGTAGAGAGCGGGTGGTAATACGTAACCCAGTCAAGGGTGTGATAGCAACATCAACTCAAATTTATGATCGTGAAATATAGTAAATTCATTGATTCCTAGATATCGTCATGAAATGTGAGTTTTGGAGCAGTTTATTTCACTTTAGATGTGACGATTCCTAATTTAAGTAATTTATCTTTTTTTTATAATAAAATTCTGTTACTGAGATGAAATCCGCACAATCTTTCAACTCGGATCAAGACAATGAAACAAGTTCCAGTTTCGGTTACGATTGCAATAAAAATAATACGTAGAGGAAACATTGGGTCACGATTTCTATTTCGATTGTGAAAACATATTTCGATTAGATACTTAAGGTAATTATCTTTGTTACAACATTTAAGATCTTATACGTGGATATGATGTTGGTCCTGTAGAAACTGTTTCTTTTTCAAACACCGCAGGGGTCCGGTTGTGCGAATAAATAAATTTTGTCGATTTTAGCTTGGTCACCAGGAGGTTGTAAGGAATAAGCATATAATTTTTGGGAGCTGTAACGTTCTAGAATCACGAAGATGTTTGTGTTGACATAACTCAAAAGCGTACAACTTCATCCATCGCCGAAAAGCAGCGGGGGTCAGTTTTGAATGCATATACATGCCAGTGACACTCTAGATAAATGAAAAAAATTATATGTTCTTTAAATTTATATGAGTTTCTGCACAGCGCGGCGTCTTGCCAAAATTTATAATGTATTCGAAGCATTTCAGGTAGCCTCCAACTAATTTTCCATGTATCTATAGTTTGCCTTGTGGTTTCTTATATATCCCATTAGCGGCCAGTGTCCTCTCTTGAGGACAGTTTGTACTTAACCTATTAGGGGCCAGTGTCCTCTCTTTAGGACAGTGCGTATTTAATGCAATTTCAGGTAGATGACGCTACTTAATTTGCTCATTTCATAGGTCTTTTAGAACTACTTCCCGTCGATTTGAACTACTACAAGTTGACAGTTGTTTTGTTCTGCGAAGTAGCGTTATCCGAATATTTATACCAACGGCGATAGAACACTGAACCAACTTACCAACGCGGTTTATACTTTTCTTAGCCCTTGCAGTGTCAAATAATACTGAGTGTTACTGTCTTTGAGTTTTACTGGTAAGTGATTATGCTTCTGTAAATGATTAGTTGTAGATAACTGAAAGTTTTTCATGAGAAATCAATTATTTCATATTGTTCTTTTTGTAAGGCTATGAAACTATGTGTGTCCTCAAAATATGACGCTGGGCCTAGACGTTATGCATTTTCAGGCTTTTACAAATCTTTCAAAATGAGCGGCCTGAATTACGTTTTTAAGACTATGATAACTTTTTATCAAGCCACAGTCTACTATGTGACCTCAAGCAAATGGGGTTTGGGGCAACGGGAACAACTCGAGATAATCGGACGGCAAAATGCACCTATGTCTGCCAAAGAGATGGACAAAAAACCGAGAGGATTTTGTGACTATAAATTCGACAACAGCAATGGAATTATGATAGCACGATGGAAAGACATCAAGTCTGTTTCTTTGGCAACAAATTTTGACTCGGTAGAGCCATTTCTAAACATGCAACGGTGGAATAAGAAATTGAAAGAGAAGGTATCAGTTCCCCAATCACTCGTAGTGAACAGTTATAACAGATTTATGGGGGGTGTTGGGGTCAATTTCTGTAAGGGGCAAAAAGTGGTACTAGTGCCTTTTCACAAGGATTATTGATATGGCGGTTGTGAATTCGTGCATCCTCTATTGGAAAATTCACGGCAGCAAATCAATTTCCATGAAAGATTTTAGACGACAAGTCGCCGTACCTTACCTCAAGTTAGGTCACGGCAGCCGAGTTTTGAAAGGGCGTTCTTTGTCACTGCCTTCTAACTCGAGAAGAAAAGTCTTTGATGATCTCAGATATGACGATAAAGGGCATATTCTGGGCAAAAGAGTTAACCAGCGGCGTTGTCAGTTCCCAAACTGCTCTGGAAAACCCAGAACATTCTGTATGAAATGTGAGGTGACATTGTACATAAATTGTTTCCCGAAATATCATGATAAATTAATCAATAAGTGAACTTAAATATATGTTACACAATAATAGTAATGTTGTTGTTTGATCCAAATAAATTGGTGTGGATTATGAACGTCTACTCACTTTTTTGCCATAACAAAGCGAAGATTGTCCCAGCGTCCTCAGACAGCATTTTTTTTGTTTTTAAAATTGTTTTCTGTCAATTTATTGGTTGGAATTCTTAAAGCATGTATATTTTATGCAACATATCCAGGAATTGACAGAAAATAAAAATAAATTAATTTGGGCTTTAATGGGATATTATAGGGAGTTAGACTCTCTAAATACAAGACTTTTGGCTGTTAGATATATGAGCAAATTGAAATAACACAGTGCAATTTCAGCACTACGTTTCACAAATAAAAATGGTTTTCAATGATGCGTTTGAGTTTAGTATTTGATTAGAGACTATCTATAAAAAAATATGTACACTTAAAAAAGTAAACGCACGTTACTGTCTGTGAACAAATTGCTAATTTCTTGCTCCAATTAAATACGATACCATATCTGGGAAAGGATGAGCATCATTATCACTTAACTACTCGCAAATTCCTCATTTTTTCCTGTCGATTAACATCCACTTTGCAGAAGTAGTACCGAAAATAAGGTGATAAGCTAAAAGGATATTCGGTTACTTCTCAAAATTATGAAAATTCCAATAAGCATTTTGACGACACTCTGAAATGACCAGATTCTATTTCGCCATGCCTTCTATAAAGATCTCCATGCGTCATCGGAGAATATATCTGGAACACGGAGCACGTCCAAGCTGTCTTTCGCACTCTCCGCCTCTTCCTTGCTGCTAATTTACAGCATTTTAACATACGCTTTCGTGATAAAAGCTTGACTTCCTCACCGTAATTGGTTTTTTCTTGCCGCGAGGCCTTTGGCGATCTAGCTACGTTCACTATATTTCATCATTTTTCGAGCTCCTAAATATTGAATTTGACATGTGACAAACTCTCAAGACCATATCAAAATCACAATTTGATGAAGCAATATAAATAAGTAGGTTCTAGTTTTAAGTTGCGGTTGATGTAAGGTCTGTCCTTATCTCCCTCGAACAATTTAAACGCGTGCACCCTCAAGGAAGAATGTATTGTAACGTTCTTAGAACACTAGTTTATTTCAAATGATAACACAACAATTTATACGATAATTTTTATCCTACGACTTCTGGTTTTTGACCCATATAACGTCTGAGGACTGCATGACATCTGTCACAGCTTGACGTTCCAATATATACAAAAATGCCCATCTCGAATGTGTCATAACGAATTTCGAAACATCTCAACGTTCGAGATGTCACTTCTGACAACTGCACAGATCTGGATCTGGATGATTTACATACAGGGTGGTCTTTTCTTCGCTGCTAACGCTGTTCTCGTTGCAATGACAAGTAGATGTTCTCTATCTGCGATGAACTACAGGTTTTTTTGTTGTAGGTTCCCTTACGATTGATCTTACATTGCAGATGAGGGGCTTTTAGAGTAATTACCGTAGGATAGCATTATAACATGTTGTATTGTTCTGTTGAAAAATAGAAAACGCTGTATTTTCAGACTGACGGTAGGCAATTTTCCTACTCAAATAGTTGTAACCACGGGAGTCGTTTCATAAATTGCGTTTCATTACGAACCAGCAAATGGGAGGCGTACATTTTTTTGCTTAATAATACCACTAAATTTATAAATAAAAATAATGAACCGCAATTCAACCTTGTTGCATTTGATAATGTGTGAATAATTATATCGCTTGATTAGATTCAGGTGTAACCTTCATATTGCTCTTTAAAACAAATCCACATAATTCAATACCACGTTATTTACAATTAGTTGAAGATATTTTTCACAGTTATCTGTTGATGCAGAAGGATTGAGAGATTGTGAAGGAATGAATATGACTTATTATATTAAAATGAGAAATTTAGAAGACGCAGCTGAAACAAGTTCTCTTTCAAATGAACTAAGCACATAGTATTTATCGGTTTTATCTCATTTGAAAAAACATCGCGATGCGGCTCGAACCTCATAGCTCAAAGAGTTCACTGTATCATTTGCTTATAGCTTTTCCTTCTAATTTTTAATACTATTAACATAAATTTCCCTTTTTCTGTTGCCTCAACTACCTCAACGAACGTATTACAAAAAATGGTGCGAGCATAAACAAACTTCATATCATTTTACCTCTCCTCCCAAGACTGATGTCTAGATGCGCTCTTGAATTGACTGCATCCTAAACTACCTTGTGAAAAATATTACTTGCTTAAATTTGTTTGACCTTCTCGAAAAAATATATTCATCTTAAACTATTTTCAGGTAGGCGCTTACTGCTATGCAGAACTGGGTACGATGATCCGGAAGAGTGGAGCCGACTATGCTTATATCATGGAGACATTTGGTCCATTCCTGGCCTTCGTGAGGCTATGGATAGAGTGTATGATAGTGAGACCTTGCTCACAAGCGATCGTGGCTCTCACCTTCAGTGAGTACGTGATGAAGCCTTTCTTCCAAGAGTGTGATCCACCAGACAGTGCCGCCAGGATGTTAGCAGTGTGTTGTATATGTAAGTTTTAATACTAACTACCTATACTCGTGCCGCTCAATGTTATGTTATCAAATGCCTTTGAGGTATCCAGATAGTACTTTTGTTAAGGATCAAGAATTCGAAATGTGGTGTGTAAAAAAATATGCCTTGAAATTGCACCTCTTGACATGCAACGTACAATAATAGCAGTTACTGCCAGAACGTCAGTGATATCATTTTTCATAATTACTCAGATATGTTGGGACTAATAGCTAGCAATTAGTGTATCGTATATCGAATGCATTTGTCTTTGTATTTGTTTACTACCTATGTAGAAATGTAAGCATGCAAAGTTTCGAAGGAAGACATTTTACAAATCAGGTATCATTTCTTGCCGTCATGCACTGGGTTGCCTTTTGTTCTGTATCAGAAAACAGTAAAACATGACTGTTAGTGCATTGCTATTGTGGCAGGGATATTTTATATGTACTATTCACACTTCAAAAGCGCTGTGAGAGTGAATATCTATTTACATTGGTCTATCATCATTAACTAAGCTTTTTTTCGAATACAAGTAACATTTAAAACTGACTTTTCAGGTGTGCTAACATTTGTTAATTGTTACGACGTAAAATGGGCAACAAGAGTACAGGATATTTTCACCTATGCAAAACTTTTGGCGTTATTCATCATCATAGCAGCTGGTGGTTATCAGTTATATAAAGGTAGGTACAGAATTTATTTATTATTCTGTATTTTGTAGTATCTAAAAGATGTACTCGAATAATAAGGTCTATATGGCGAAGCAGAAGATGTTAACGATATCAAAGAATAATAATGATTAAATTAAATGTTTTCTCAAATTTGCGCTGCCTAAAGATAAAATGTACACAATTGTTTGAAATTACTCGAATTATGTTTTTGCTAAAGTCTAAACCTATAAATCCCAAAGCGTGACTAGAACTAAAAATTGACTTAAGGTATGTCCGCATTTGTACGTATCCGAAAGACGAAAACTGAAATTATTCTTTGCCTTTTTTCAAATGAGCTTGAACATATCTGATTTACTCATTTGAGACAACACCAGGATGCTCTATTGTAGCGACTCATTATAAATGTAAAATTGATTAGTGCATCAATCGATGTTCTATTTCATCTTCCTGAAATGTTGAAGACTCCATTGTTTCACTTGCTTTTTTGTTAATTATAATAGTATTGACATTCCCGTTTTTGTTGCCTCAAATACCTCGACGAAGGTTTCAAAAATAATGGTGACAGCGTAGGTACACCAAATGCATGCAACTACTACTCCCACAAGTCTGAGGTCTAGATACACCCTTGGGATCTGTCATACTGATAATTTATATATACTGGATTATCAGCCACTGTAAGCTAGTTATTCAACCAAGATTTGCAACCATTGTTACGGGACGCTGTGAGAGAAATGATCAAAGTAGCTGACTAGAACACTACAGATTCTATTTGTCCCTCTTACGAATCTACCATCGTCATGATTAACATATTATCGCCTTGTATACTTATACTGATAATGGGAGATTATCTTTCTCATAAGTATCCGCCATATAGACACTCAAATCCGATTTTCCCATTTTCTAGGACACGTAGAGCACTTTTCTTTCCTGAACACAAAACCTGAAGTGACGTCAGTGGCACTCTCGTTCTACTCTGGACTGTTCGCGTATAACGGCTGGTAAGAGGAATTTCATTTTGATCTAGATAAGTTAGAAGTTAGGTGAAGTTATCACAGTAACTTTTTTTATAGAATCCTTCATCAACTTTCAACGATGATTTTAATGAAAATCGAAACGAGTCACTAAAAGAAACAGTTTTATTTGTGAAACTGTGTGATAATTACACAAGTTTTTATCTACTTGTTTTTTTGATTTTTCAGTAAATATTATAAGAAATAGAAATCTTAGGCAGAACAAAACGTAGATTCATTGTTTTCAAACCTTTTTTTGTTTTATCCAACCTCTTACATCACCTAGCTGAAAAGTATCTGAAATTGTAACAGTTTTTTTTTCATTATTTCAAAAATAATACCATTTATGTCAAAATGACTTTATTGTTTACAGGAACTACTTGAACTTTATTATTGAGGAGTTAAAGGATCCAGTCAGGTAAAAAAACAGAATATTATATTAATTGAAATGTAATTCAAGCAAGCTTATGGATTTGATAAAATGCAATTGATTGCTACACCACTACTGTATATTTTTAAAAAAAGGCATTCAAAGGCTACTAAGCAATGATTTTTAATTCCAAATAATACGTTTGGGAAACGCGTAGGAAACAGTGTAAAATGGGAGCCTAGTTTCTATATCATACAGAGAGTGTTTTCAATTCTTCGGCAGTTATGTTCTTCTCAAGGTTTTCTTAGGTTTGTTCTTGGACCAAATGGTAGAATATTGCGTCGCTGCTTTGCAATCTCGCTGCTGTATGGTTCGTTTTATATCAGAATACAGGCAGCTTTGTGTTTCTTGTGGTGGTGCATTTCAAGATTTATCAACATCGACAGTAAATATCAAGGTCTTGTTTGTAAACAGAACTGTTATTAACTGTCAACTGTTAATGTCATCATAATTTCAAAATCGATTTTTTATTTGGTTATGTTGGTACACTCGTCTTGAACATATGTTCTAAATTTCAGCTATTTTAGCATGTTTAGTTTGTTTGTGAGAGGCATAAAGGTTAGAAGTGTTTTGCGTGCTCCACGATTTTCTGCTGTCGAGAAACATGGATCAAAGAGTTTGCATTGAATGTTGTATGAACAATGCAATCAAGTGCTTCAAAACACTTGAAATGTTGAAAGTGGCATACGATGAGTCTACTTTGAGCCAAAAAAATGTGTACAAGTGGTATAAACTATTCCAAGGAGGCCGAGAAGACACCAATGACAAACCTCACTCTGGACGCCCCAGCACGTCAACAACTGATGAGAACGTTGAAGAAGTGAAGAAAATAGTGTTTGGGAATCGTCAAATTACCATTAGAGGAATTGTTGATGATATAGGCATCTCGTTTGGTTCGTGCCAAGCAATTTTAACGGGTGTTTTGGGCATGAGACATGTGTCAGTGAAGTTTGTTCCGAAATTGTCCAATTTCGACCAAAACAACCGTCGCATGAGCATCTCCCAAGAGCTATTGAATGACGTCAACGTCGACCCAGATTTTATGCCGCAAGCACCGTATTCTCCAGACCTAGCCCCCTGTGACTTCTTATTGTTTCCGAAACTGGAGAAGCGCAAGAAAGGACGGCGTTTTGCAACAATTGAGGAGGTAAAGACGGCATCGGAGGAGGAGCTGAACAAGATCACAAAAAAAATATTTTTGAAATGTTTTGAAGATTAGAAAAAGCGTTGGCATATATGTATTATATTCGAGGGGGATTACTTTGAAATAGAAATTTATGAATAAATAGATATTCTTTGAGAAAAATGAAAAATCACCTTATTTTTTGATCACCCCTCGTATATATATCAAGTTTGTTCTTTTTTTTTCACAGAAACCTGCCACTGGCCATCGCAATTTCCTGCAGCCTGGTGACAGTTGTCTACGTATTCACGAACATCGCCTTCTACACGACGATGTCGCCCGACGAGATGCTGGGCTCCAAAGCAGTGGCCGTGACCTTCGCGAACCATCTCTTCGGCCCTATGGCCTGGACCATTCCCGTATTCGTAGCCCTATCCACTTTTGGAGCTGTAAACGGTATCCTGTTGACGTCATCCAGGCTGTTTTATGCCGGAGCATGTTATGGACAGATGCCGGGATTGCTCACCATGATACAAACCAAGATGTTAACTCCTTTGCCGTCTGTCTTAGTCATGGTAAGATACTTGTAATAGGAAATTTACTTGATGTGCTCTACGAACGTTATTTTTTTGAGCTTCATTTAAACCTGTGAAGTTTTATTTCACTAGCTCTACTCTCACTACTCATATTAATTGAGACTATAAATTCGCGACTTAAACTTTCAAATTTTCTGAACAAATATGGCCCCAAAATAGTTGCACAAATCGATCATGTATTACAGGTTTTTGAAGTTCAGCCCGTTTTATATGTTCCAGGCTATTCTCTCGCTGATGTATTTAGTGGTATCGGATATTGATGCTCTTATAAACTACGTTGGATTTGCAACATGGGTGAGTACAATAAGAATCATTCCAGTATTTGGAGGTAGCAACTAACAGGCTCACATCCCGTATTAATCGAAATAAACGTAACAGTACCAAATAGGTTCAGGAGAAAACAAATGAAATACTAATGGTACCACAATAAAGCTGAAAGTCACGAAGTACATAATTTGTATCACAAATTTCCACATTGACGGTGCTAAACTGTATTCACACTCTTCATTACGCCTCATGTTCATTTTCAAAATTCCAGACGCGAAACCCAGTAATTCGTAACCATTGCTCAAAAGCAATGAATAGCAATATTGGCAACCGCGTTTGTTTTGACGCAACGTAAAAAATCTGAATACACTATCCATTTTCAGTTGAGTATCGGCGCCTCGGTATTTTGCATCCCGTGGCTGAGATGGAAGCGGCCTGAACTGGACAGGCCTATCAAGGTGAATCTTTTTTGGCCTGTCCTATATTTGGCTTGCACTGTTTTCGTAACAGCAGTCCCAATGGTGGCCAGTCCTTATGAGACCGGGATGGGCCTCTTGATGATTCTATCCTCCGTTCCTGTCTACTTGGTTTTTATACATTGGCCCAAACCAAAGTGGTTCCACAAAGGTATGTATCAACTATCAAGTATTGCGTTCTCAATATATGTGCTTGATTGATTAGCAATATCAACACCCATCTGTAAACACCGCGCACGGTGGCTCAGCCCATTGGCAACTTGACGCTTGGAGATGAGTGTTGATGTTGCTGCACATCCTTGACTGAGTTACTCTACAGTTTGACCGCCAGGCTATACTGACGAGTCTAGGCTAAAGACGAAACATGCAGGTCTGATGCATAGTGGAGAGCATACACTTCCTATCTCCTATGTTTATTCAAAAGTGTACCATGAAATATTGGATATATTTCAGCTCACTGTGGATCATTGAAGAATTAAATTATTAACAGGATGTAAAAAATCTATTGCATTCATTTTGCTGTCACCCACCGATCCACCGAATTGTTTCATTTTAACAGTTTGCTCTCTAGTATCTTTTATTCATTCCAACGTCATTCGTCATGTTCTAAACACTGGCCCGAAAACTCAATTAATTCATAATATTTTCCAGGTTCCAACGAAGCAACGAAATTCCTCCAAAAGATGTTTGTCGTTGTTGGTAAAGCAAAAACTGAGAAGGTTTAAGGATATCATATCTGTTGAAGAAAGTAACGCCTAAAACTTATTGTTGTTCCATCTGCCAAAGACTTTGTTTGATATTATTGTTTAATTCGAAAATGTTGACTAATAGAGAGGAGTCTTCTTATTTCGTTTAGATGAAATTTAATCTCGAAGAAACAGTGACATAGGTTGCTGATTGATATCGATCTTTATATAAGGGAATGAGCTGAATATCAGTATGAGGGTATGAATTGTAACCAATTGCCACAGCTTTACAGCAATAGTTTACCCATCTTTATTCCTCCTATACACAACATATCGAAATATTTATACCCACGTATCACTGAAGTATTAAAATTTGCTTTGCAGAAAAAGGTGCGATGGACGTTTTCAAAATATATCAAGTATTGTAGCTCCATGTCCATTTTGTGACTCAAACAATCAAAATGCACTGCTTTTCATTTTCTCTCCGGGCTTCAACTACGTTTTTTCTATTATGTGGTAAGAAACCATTCAAAGTTACGTATCTCCAAAACATAATTACAAACGTTCTTAAAATTGTCAAGTTCTGAAACTACCGTTTTTTCCAAAATTCACTTCCAAATCAGCAAATCTAAAGTCCGAAAATTAGATACGTTCTTCAGGATGTATCATTGAATTCGTTGCAATTCGTAGGAAAAATCGACCAACTTTATAAAAAAACTTGAGATCATGACCAAAATCCAACTTTAAAACGCTATCAAAGAAAAACACTTCACTTTTTTTCATATCACGTTGCAATGGCTGTGGTCTATATTGATACAGACAGGCGGATGAAAATGAGTGACTTGGTGCTTCGTGATGTATATCCCATGAAGCATTTCAGCTGCTAAGTATCTTGATATAAAATGAAGGAAATCGGGGCCAATGTAGATAATACTGTCTGCTGATTTCGATATTATCAATATAAAAGCTCAATGAACCTCTCTAACTTCCCTCGCGGTAAACTTTCTCTTTAAATGACTGAGATATTTAAACGACATTTTGGTAGAATCTCTCTAAATTCTAGTTTATTATCTAAAATGTGCACCTCTCTCTTCGTCTCATCCCTTGTATGAATTTGACAATACTTGTACAGTATTAGATACTACTTTATACTTTTAACATATATTTTTGTATTTATTTATTCCATTAGGTATTATATGCTCTTTTTAGAATATTGTTGCCTACAACATCGACAATAATTTTATTGTTGTATGTCAAAAGTTTTCAAGGATTTGACGACTACTACAATGTATAAAATAAACACATTACTGTATATGTACTATGCTGTCAAATTTTTGAAAAATGATTTCTTCCAGGGAAATATATGTATATTTGATGAAGTACTATATGTGATTCATTTAATAATGGTTGAAATATCTGCTCCCTTGTATACAGGGCCCCAAAAGGACTACCACTAGTCAAACAGAAGCCTAGAGATATAGAATTGTTCCAAGTGGTACAATGATTACCATGCCTGTTCTACGTTTTTTAATACTTTCAATACTTGAGTTATGATTTTTTACTGATCTCTTGTGTTTGATCAGGCTTTGACGCATAAGCATTTGTTATAGTTTGTTGATCTAAGCACAGTGCCTAGAATAATTATGACATTTAGAAAAAGTTGACATTCTCAAGATATTCTAAATCCTCTTAAGGGTGTAACAAAAAATAAATGTAACCTTACTTTTTTAATATATAACCTTAAACACTTGAACATTCCAATCGCTGTTCACCTATTTCTGAGTCGTAGAATGGAAACAGAAAAAATTAGGTATAAGTTCCTCGCCTGTTTTTTATCAAATATTATCAGTAGCATTGTTTATATTTTTTGGTATTGTTTTGTAGCGACTCCCATTGAGGAAAACACTCTAACAATATTTCCAGTGGAAGTGATTCAAAATGTATAAATAGCTCAAGGACAGTTATACAAAAATACAATTAATATATGTTTTCAAATGTATCCACTGTCTTTTTCAGATTCGGCCAGATTTGTCTTCATAGAAAGGTTTTTAAACGCCACAACTGACAAAAAATATTCCATCCATAATTGTCGAATGATTCTAGTTTTCCCGACTACAAACCTGGATACCTTCTATGCACATGTTAAATACAAAATGGATGTAGTCATGAAAACATCTTAAGAAATATATAATATTTATTGGTCACCATTAGCCATGTATTCTTTTCTACAATACTTAAAAAACACATCGAAGTTTCTTGAGCTGTCTTTTTCTATATTTAAACCTAAATTGTCCGCAGCCATATAAGCAGCGCCAACTCCCGCGTCTACTTTCAGCTTCACCAATGCCAGCTCATTGATGCATGCCTTTTCTTCAATAAAACGAATGAAACCCGGCATGAGCAGATCCCAACTGAGCCATACAGAGCCGACGCAAAGAACATGTAGACCACCATCTCCTTCTGTCAACTGCTTTGCTGCGTTTTTGTGAACTGCCGCTATGCTTTTGGCCAGATCAGCACCTGCTTGTTTGAACATTTCTTGAGCAAGTCTATCTCCCTTTTTCGCTAGAGTTGATAGGTTCTTGCACAGCGAAGCGATGAAGGCTTTGTCGAAAGTGTTATAAAAGTGGGAGAGGATTTCAGGCTGGGACTTTATTTTGAAATGCTCCTTGACTAGATTCCACACTTGGTCTATCGGGTACGGTGCTTTCTGAAAACCATCTATCTCCTCGAAGCAGTATTTTACGGCACTGTGGGATATATTCCAGGCTGAAAAAAATATTAATGAGTGCAGAAACTATATAAATATGCAGGAACTATAGCCGTATATTTTAACCTCTTCCACCGCCAATTACTTCTTAGATTTTTTGAAGAAACGCTTCCGAATATGCCGTTGAATCTTTAGCATATTAGAAGAATTTTTGGTACAATGAAAAAACAGGAACGTATGAAGTATTTTATTCATCGACATCTCAATGGTTTCTAAAAGAATTGCTAAGGATATTCGGTAGATTAGTAAACCAAATAATTGGAGACATCAGTTGGAACAAACATTTCTTAACAATCAATGATTTACAGAAGCAAGAATCAAATTGAAATGGTATAATGAAAAAATACCTACCGCTTCCCTCATCAGCCAGTAAGTGGCCCCAACCTCCACATTGTGCTCGACTGCCATCTGGGTTGATAAGCAAAGTATTAGATCCAGTTCCAGCTATGCAAACTACTCCTACTTTATTCGATGTAGCGGCTACCGAACCATCTGTATCCCTGCCAATTACAATTCTCTCTGCAAGTTGAGGAAAGTCGCCCTCCAGTTGCTGTAGTAAATCTTGTCTTGAGCTTTCCGATTCACAACCGCTCAAGCCTAGACCCTGAAAGATAAATATCTGGTTTACATGTAACATATAGATTTGACAATGAATAGATGGCTGGAAGGTATACGTCCAGCAAGCTCTCCTTGTAGATTCACTGACTATCTGTTTCAAGCCACAGCTGATGAGGAAGGCGTTCGCTTCGCGTATCAAATATAGCAAAACGCGTCACAGGTTTCACGCATTTTTATTCGCGAAACTGCATCACATTAGCATAGTTCAATTGTGAGATTTTTTATCTTACCAGTGCTCCTAAACGTGTCTCTTTTGGTATCCCCGCTTTTTGCTTCGCCAGGTCCGTCAATTCAGCTATTCTCTTGCTGCATGCCTCAATGCCTAGTTGAAAATGGTTTGTACCTGGTCCGCTCGCACTGCCTATAATCTCTCCTTGGGCGTTCAATATCACAACATATGAGTTTGTTGAACCTCTATAACAATTGAGGTATTATTGTTAACCTGCTCTAGACATGCAGGTTTCGTTTTTAGCCTAGACTCGTCAGTATAGCCTGGCGGTCTAAGTGTAAACAGGCAGTCCAGGTCTTAGGACCTTTGACTTCGTTGCCAATGGGCGAGATCAAGTGATTATTGTTATTGTTCTCATAAATTGTCTAATAAATTATTTCTTTGCTGAATATATTGATCTATTTGTAAAATGAGAAAACAAAATGTCTTACAGTTGATTAGGTTGGTGGTGACACACTTTCCCTGTCTATTGGCGTGAAAAATAAAGCTATGAAGTGCCACCTGCATATGCACCAACAACCAACAAAAATATATTAAATATTTTAGGTGAGTAGGTAAACATATCAGTAATGTTTATATAATGCTATTGAAAGTATGATTACGAGTTAGTATACAAAAACATGCATTCATAGATAGATTAACTGATAAATTGCACATAGCATAGAATGTGCTGATAATATTCAATGAAAAAACTATTTCTAAATAGTGCAAAGATGGGTGGAATAAATTAAAAGTAATAAAACCTTTTTCGATGAAAATAATAGAACCTTATCGCGACATTAACCTGTGTGGGTAAAAAAGTGAATTAAATAACTTAATCTCAGTTTATTTTTCTAATTTTCATAAGGATAAAGCTTATTTTATTCTTTTTAAACATACAAACACAATAAAAATTCGTTTTTAATAAAGTGATTTTACTTTCAATTTATTTTTATTATGAGTACAAAGATGATAATCTGGGAAAGAATGTATCATTTTTTCACCTCTCCTTTAGCTCTTAAAATCAAATTTTATAAGATTCTAAAATTTTCTGCAGAAACTATTCGCAATATCGGAAATAATAATGAAAGAATAATTTGTTGAACCTGACTGCATCGAATCGAAAAACTGATAAAGTGAGGCGTACATGCCGGTATTATAGTTTATAGTGTTGTGAATAATACGAATAATAGTGAAATCGCTGTTTATGTAGATAACAGCTCGCAATCTATTTTGTCGGGATTGTTCATTATTAACGAGGATGAGGAATTCATATACATATCTACTGCGTTGGTTCATCGATATTGTTTGCTGAGCTATGTTATTAGGGACATAATTATATTCTGAGAGTTTCATTTAATATTTATAATATCGACTGATAAATAAAATATATATAATGGCGTGGAGCAAGTTGACGCTGTACTTACCTCCCAAGGTATTCGTTTAGAAGTAATCATTTTAATCAGATTTTGGAATTAACTATTCAGATAACTGAATTCGAAGAATGATTACAAAAACAATAATCATTGAACGTTTGGCAGCTCTGATTGAGACGTTTGTACGCAAAGCAGCTAACTGTGACAGAACTCCCATACTTATATTACAAATTATCCATGGCAACGTCAAAAGTCAAGCCGTCAGCGCTTAAACGATGGAGGATATAAACCAATATAGTGGGCTTTGTAATATGGATACGCCGTTAGAGTATGACAGTGGTCAAAACTTTCAAGACGTCTCATAACAAACATGTTTTAGATCTCTACTCCCCCCCCCCCTATCCCACACCTAATTTATCACCCAAAAAATTTAAAAAAATTAGGGGTCTCGGAAATGCCTAAACAGAAAATTTGGGCATTTTTCATTTTTTCGTTATTTTACTATAATTCTGTCGCCACTGGGGCCGTCACTGAACCGATTTTCGGTTGTAGAGATCCTTTTCGTCCTTCTTATAGTAATAACCTAGTGTCGACTCGCCAATGTAACTGTCAACATGTCGTGGTACCGAAAGAACATGTTAAACACATACAAAACATATTCACGATACAAGATCAGTGCGCATTACGAATATTACAGTGAATATGTAAGTATAATCATATGGGGAATCAAGTAATTTTCCAATCAAGCATGCTGCTCAAACGAAATGGTCCCTATTTTGAACTTTGTTTATTTTAATAAATTGATTCCATTACGTCCAGTTGAACTTATGAATATCTTTGTATGTAGTTTAGCAATCTGCACACTAGGCATGTTGCTTGGTGATACAATAGGTCAAAATAGTACTTAATAGCCAATGAATGAAATATATCCTACATTACCATATTCTATATCATAGACAAAAAATATGTATTGAACCCCAAACAGGTGCAGGTTTCTTCAAAACTGATCAGTTTTTGTGACATGTCTGTGGAAATTCCAAATCCAATATACTGCACTGGCGAAAATAGCAATACCAACTTCCAACTTTTAATGAACTAGTAAAAAGTTGAATCAGCGTTCGGCTTAGTTTTTTCACAACATGGAGCAAATCATTGGAACTACTTTCCTAATATAAAGTTTATAGATAGAGATTTTTCCACTGTAAAAATAAAATTTTATGATTGATCATTTTATGATATATCATAGATAAGGATTCGATATTTATCTCTCTATGAAACATATTCTCTGAAACAATACTTGTGAACAGCTGAAAAGAAACCCTCTCTCTGAGCCATTATTTTTTTAAATCATTGAAGAATTCTTTGACTTTTCCCAATAAACTGTGATACCTTCTCTAAAAAATGTTGAAGTAGGCCTAAATAATTAGAAACTTGTTAACCGTTCAGCAATTTTTTTGTCTTACCAAAAAAAGTGTTTTAATTAATTCAAAAACATATTGATAATCCGGAAACATAAAACTATAAACCAAAACTTCAACAGAAACTTATATTCATAATCAAAATTACTCCATTCGCCTATGCCTTGACAGCAAACCTAATTCCTAAAACCAAATATATATTCTGAAAACTACGATGATGAACAACAGAACTACTAGGTTGATAATCATTGCTGCTGCCACAGAAAATTCAAACAAAACTCCTAGAACTTTACATATGTCATGATAATGTGACAACCAAATACGTTCAGACGAAAAACAGTATACCACTAATCCGGTATGACTTTATATTTATATATATTTACCCCTCTATCCCGCCAATCAAGTGTGCCATGTTCAGGAATAGTTAATTTGTGGAAGCACAATGTTTCAGTTGCCACGCAACATCAATGTTCACGCGGCAGTACAGCAAGAATGTCAGCTGCTGACAGTCGGCTTCCGATGTATACAAACCTGAATGTGTTATTTGAAAAACACGGTTGCCGCATTGCGCTATGGTGGTTTCCTGACACTGCAGCATGGAATGATCCCCGCTTTCCTCTCCCAATAAAAACTTAATATTCATTTATCTTCTGTTAATCTAAACTGAAAAATTACTGAGAAAATAGGTCCGTCAGAGATCGAACCTATCATCTGCCTGTGAAGCAGATCCGATAACTATGTTTTGAAGGGAAACGACATATATACATTCCAGGACTTTTCACTAAGTCTGACGTCGTCGCTTATAAAATCCTACAAAGACTGATCGATAAAATGTGAAACAGCAGAATGAACAGGTTGTTCTGAAACGTGACGTCTTATGCAACCAGAAATACGTCGAACGGAAATACTGTTTGCTGAACCGTCATGGTGTATTGAAATGTATTCAGGGCTCACAGATCGGAGTATGCCAGAGCCATTTTTGATCGTTTTTTGAGCTGATAGTCGTTTAGATGCCAGTTTGACTCATACAATAAAATTGAAGTTTTTCCGAAGAAAATAGTTCCAAATCAATTTAAATAAATGTTTACTATCAAAAATTCATGGAAAACATTTTTTACATATATACTCTCTCTTTGGAACACATTTTTCGCAAACATTTCTATTAGGTACATTTAGTACAATAGTTTGAAGATCTGTTTCTTTTGCATGATTGTTGAACTTGACAATTCTTCCGTGCGTCAGTAGCATGAATTTCTGTCATTGGAATAGAAGTGTTCTTGGCTCCTTCTCTACATTTACTTCTTAGCTCTTCAGCTAATTGGAAAATAAAATCTTTTCGTGAAACATTCACTTGAGTTGTCTCCTTATATTATTATTCACTTCACCAATCAAAAGTTTTCTACACAGCTTATGGATTGTAATTATAAACTATATCCTCATGTAATGAGTGCTTTTTTGAATTTTATCTGTCTCAATCATTTCTTCTGTCTGTCTATTGACCTATTCTTTGGTAATACGTAATCTCAAAATCTATCGCCAACAACCATTTGTGCATAAGAGCATTTTTCATATTAACAGCAGAAAACCCTATGTACATAATTATTCGTAAGTCTCTTCATATCCCACCTAAAACTAGTAAAATGGTAGTACTTAATATACCTATGTATCATGGAATTTATCAATTTATGAAATAAATCTTGCTCCTACATCTAATTCAAATTTCTTGAACGCATTGACATTATTAGGACGAAAATTCTGCTTTGCACTTGATAATGATGTAGTATTATTCCGTAACGTCGAAACTTATTTGATAAGGTTTCCGTATATATTTTAGTCTCTTCCTATGTACTGGATAAAATCGTTTTATAAAATCCAGATGCTGAGATGTATTGACACTTTTTTCAAATTTATATAAATTATCTTTGTTGATATAACTCCTGTAATAGTACTTTTAAAGGCAATAAGAAAGATGGTACTCGCTCATACTTTCGACAAATCCGGAACACCGCTACTGCTCAATCAGATTTAATCAAATTCCATAGCCACTAACTTTTGACAAAAGATGAACCTTGTGAAAAAAGAAATCATCTCATCTGTATTCGCATATTTGATAATCAAATCGACAACCGCGAAGTCGCGACCTACTTTTTCACTCTGCATTATATACCTATGAGACATAATAAACATCTTCGGCAAACAAAGTAATTGTTTAGTCCAAATACTCATCACAGGAGTAGCCCATAATGGAAAAGTAAAATCTCTTCTTCATCGGACTACAGATACTTTTACTGTCGTAAAATGTGTGTAAACAGGTTATACATTAATTTCATGGACAGGTTCTTATGGGCAGTGCCGACGATGGTTCGACTTACACTTCAAATCGAGAAGAGGTATGTATGTACCTGAAGGCAGATCCGTATTTTGAACAAGAATGAGGGTGTTTGTTGTATTCAGACAAGCATAATGTGCATGGAAGACTAGTTAGATGAGTCAGCATCCATAACTGTGCAAACGCAGATTGAAACACCACTTTGAATGAGAACAATCCAGAATTGCGGACTCTAACGAAAATTTGTTGTTCCAAGAATGTTGGAAAGTGGATACATCACAACGGTAGCCTTCGAAAATCAAAGGACAGTTACTTCTCAATTGTATATAACCAAATATGTTCCTGTAGTCTTCCAAGAAATATGCAAGAGCCGTCCAAAGACTGGTCTGCGGGGTATTCAATGGCACCATGACAACGCACCCGCCCACAGCGCCGCTAGAACACTCAATTTTTTGCTGAACAGAGTGTCTAACTTTTGCCTCACTCACCTTATTCTCCGGACCTAGCTCTGTGCGACTTCTTATTCCCTAAGATCAAAGAAAAGTTACGAGGTCGCCATTTCTTCACCGATGAAGAGGCAATCGCTGCATTTGAGGAGGAAATTAGCAACCTTACAAACAAACGATGTCACAAGAATTTGACAAGAGGTTCTACCGAATGCGTAAATGTATTGAGGTAGAGGGAGAATATGTTGAAAAAACAAAATAAAGTTTTTTAAAAAAACCTTGTAGTTTTTCTGGATCTAAAAACTTTCAGCGTGACCCTCGTAGAGTATAAACTAGTCCCTATAAAAACCATCACTGCAAGTGACTTGAGGTAGTAACTGAGGGAGTATTATATATATATATATATATATATATATATATATATATATATATATATATATATATATATATATATATATATACTCCTGTCAGTTTTCTTACGATAAATTCGCCACCACTGTTCATTTCCAAAAATACAAATCTCTTTTTGTTCTTCTCATAGTAGTAATTCAGTGTAGAAATTTCATCAATATTCAAAAAGTATTTTCCGAGTTATAGAGAGGCCAAAGATTACCGGACAGAATACAGACAGACAGACTGACAGAAATAAGTGGCATGTTTTCTCATATGATGTGATTATATATCATGAAACATTATGAAAACCCCCAATCTCGAATCCACGATTACAATCTTCCTGCCAATTGGCTTGAGAATTAAAAATAATAGCACTTTTTGGGTTATCAAATTCCTGTCCTGAGTTTATCCTAAAAATCCTTGGCCCCCACTAGAATACGGCGCTAGATCCGGTCCTGCACAAGGCTGAGTCACTGAAAAAACTGAGCCTAAGGCTACATTTTCACAAATCGATCTTCTGCCGCTGGTTTGGATAAAAATTCGCCAGACTTATGTGGAACACGTGAATGGAAGACGACACTAGATTTCTTTTGGTCAGAATATGATGGGACACAACATTACAAATTACATTTTAAATTTTAACTTTCCGATTAAGTTGATATGATGTGAATGCATTTTATTGCGCATAGGTGCACGATTGCTGTAAACTTGCAAGGGTATGTTGTAATGATTGAGTTTTATCAGAATTCACCGCGATCCGTGAGAGGGACTGAAATAATAATATTAATTAGACAAATTGGAAATGATTTTTTTGTCGCCAATGGAGATCGAATCCACAACCTACTGTTGACCATGGCGAACTGTCACACAGAACGGCAAATACGCTATAAAAGGAACATCCCCGCGCAACATGATCCTGCCATGACATGTTATTGATGATGTTGTTTTGGAATATAAAATTTTATTACATTAGGACTTTTGCAGTAATATACCTTTTCTAAGCTATTAAACCAAAAATTAATAACAATTCAATGGAACCATTTCAACGTGTAAACCAGCCAATATTCACTACTACAATGATTAATGCTAACAATTTAGATAATAGTGCACATTATTTGTTTTATTACGAGTGCGAGGTAGTTTGAATACCAAAGAATAATCGAGCGTGACGATCAAGAAAGTGTGTAATTTCCTACTAACCGAACATCATTACCTTATCACGGGCCAATAAAACAATAACTGCGGTGAGTAAAAGTAAACTGGATCTGTGCAGAGCGTGTCTTCTGTAATAACATCATTGTGGTAACTTCGTTTTTGATCGTTTCTGTTGCCTCTGATCATTTTTCAATTTTGAGGGGGGGGGGGTTAGAAATTGAAGGAGGAGATGAAGGGAGGATTAGATTTCAAAAAATGGTTAGGTGTTGGTATAATGCGTTCTACCATCTATTGCATTACGTCCACGATATTTCTACCACTCTTGTTGGACACATATACAGACACATATCAATACGCGATAATAGCTCAACATCTTCTACCGTTTGAGCGATACTGAGGACTAAGGAACGGTCGCATTTGATAAGAATAATACACGTAGGGCCAATTTCATCAAATAACCAGTCGTTATATTGAGCCAATAGGATGAAATCTTATCGAGCTCTACCAATAGGCTTTCAGAGTCTTTCGTTATAATTTAGATATCCAATGGTGTTTGACTATATAAAACAAAATTTTCAAACTTCTGAGATGACAGATTGGCATTGTAATGTCAGTTGCTTATGGAATATTCTTAAATTTACAGAAATTTGAATCAAAATGGTGAACAATTTGTAGTTTTCGGATAAAATCAATTATTTTCCATTGTAGTGAACGTTTCTACAATTTTATTTTTGCAATACACAGTTAATTTCCATATAACTATTTGTGGAGGAGTTCAATTTGAGTTACTATAGGCGGACCGCAGACAGCGATGTTTTGAACAAACCTCTGCTAACGGTGTTGCCAAATAACCCGGAATACTTGAATTCTTGAATTTATCAAAGACCTCTATCTTTTGGAATCTGATGAAATTGTAAGCTCGGAAAGATTGATTTCAACGAATCTTGATGAAACAAATTTTTTTTTTGACACATTACAATAGATTCAGATTTCTTTTGGTTTTTCATCTGTCAGATAAAACAGGATTGATCTAACCATCCAAAAAATAAAACAAAGAAATTTTCATTTTTACTACGATTCTGTCTGTCGCATAGGTACGTGAGATCACTAGGTCTGTGTAAAAATAACTTGACTTGTTTTGTTATAAGTTGATTTGGAGTTTGGAGAGATTTTCATTGCATTATAAATTTGCTAAATGTAAAAGCTACTAAATAAAATATGAGGATTTTATAAGTCTTCAAAGGATAAATCACATTGGGGACTCTTCTACGCTATCAGTTGCCATTCAGTTTTTCTCTGAATCCATTTACTAGTCTCACTATTGTTTTATGCTCGTAGGCGATCAACTCTAGTCGTTTATTAAAAGCAAAAAAATTGTAGTAGTATTTGTTTGTAGTGTCAGTGAAACCATGATAATATCTATGTCAAAACCCTGAACAAAATCTTTTGGATATTTATGAATAATACAGAAATTTACTCACTCTGAGCAACGAAAACCAGCAACTTCGAACTGGAATGGAGATTTAAAACGCCCATCACTAGACCTGCATATGAATCGTGACGACGTGACGTACAGATTGCGTATTCAGCTCTCAGCGGTGGTGTTTGATAATTTCATTTTACAATTATTTCTGAAAAGCAGGGCTAAGCTTATAGAAATATCCAAATTGTAGATCAACTTTTTTATTATTTTTTTCCAGTGTTTGTGCTATATATTTTGAATGCCGTGAAACTTTATTTCGTTATACCTTCAACCATAAGGATTTTTGTAATGCTGGATACCTGTGCTGGACACCAAGCAGGCTTTGGATGGCATTTATTTTTGTAGAATATGAATGAACCTAATAAGTAATAGACATAATAACGAAATTTGTGAAATGCCTCCTATATATATCATTTTTTTACTGAATTATTAGGTATTTATATTATTAGAGTATTATGTAGCTTTAAAAAAATAATTGCAATACTCTCCATTAGACTGTAATGAATTTGATACATCCGAAAACCGATGTACTAATGTCTCACATTCCTCAAATCCTATTGGTGGAGAATAGAGCCTCGTTATAGCTTCTGAAATGAGGCAAATAGCAATTTTCACTTATATACGGTGGATTGTAAGGCTCAGAAACTTGCTGTGAGGTTCAGAAAGTGCCCTTTTTCATTAATCAAACCTTTCCTCACCATTTTGTGTTGAAATTCAAAGGAAATCAATGATTTTCATAGACTTTTGACAGTACAATATTTAATGGCATTTCAGAAAGGTCTTATGTGATTGGTCAATCCGTTCGTTATATCTCGGATGAAATCGGCCCGTAGACGAAAACAACTTTTTCTGATTGCCGTTTTTGTTGTTTTGCGTCAAACTCAAAGCATCAGCTCTTCCAGACGTTTTTTGTACGTATGATGTACGATACCAGTGGCCTGATAATAGATAAATGTACAATAATTTTATAAGAAGGCTATTAGGTTTTAACGGAGATTCAATTTCAACCAAATTTCCTCTCGAATAGTGAGAAATGTGCTATTTAGCCTCTCAAATAATGACGTCAAGTGAGATGTCTTTATGTTTCACTTGCAGCTGTATCACTTTATTGCAGATTCTTTTAGAATTCTATGTCTGCTGATCCACTTGAACTAAGTTTTGAAATCATCGAAAATTATGGCAATTTTCGAAAATCGAACCGATTCAAATTGTTATCGCTAAACTGATATTTCCACAATAAAACTTTTTTTCAAAAAAAAAATAATATCGTAAAAAGATGAAGGCATTCCTTGTCTGAAATGATTAAAATCTATTACTACACATTATCACGTTTCCATGAATTTTGAAAATCTCACCATGCTCATATAACTGAGCTTTCTATACTTAAATATATAACTATATATAAATTTGATCACCTGACTAGTGGAAATTCGTTCTCTTCTATCTCTCTACTAGTCAATGCAGCAAACATTTCTCCAGAGAAGCTTCTCACTCTCAGCATCGTCTATGGTAATATATGTTTTATATATACACTCAAATGGTCAAATATGGAGCAGCTATCAAGATAATCTCACATCAAAGATCATATACATCCTAAGATAGTTCTTATGTTCACGCCGACATCAAGACAAAAATAGGTATACTCGAAAGTCTGTACACACCCATATAGAAGATTAACGTTTCATTTGCCTTTTCCAAAACCTGCCATCTAGGTAAACCAACATACAAGGTGTCACAGGAAAGCTTAGATTTATATTGTTGCCTTGTAAGTGTTTGCCAAAATTACACTTACCAGATACTAATCAAGTTGGCGACAAAAATAGAATGAGTGTTTTTTATACTTGTAGTAAAATAAATGATCTAAACTTATATTCAATGAATCGCCAGTATAGATTTAGATTTTTCTACCAGCTGATCCACATTCGTGAAGCGTTCTGTAAGAATCAATGCTACTATTACGAATGTAAGTGTTCAAGAAATGTTAACACGATAAGATTTTCTCGATTTTTACGGCATTCATCTGGGATCGATTTCAATCGCGGATTCATGTCATTTATAGTATAATCGCTGTTTAAAAATGCGAGGTTGTGCGAAGTGAAATGCATCGCCTAAAGGTGCAGAAGAACGATACAGCAGTGGCTTAGTCTATGGATTATTGTCTTCTTCCTGTACATCATGAGTACATCAGATAGACAGGTTTTATTAGGTAATGCAAAAAATGTTGCTAACCCTAATTAAAAATCTATTCCGACATGTCCTTTTGGTTAGTACAACAGTGGAAAGGTCTAAGGGATGGTATTTTCTTAAACCAGACATATAGTCACAGAAAACCATCGATTCATGATTCGAAGATTGTCTTGCAGAAACTCTGTTTTTCAAATCTATACTCCAAATAAAATCTCTAAACGGGGGCGCTGATTATAACTTCTGACTTCAAGCAACAGCAAGACGAACCCAATTGTCCATCAAATATAACCAGCTTTATAAACAACGATATTGATTGAAACAAAATAGCAGCTGGCTTATCATACCAACTGACCAGCTATAACACATCAATCAATCAACTGCAATTCATTTACCGCCAGACAGCAATTTACCACGCCATCTAACGTGATATTACAATTATCATTCGTTCTTCGCGATGTAACTCTGCAGCTAAAACAAGAAGTAATCAAGTTTTTTTGTAGTGTCCGCCGCCACTGGGGGAGAGAAGAGGCCCGCGGCTCTGCATGGCCAACTTGCTAATGAGAAACCTGGCGGTCGACGCGCGGTGTGGCCGGAAGTAGCGCAAAGAAAAGACGAGATGATCAGGTGTGACCGACATCATAGCGCGGCCGGCGATTCGGCAAGACAATTTGGCGGCAGATCTTATCTTGAAGAAGGACCTTCTTCTTCTTCCTTTTAGTATAGGCGAATCGCCTGTTTTTTCGTCGTCATTCTGCCTATTACATCGCCAAGTTGTCACTTCATCGAGGCGACCAAACGGTGATTTGTCGCGTGCGATTCTGACTACTCTTCTGTCGTCCATTCTATTGATATTTTCGTTCCATTCCTTCTTTCTACCTAGTATCCACTCATTAACATTTTATACCGTGCATGTTCTTATTATATTCTCACTTCTCTCTCTGTCCAATAGCGTTTTTCCAGTTATTCTGTGAAGTACTCTCATTTCGGTTGTCTCTAGTAAATGTTTAGTTTTCGCTGTGTCATATCGAGTTTCTGCAGTGTATGTCATTATTGGTTTGACCACTGCTTTGTAGATTTTTGACTTGGTTTCTACATTAATATTTTTATTACGCCATATTGTGTCATTTAAACATCCTGCTATTCTTGTTGCCTTCGTTGTCTGTTCTCTTACTTTAAGATTTTTCAAAAGCTTGATTTCGGACTTCCATTGTCTATAAAATTTTTTGAGTATCACAACGTTTCGATTGATATACTATCTTCAATCGTCTTCAGGTGAACGGATATAGTATTCTTACTTTAAGATCATTATACCGCATATAGGAAGATACGATATACTTGAATAAAAGCGCATATTCTTCGTCTGACAATATTTTTTATAATTGCGGAGGATGACTCAAGTACGCTGAAACGGTTACTGAGATTACACGTGTCTTTTCAAGATGCAGACATCAGAAACTGTCCAAAAAACCTGTCATCTCACACTGTACATTTTCGCGACGACAATATTTCGCTCACTTCATCGTGGGAAACAAGAGTTGTGGTGGTGTATGGATGCTGCTTCAGAGAATATCCCTGTTATCAGTGGCCACACCTGAAGCACCCAAACCTCTCCCACTCGAGAAGAAAGCTCGCACGTACCGGTCTTCTGTATCACGGAATCACGCACTTTCTTCAGTCTGCTGCTTCGCTTTCTTCGGTACGCGGCAAGAGCAGAGAGTGCTCATCGACGGTACTACCAGTACCTCTTTGGCTTAACGGGTTGTTTGTGGACAATAAAGGATGCTTTTATTTATGGTGGTCTGACTTTTCAGTGTATAGTGAAATTCTCGTTGAGCGATTGAGAGGAGAATGACCTAGGTAGGGTTTGATAATGAGACGGTTTGTCCTTCACTTGGTACCATTCACGCTATGATCCGCTTGAATATCCTCAACCAGTACTTGGTTGTTTCTTGCATTTTTGTAAGTTTGATTTTGAGCGTATTTGCTTCTGTTGAGATTTGGTATTATTTACTCGTTATGGAAATTATAGGACGTAAGCAAAATTCGCGTATTTACTTGGAAGTTTGCTACCATTGTAACCAGCCAAAAGCTCTCAAAATATAGGTAAATATTTTTCCGACATATGAGCAGCTACTCAAGAAACATAAAAATGGTTGGAAACGAATGGAAAAATAAATAGACTAGTATGTTTCCAGTAGTATGTTCACCAAAATTAAATTAGTGGTACACAAAGGACACATTATTTGTTTACGACGTCATAAATCTAATAAAAATATGTGACATAAATATGTGGTTGGGACAATTTTGTGAACCAAATATGTTTTTAACTACAACCGAAAGTGTACTTAAAGAATGTTTTTGACTACGCCCTAAATTGAAACTTATGAGGCATGTAAAATTTTTGACGCCAATCTAAATTTTAGAGTCATTTATCAAATCATTTGTCCTGAAATGAACGAATAATGAAAAATAAGTTTGAAAACGTTCTAATAATTCTTTATTCTCAATAAGCTTTTCATGAGCTTCACGTGTATGTATGTATGTATGTTTGTAAGGGAATCTGTGAAGGCTATTTTTACCCACTTCAAAATGTCAGATTGATTTTAAACTTTGCACAGTTATCAAGGACCGATAACAATACAATAAAATAATTTTGTCTCATCACTGCGTTACATTTCCAAATTCTTTCTGATAAAAATTATATTTAAAGTTTAAATATCCGAATTTACGATAAATTATATGAGGTAACGGCCATACCATGTTGAGAATGCCGGGTCTTGTTCGATCGACGAAAATAAGCAACGTCAGGCGCCGTTAGTACTTGAAAGGCGCTTTTATAGTTTATCGAACTAAATCGTAGTCCTCATATTATATCCTCAAATAAAATACAAGAGGCTCGCTAAAATCTAATGTGGCGACTGCACAGAACATAAACGACAGACAACAAACACACGTTCATTTTTAAAGGTTGGAGAAAGATGCTACTAACAATTATATTTTAGCCAACAGAATACGGTTTGGTTAGAGGATTTGAAACACGTATGCGTGGGAAGATTTAAGTCGATCTACTTAGCATACTTTTCTGGATAAAATATAATTTTTTATATTATGTGCCTTTCCCAATTCCTAACAGTGTCGATAAACATTAAAATTCAACTCAATCAACCACAAAATTTCAACCGAAAGAATCTCACTAAACTCAGACTCGCGAAGAAGTGCAGAAAAACGAATAAATAAATAGGACTTTATTTTAACAGGCGGGTAGCAGCAAAAGCTGATAACTATGCCTACCAGGGCAAGTGGAATCGTTTGACAACATTTACGTTCAATACAGGGTGATAAAATAATCAGTTATTAGGTATATGTGTACAAATATTGGATTGGAACAGTTTTAAATGAAAACACTGAGTTAGGTGAACAACAATAGATGAACAATTATTAAACAAAAATCTCAGAAAATTAATACACATGCATTTATACGCTTAACCTAAGGGAAACTCGTAAGATACTGATTTAATTCCGGCATAGAATGATATTACCGAGCTTGGCTCCATTTTCTTATCTGGTCATTGCGGCTTCTCGAAAAATTTTATCAGACCTTATATTTATTGACACTTAATAAAACTACCTACATTTTTTTTGCGGTACCTACATAAAACACCAAAAAAAGCCCCTTCCGTCGGTCTATCGAACTACCTGTCAGTCTGTCTGCATGCAGTTTTGCCACACTGTTATTTCAGTAGCCGCTGTAGCACTAACAGTGGCATTTTGATATGGATATCATATGGGCAAGTGCTAGGTAATGATAACTTTTGTCGAACTTAAAAAAATTAGATTTTCTTGAAACTTTGTTTTTCAAGTTTACGATCATTTTCGGCCATAAAGGTTCTGAAATTCCTTCAAACCTTCACATACATGTTTCACAAGTGTAAGACCAAGATAAGATGTCAATTTTTGTGAGAATTATGCCCTAACTACGTAATTTAGTCCTATTTGGTATTTTCTTTATTCTGGTTTTATATGGAAATCATATTTTCAGGTCTTTCCCAACCATTCGTTCAACTCCAAAATGCGCGACTGTGCTATGGAACGAATTCGTAGGGAGCGTTCTTCACCCACCTCCCCGCGTCTGGTAGTACGACGCGTTTTGGTACTAGCCGAGGGTAGACAGTTTCGCGAAGCTGCCGCCGTACTGCAACGGTTGGCCGCACAGGCGGTTGCAGCTGCAGCTCCGGATTTGCCCTTGGACCTCATCGTCGAGGGCCTACCACATTCGGCTCATCTGTTGGAGACACTGTTCAACAAGTATGTACATTAATCGATATATCATGTTACCTAAAATTAGTTAATTATTAAATAATTTTGATCAGTCTTTAGAGCCACTCAAAGGAAATATTTGAAATACTGGCAAAATTTCTAAATTATACAATTTTTAAATCTACCCTCAGGTAAATAGTGTCAAAATACAATCCAAATCTTCAGTTTTAATCGGACAATATTACCTAAGAAATACATCGTCAACCAACTTTTTAGATTGATTTAATAATGACTGCTATGAATTTGTGTAGATATTCTGCATTAAATACAAAATTGTACATACTTATTGAGTCAACAGCAATTCAATTAGCAAATAAAAAACCCGTAAGTAAGACCATGCTTTATGGTACTAATTATATGTCAATATATTTACGTCGGCCAATTACCAGGTCGCCAAGTAACTTGTCTGCTTTAACTGTAAATTAATTCAAATTGCGTCTACTCGTTCGGAGCACAAGCCGTTAAATACAGGTAACATGTTTGATAAATGTACTTAAAAGCTGAAACGAAAAAATGTGGCTGGTAGTTTATTGCACTTTGTACTGTAATATTATCATCTTTGCTAAGCCTTTGCTGTTAATATAATCTATACAGTGATGACAGAATTTCCTTTAGCATGTAGATCAGTCTGTGAGAGAAGGACAGAAGATGAAACACAAATGTCAGATTAGGTGCGCGATTTTCCCAACGCGTGGCAACGCTGCTTTTTTGCAAGCTCGCATTATAGGGCAACGTTGCCACGCGCACTCATTCTAGTATTTGTGTTTCATCTTCTGTCTTTTTCTTACACATTAAATATACATGCTAAAAGAAATTCTGCCAGTACTGTATGTTTTATATTGTATATTTTAGCACTTATCCTGAGATTTCCTCTTGGATTCATGTTATCCATCCAGGCCGTTGACTGGAGTAAAAAAATGCAATCGAGAAACCCAAATGAAATGAATTGTAATCGTTTGGTATTCTGCGTGGGTCGATCACTATTGCTGAGTGGAAAAATTAACATAACTAACAACAAAGAGCTTATCTAAACCTCAATCCAGCATGTACGGTGTTAGAGTAATAAAAATAACATAAACCGGCTCTTAATACCATAATGACACGATATGCCTTTCCGAGACAACTTTCTTCTAATAATCCATATCAGCTTTTTATTGCAGTTTCGTTTTCCCACATAAAAATTTTGAATATTGAACGCTCACGAACATGTGCATGATATATTTTCGGGTCAACGAAGTTTTAGTAAAAGGAAAAGTACAGATGAAAGTATGAATGCATGGGTTGCTATTGATGGGTGGACTTGCCTCTTTTCGAAAACGGGGTCATCGTATGGCCCTCACATTATTATTAATGGTCAAGTCGTTCTCTTTGGTACATCAAGAGATTTATCGAGTCTGTTTTTGTAGGATTTGTATAAGTAGCATTGAATTGCATTGGAGTAATTTCGAAGAACCAGTATTATTAATAATCAAAAGTTAAAATTTTATATAATGTCATGTATCTATATAAACTTTCGGGATTAATCTCAACAATAATATGTCATGTTGCCAGCGATGCTAGATTGGTATCTCAGAAGCTCAGCGTTCTCATAGTATAACAACACTGGCTGGTGAAGCTCCAATATTCACGTAGCAAATGGATAAATATTGTAAATATATAAGTTGATAATGTCGATAAGTAGTTTTTTGACCTTTTCATACCAGCTTGACTACAAAAAATATCCTGGGAAAGTTCATAAAAAGTATGCAATTAGTGATACCATCTGATGTGTGAGAAACCTTTCTTCTTGAATAAAATTGTATGCACTTATTATAATATTTGTAAACGTTCTGAAACGATGTGAAGTATCACATAGATGGAGTGCGTTTTCTTGGAGCATGCACATAGGTTATTATATAAGACGTCCCACGTTTCTTTACTTGCAACAATGTGAATCTATTTATATGTAACAATCTATTCTGTAGAAATTTCATCGTTCTGTCATAGCGTACAATGATTGGATCTAAGCTCATTATTAGATGCATGACCATTTCAAATAAAAATCAGGTGAAGTTATTTAGGAAGCTAATAACCAATCAAGCAATATGAACAAACTTGATCGAGTATTTAGTGACGTAGTGAGCGAGGTCATGTTATGAACTTTAATTATATTACAACACACTTTAATGGCGAATTACGTTATATGTACATCAAAAATAATGATAATACAAAAAAAGATGACATACCAGGTTAAGTTCAGCTTACATAATCATATATTTTCAGCGTGTCAGGTAACGGTAGTTCGAGTAGTATATACACGTTAATTAAATTAAAACAAAACTAAAAAGATGTCGGGCGGTGAAGAGATATATTCTGAGAATTGGATCAGGGGCCTTGTTTTATGCCTTATTAGAACAATGCCACCGAGTAACGGTGAGCCTACAACAGCAAATAGCTTAATAATAATTTGGACTAATGGAGCGCATTTTCCTTAAGCTTCAGAGGAACAAAAAAGAAGTAGGCGAGGAAGTGATCCGATATTATACAATTTTATTGTTATCTTACGGTCTTTATAGATTATGTAGATGTTGCATATATTGCATGGTTGTCTCTGTTTTAGTGGTATATGCAGTTCAACAATTCAGTACAAAGTTAAGATGTTTGACGACGCCCATTGCATCAAATAGGCGCAACTTTTGGCGTGCAATACGTGATATTGTTCGTTATTCAACTTCCGGACCACTATTGTTGACGTTTCGGCTGCCTCAATATCCTTCATCAAAGTACGAAGATTAAATTTTGGAAAATTATAGTGGCTTTGATATTGAATTGAAGATATTCAAGGAATAGAAAATTGGTATATATTTTGCCAGTATGAAAATTCTCATAGATTGTTAACTGTTCACGTTCTTCTGAGAGTGGCATTGGGTATATATTAGTTATATTATTTTTGCGTGTCGTAGAAGTACGTTTGAAACATGTGTTAGTTGTTGATGTCATCTACAACTAAATGTTGTATCTTTTGCCGCTAAGCTCAAAAAGAAGTTAAAATAACTGTGTATTTTACACACAGTTCCAAAAATAGATCTGCCTGTCTTCCAGTGACGCGTTCACCAAGTAAGAGCATCTACAATATACTTGAAAATAAGTTTAATCCAAATTAATAGAAACAGCAATCATAGTCGGTCAAGAGCTCATTTAGTTGCCTAGGTTATATGTAGATTATTTTCAGCTTTTGGCCGTAAATCTCATGATAATTTTACACATCACAATCAAGCAATCATAGAGCAAATCAATATTAGAATAGAAAGATCCAAAAATTGGACGATGATTATCATCTATTGCAAACTATGCCTGAGAAGATGTAACTGTTGCAATGAGTAATACATCCAGCAGGAAGTAGCCTAATTCAAACCTTAGCAAATCTCAGCCTTCAATACAATAATTGAACGTAACATACCGTTCTTGAAGACGCTACGTAAGAAATTTATGCACCTAAGAGGATTAAACACTAAAAGAAAGTGTATCACGTTTCCTGGACTCAAGATTATTAGTAAATTATGATATCGAGTGAGTTATTTTTATATATGATAGCTATCTGATTCATGTGGTAATTTGTAATGACAATAACAGGTAACTTCACTCAAATGAAGATTAACAGTTCTTTGAAGCCTTTACCTATAATGTATAAACAAGGAATTTCAAGTTCATTACTTCATTAAAAAACGATCGTAGACAACTTCATTTCGTAATCCTTGAGACTCATTAACACAATTTAGACCTCGGATTCACAAATGAAATCACCTGACTAGTCCCTACTCCACGAATTTTTAATGAACCAACTAAATTGCTTTTGTTTATAGTAGTACTAGTATTTGGGTTATATCTTGTAAGACTCAGTTAACTGACTTTTGGTTTAATAGATGGCGCCCATGATTTTGCTGCTATCGAAATATCATATACAAGCGGTCACATATCCTTCTAGGGCTACAAAATGATAACAAAAAGACGAGGAAGGAATTATCATTAAAATGGTTTCTTGACTAATCAGTAACCCACAATCCTATAATGGTACTCGTATTATCATGAATGGCAGTGAAAACCTCAGTGGTTTGGATACCTTTGAAAAAAATCCACAGCTGAAAGCTGGAAATTGCTCAAGAATTTTCAGCTTCAAATAAAACATCATTATTTTATTCTATAACTTCTTCTTCCTCGTTTGCACTATCGTGAGATTTGACGTATACAAGGTTCAGCAGAGATATAAAAGAGTAAAGGCAACAAATTGAAGAATCGTTCTAAATAAAATCTCTATTTTCACATATGCTTACATGACCTTAATCAGAAGAGAATATATTTTATTCGGAGGCTAAGAGCCTCATTATGGTATTACCTGAATAAAAAGACAATGGCATGTATTGATTGCAAAAGTTAAATAAAGTTAATGATTGATTTTGAATCTATTACAGTATCTCATACAGTTGTTGCTTAATATCCCTAATTATTTATGTAAATTTATCAGTATTCATGGCATTAAAATATAATGCATCTATTTAGTCGTACAATCCGTATCTTCCAAATCCTATTTCTAGATTCGCCCTGGTTGGCTGACGTTATTGATTTATAGTTTTTTTTAAGGAGTTCGGAATACATCTAATTTATCAACCTGTTCTACTTTAGCATACATTCAGCCAAAAGTTGTACAAAAAATTCATACAGTATTCAATGATCAAAACAGATTAACTATCGAAAACATACATGTCGTTCATCTCTGAAGCCCAAACGCAAAATTCACTGCCAGCGGGATGACTTTCATTTACCCACATACCGTTGCCTCAGACAGGTTTGATGGATAACATTTGTAGAACATAAATGTTCCCCAGGCATATTGGAACTAACATATACTTAATTTGTGTCTAGTTGGATGATTTATTTTATTAAATTTTCCAGGTAATCCTCTCATATATGTTATACAGAAAATATCGGTGGTAGTTGATAGTCGTCTTTGAGTCATCGATGATGAGTTGAGTATTTGAACTGTGTTTTGACCCATTCTTGAGGATGACCATGCAAAGAACGTTTTGTAGAAATAGTTTTATTTTGGTTTACGCTAAGCGGTCAGTAGAAAGCCTAATATAAACCAGAGACAGATAACCACAGGATAAATTCCAGAAGTTATTCAATTGAGGAAACTGGCGGCGGAATTTTTAATTCATGTAAATGAGTATCGTTGTCTGTTCCCACAGTACTGAGTATGATCCTAGACTTGAACGCCATTCACTGCATAACTAAATATATGTACATTTGGAACACTTTTACCTTTATGTATTATAACCAGACAAACGCGCTTGAGGAATACTCAGACGTCAAACCAGATTAACTATCACCTAAACACTTTCATTTTTTGGTGTCTGACTCGTCGACGATAATCACATGAATGCGTACATACTTTATGCATTTCATATATAGAAATCGCTGATACTGACACGGAATGATTTTTGTATCAAGAACACAGTTAAGAAAATGCAATATTTGGGTCAAATATAGATACCCGCATTGTTTTGTTTATGTGTAAACATGAAATCTTCGTAGACATGCCAGTTTCCTTATTGGATTGCTCTACGCTTATACCGTATGTTATTTTATTTTGTTTCATTGTACCGTCTTACTGATCTTACCATGGCAAGAAACTCATTTAAGTGTGTCATGACGCTACAGGAAACTTGTCAAATATCTTGCGATTGCTTTGAAATCTATTTACTATTCTATACCCCAAGTAGCAGTAATACTGTAAATACCCTTTCATTAGAGAATAATTTGCTCTGCTTTTCAATAATTTCAATGAATTTGGTGAATCTTTCAGGCAAATCTAAAGATCTGTAATATTCTACCTTCCATTCAACTGTTTCATGACTCACTCATACCGAGGACGTTGACATTTCAGCCATTATCTGGTGTCGCTGTAAAGTTATTAATACCACATCCGTAGGATATTACCATTTGAAATTTCAGTGATAAATCTCACAATCATATCTTATTTATTCTGTATTGAGTATTTGCACTTACACTTTCTAATGTAGAAAGCTTACTATGCATAATGTGATCTAGCAATTATAAGATACGCAAAACTGCATACTAATAACTTAAATTTGTGGTATTACTTGCTTTAAAACTTCTCACATAGGATGGAATTCCATAACGCTTGTCTCGAATCAGCAACATAAAAATAGGAGCTAATAGATGAAAATAAGTTTTATTTATAATTATACGTTGTAGGTACTGCAATTATACATCATTTTTTTATTTTTTTCAGGCTGATAGCATCCGGACAAAGACCGAACGTTAACGCGGAACAAGTAGTTTGGCAGTTGGTTCGACTACTAGCTTCACATGATGATCCCACGCTGAAGACGAAAGTCTCTAGGTTGGCAAAGGCTCTGCTAGAATATCAACCAGATTTACATAGACAGATCTCTAATAAGAAGAAGGCTTTGGAACAGGCGGTGGAAGGTATGGAACAAGCCAGCATTTCTCTTTTGTGCCACATATTAGGGGACGTATTCGTCCAATGGAAATGTACAGAAGTTTTTGGAATATTCTGAACAGGGATCTTAAGAGGAATATACCCTGAACACCTGGGAATTTGTTTCAGCTCGAGAGGTGATGCTTTTTGAGCAACCTTTTTTTGAAATGAAAAATAGTTCCTGATAATGAAATGAAATACATGGAGTCAAACGTATCGACTCTATACTCGCCATGTCTGATTTACAGAGCTAGATCATAATGCAGTTACTCAGAAATGTATGAGTAGTGCTTAAAAAGCTACTCACGGCAAACTGCTACTTTTGAGAAATAAAGTACTCACAGCATAAAACGAATGAATAATAAAATATGGTAAATGTCACAGTATTTGACTACACCCTCAATTAAAAAAAGAGTGATGACGACTACGCCTGATACTGATCGGAATCACAAGAAACATTAAATGATACCTCGCCTCCATCCATTGGTTGTAAGTCTTAGGGCCGATTTCATCAAATAACCAGTCGTTATATTGAGCCAATCGGATAAGATCTTATTGAGCTCTACCAATAGGCTTTCAGAGTCTTTCGTTATAATTTATCCAATGGTGTTTGACTATATAAAACAAAATTTTCAAACTTCTGAGATGAGAGATTGGCATTGTAATGTTAGTTGCTCATGGAATATTCCTAAATTTACAGAAATTTGAATCAAAATGGTGAACAATTTGTAGTTCTCAGATAAAATCAATTATTTTCCATTGTAGTGAACGTTTCTACAACTTTTTTTTTTGGAATACACAGTTAATTTCCACATAACTATTTGTGGATGAGTTCTATTTGAGTTACTATTTACATATAGGTACCTACCTTATATAAATACATAAACATTCTACAATTTGACCATCCTGCACAAATATTTCACTTGGTGAGAAACGTTATCATAGAAACTTAAAAACCAAGTAATTGTATTCAAAATCCATTAGAGAAATCCGATCATTTTCATTCCCCTGGTTGAACACAGCATTCCTTGATTTTAATAGGGTTATACAATGATACAAAATACCTAATACGGATTGTATCAAGGACAAACTAACATCATAAACTGTTTACAGAAGATGCATAAGCTCTTGAATTAGAACATAAAACTTTTCTGCTGCTATACGTTGAGAAAATAGGAAATTGCAGTACTTGTTAATTGTTATGCGCCACAGATGATCAGTTGTTTATCAGTTATGCGCTTATCTGTCATTTCAAACTTAAATAGAGATGGGTCGCTATTTCGTAAGCTGTGAATTCATAGTGATGGGCTCAGTAAGGCGATATCTGAATGCATATAGAGGTCCAACTTTAGTAAGCGTGGCCACACCAAACATATGTATATATTACTCTTCGATAGACAACAGTATGCATAGTGACCTCCGCTAACGGTGTTGCCAAATAATCTGGAATGCTTGAGTTCTCGAATTTATCATTTTGATGAATCAATGATTTTCAGAGACTTTTGACAGTACAATATTTAATGGCATTTCAGAAAGGTCTTATGTGATTGGTCAATCCGTTCGTTATATCTCTGATGTTGATGAAATCGACCCTTAGAATACTTATCTTGCGTATGTGTGGAAGGTAACCCGTCTGAGAAAAAATAGTCTAGCAAAGTCTCAATCATATGGAGTGAACTGCTGAGGAGTTTGTTTTCTGATTTAAAATTATAGCGTTTTAAGGTCAACGTGAATATGACATATTCTCTCGCAGCGCTACTGGAGCCTTATAAGCTTTCTCCCTTTGTGAGAGGTTATCTATAAACAAAAAATACATAGACAAAACTAAAGAGCCAGTTCATCGTACATCATTTTCAGGCACCAAATGTCATTGACTTCGTAATATCATATCTTTTTTTATTCAAAATAGGTGATGAGCAATCTTCAAAAGGGGAGATTCGTCTGAGAAAGAGCAATGCAACAGATCAGTCAATCCTTCAAATATCCGGGAGAATTTTCATTCGATTTATACTGCCTCATTGTAATATATCTTCCACTTTCCTTGTCAAGACCTACACCAATATGTTCATATTTCTTGTGATTATTACTATGATATTTCCAAATCGTGGATTGCATACGTTCAACATATCATATTTAATGACATGAATATACGTGACAAGCCTGATTATTATAAACTCCGCTTTGCAGATGATCTGAAAGTACGGTCATAAATTTGGATTTGTTGATTGGTATTCGAATAATTTATACACCAGGTGCCTAGAATTCAATTAATATGATAAAGGAATCAGTACAGTTCATTTGACCCGATCCCGGTTGTGTAACAGTTGCTGTATCGTAGGCTTAACGGTCATTTTTACGGTTTAATCTTCATTAAATACCTTCCAGTATATTCTTCACTAGTCAAGTGCGAATAGATAACTGGTTATCTTACCATATGGGCAACATTACGTTACCTCTATTATTTGAATATAGCGGTCAAGATGATGTATGTGTATACGTGATTCCCATGACGAAGAATAAACCTTGCAGATAACTGACATTTTAGGTTGAAAACCCCCAAACGTTGACATTCTTACAAGGGCCACCACTTTGGAAACTGGTAGAATCGCAGCTTTGATGCTTGGAAACTTCAAACCTTCATTTGTAAAAACCAGATTGCATCAAACACATGATTCTCGTCCCTAACCGAGATTTCATTTTTCCAGTTTCTGAGAAAAGCGGAGAGAAACTGAATTTCAAACAAGGCAACTGCAAGATGAAAAGAGAGGCCGGCTATATTTACAAAGAAATCTGTGCTATTCCATAAACCGAACGCAATAAAATTCATTTGCCGACGAAGAGCATGGTATCGAAACAATGTTAAGTGTAGCAATTTCAATAAAATTTATGCGGCTCTTAGAAAGCTGCACTGTAGATCTTTTGTTTCTATTCTTGGAACTTCTTGTGAATCAGAATTGTTTATTGGGTAACAACTAGCATTTATGATAAAAGTGAAAACCTTATTGGGAAAATATGCAGTGAAAGTTATCCATCCTGTCATAGCTTTTTCCCTTGCGCATAATTACATCGTGCTATCGATGCTGCCATCCCATGAGTGGGTGCCAAATAAAATTATATTGAAGTTTCACAAACAACTTTGCTCGCATAAATCGTCTTCTCATAAATATCCTGTTTCTCTTTTACGTTCCTCCCTTTGGCGTTGCTACTTTAAAAATGCGCAATACAGAAAACTGGATTCTGCGGGTGCGAGGAAAAAAGTCATGAAGGCTATCAGTAGCCCAAATTCGAAGAACGTACATTTTCCTTTAATGCATTTTTCGGCAATGGAAGCAGATTATTTGTTTAATATCATTTCAAATGGTGATAATGTAATAACAAATGTCTGTCGACGTTGATCCCGAGAGATTTGACGGAAGATGACTCGAATTGTGTACCGCCATCTTCACAGCTGGCTAGCATGTTGAACCTCCGTGGTTGGCCTAGCTTCAAGCAGGAAAAGAGGGCGCTGTCATCTGCGAAGCTGTCAATTGGATTCGATGTCATTTCCAAAAGCTCGTTGATGAAGCAAGAATAGCGTTGGAGGTAAAACAGATCGCTGGAAGGCTGGGATTGATAGTAAATACATGTGAAGAACTTTACATCTTGCTCTGCGTCTCCAGGAATGGGGATGATGCATGGTATTTGTTCTAGACCAGTAACTTTGATAGAGTACAATCTCCCATTTTAAATCGTCTGTCATTTTAGAGTTCTCGCTGATAATACTGGTTAAAGTACCTCCTTGGAAGTTTGGAAGTAGAAGTAGCAGAGGAGACATGTCCCAAAGTATCCGCTTTTTCTTTGGGGGTACAGATCACATCAGTGATAGTATAGAGATTAGTTCTACCTAACAGCCTTGTCCACAGATCATAATGATCTGAACAGGGAGTTCTCCTTAATTTCTGATTGTGCACCTTCCTTGCTGTTATCGATAAACCCTTTGATCATGTATATTTACCTACCTTTATCGGAGCTGTCGACATGACGCCACAACAGATACACTAACGAACGCTCTCAGTAGGTGAGATCAGGTGCTCGACCCCGCCATCACATTCTACGTCTCCGGTGTAGTACCAAGTGAGTAGTACCCTTGGCATTGACACCGTACGTTCGGTATGTGCATTCATTCAATATTTGTTATGCAACAATAAAAGCAACCTGATAGCGCGTTTTATGTTTATTTTCATAAACTCGCTTATAGGTCGGTAGAAGTAGAAAAACGAGTCTTGTAGATCGACTCAACACCTCTCATGTATTAATGTAAAGCTATGTCGGAAATATGTACTCATCAATTTGATGTCTTCCTCTTGTCTCTCCACTGATTTCGTTTAGTAGTGGCAACGTTTGATTAGGATTTTTATTTTTTAAATAATCATGCTCGTATAATGTTAATCTTCAGAGAAGCACTAAGTACAATGCTTTGAGACGCCTCTGGTCTCCTGGAATCACACCTTATAAGAATCATTTTTAGACGTTTTATACCATTAGGATCACTAAGATCCTACAAAATTCAGGTTTTCCAGTTCGTATATCTGCTATTATAAACGATTACATTGTACACACAATGACAATGGCCCTCTGTAAGTTCCCACGGTTACAAGGAAGGCTCGAAACACTGAAAGGATCGTCTCCTTATTAAGCGATCAAGCAAGCAATATATTCCTGACGGGATCCGATACGACCTCAGGTTCAATTCGAACATTCCCCGATTGCATCTTCTCGCTGTCGTGCATTGTAACAGCTTTCCTCTTTCAGTGAAAGTTGCAGTTTTGGGAATAAGTTGAAAGGTTGAATCGAAATGGTCGTGCGAAAAATACATCAATGTTTAAGGTCACACTAGATCAAAGGAGATCTATATTTGATCAGAGGCGTAGGTAGCGCTATAGCAGGTGTCCCAAGATTTTAGAGAATCTGTATAACAGAGTATACTATAATAGGAAATCTATATCTATATGTAGGGTAAATCATAATAATGTTATCTCCATAGCTGGTCGAAGTCCATATTCATTTATCTATAGTGAATAAAGGTTAACCTCGTAACTTTTCTTTGATCTTAGGGAATAAGAAGAAGTCGCACGGAGCTAGGTCCGGAGAATAAGGTGGGTGAGGCAACAGATTGACACCCTGTTCACCAAAAAAATCGAGTGTTCTAGCGGCGCTATGGGCGGCATGGTGCCATTGAATACCCCACAGACCAGTCTTTGGACGGGTCTTGCATAGTCCTTGGAAGACTACAGAAACACATGTGGTTATATACCATTCAGAAGTAACTGTCCTTTGATTTTCTAAGGCTACCGTTGTGATGTATCCACTTTTTGATAAAAAAGATGCGACCATTTTCAGTCCAACACTCTTGGAACGACGAATTTTCCTTGAAGGTTGCTCACTTTCAAAGCTCCAAACTAATGACAACTGTTTAGTTTCGGGATCATAATGATATAACTATGTTCTGTCTCCGATTACGATATTAAAAGTGTTTTTACTGTGCCCATTATCAAATGTTTCGAGCATAAACTTAGCCCAATCAACTCTTGTTACTTTTTGCTCACTGGTCAACGAATGTGGCACCCATCTAAAACACCGCTTCCTTAGGCAAAGGTGATCATGAATGAATGTTCGGACCGCTGGCGATCCAATCCCCAGAGAAGGCTCAATCTCGGTGTAGGTTATATGTCGATATATTTTTACCATATTTTAGCTTCAGATCAATGGAGACATTGAGAGAGCTGTTGAATGGGGATATACAAACATACATGGAGAGACCCCAAATCCTTCAATCATTCATTCAATTAAGATTATCTACTGTTTATAAAAATATATACCTCATAATGTTCGATGATGAAACACATAGAATTCAAGCCTACACCAACAGTATTCATTCATTCTCTCTTAAAGCAGTTGGCCTGATGATGAGTATATCTATTATCAAATAAGATGTCTTTACAATCAAAGTAATCAGTCTATTGAAAAAGATACACAGTGAAAGTTTGCCCCATTAATTTTTTTCTTCCATTCCATTACAATCAAATCGTCTAATTTGAATCGTCGGTCGTCATCCGATGAGCGGTTTTAAATTACAAACGCTATCTTTTTCATTCAGCGAGAATCTGCAAAGTAGCACGTTCACTTTTATTGAAATATGTAATTTGAGTAAGAGTGAATGGTAGACTCCGTCTGAAAGCATGCAAGATTAGCAATACGTCGCGTCGTGGGAATCATATCAATTTCGATTCAATTGCAGGTATCATGGGACCACATATCAGTACTATTTCCATTGTTATTATTCACTTGTACCTTTCAACCACCTGAACCAACGTCTACAAGGTATCTTGAACCATTTTAACTTTTCAACGTTTCAGTTAAATTCGTATTTATGTAAAGATGCAAACTAAGTATTTCTTATGCGAAATATCAAAGTCGTTAATATATGCTATTTGTTGTTATAAATGGCAGAAAATCACTATCTTGGTATCACGGAAACCATAGCCATAAAACAATAAATACACAAGCCTCTTTATTTTATTATTTTCTGATGAAATTGTGACACACACTCTCATAAAACCTTAACTATAGGAATTAACCCAAAACAATCTTATCTATCATCAAATAAATATAAATATAGGATGAAAAATGTTATAGATAATAAAAAGCCTTAAGCGCTTCCGGACAGAATTTGTTAAAAACAAAAAAAATACCTCAGATGATTATTTGCCTTAAAGGAGAAAACCTGGTAATGACACCCAGAGATGAATGTAATCTCTCTATTCATCTTGTCATGTTGCAATTTATGCAAGTCAAATCTAGAAAAATGTGTTTGCTCTATTATATTGATGGTTTGTTTTTTTCCTTTTTCATTTGAAATAATCATTATTTTTGAACCATTATGTGTATTTTGTTGGAATAACAATTACAATTATGCCCAATGATAGATAATGCTTAGCAAAATGAAAAACGTCGGATAGATACGTTTTCCGTATGTACCGATATTGAAACAAACTAAGCAACGGGGATATAGCTCAGTGGTAGAGCATTCGACTGCAGATCGAGAGGTCCCCGGTTCAAACCCGGGTGTCCCCTATTTTTTTCGTTGTTTGTATTTTTATTAAATTTTTCATAGTTTTTTAGTCAAATTACATTACTAATATTATAATTAAATTCAATCCTGTTAATGTGCTACAACTTGCTAACTTATTGTCTTTCAATACGCGGTTGAACTATTATTTGACTGCTGTATTTCTGAGTGAATCTAAGTTATATGTTATACTTCTAGGTCTGGGCTGTCATGGGCTGACAGCTGACGCTTCCATCGGTGGCTTGACTCACCTACACGCAGCCTTGCGCACAGAACTGCAAAGGCATGTGGATGCTTACAAGAATGCACTACATCGATTAGAAGAGCTTTGGCCAGCTACCGTTACAGGTACACGTTCTGACATGAGTTAATAGGGGCCCTCAAACCTACGGAAATTCACTATATGTACTATAAATGCGTGTGGGAACTTTACTATATGGAGTCTCTCGCAACCAAGTTTCCACCTTCTTCTGTCTTGAATTTATTCATTTCCCTCATTTCACATATTCATTAAGTTTCCTGAGGAATACTTAAAAAACATCTCAATAAAGCTAATATTTTTTGCATAAATAGCCTAATACGTCTAAATATTATAGGGTTTCGATGAAATTTGCTCTCTTGTCTATTCAAAGTCCCTATTGCGCTGTTGCCAGTTGCGTATCATATCTATCATAATACTAATAACTTGATACATCAAATACCCACCTATTTCATATCTAATTGCAGGAGGTGATACCAAAAAACCAGTGGACGCTGGACATCAAAGGTTATTGGCCGTAAGACTTACAGACGTCCAACAAAGACTGATCGACAACAAAACATTGCTCACCATGTTAGACAAACCGGCTCTGAAGCAACTGCAACCATTGGTGCAGACGCTGGCAGACAGGGTGCAGAACGACAAAGAGGCATTGTTTTGCGTCAACCAGCTCAAGAGGTACAATATCAAATCTTATATTAAGAATTTTATTTTTTTGTTCGATTAACTGAAAAAGCGTGTTTTTTAGTTTTTCAAACTAGATAATAGCATTTGAAGATTGTGTTACAAACATACATAAATACATAGTTACATACACGTGAAGCTAATATAAAGGTGCCTGCCTAGAATGCAGGAGGTTGTGGGTTCGATTCCCACTGGCGACACATTTTTCCTTCTGATTTTTCTGAGTATTATCAAAAAGATAGTTAATTTAGTTGGTAATATATAAACTTCCAAATCACCAGTTTAACGGATAGCTCTTCTGCCTATACCCGAATAACCAATAATAACATACATGACAAACATAAATGAATTATTTCGTTGTTTAGTTTTCGTATTCCGAAATACGGAGAAACTTCCGTTAGAGAGTTTCCTGCATCCCCAAGCACTCAAACTGTATAAAATTTACGACAGCCATCTTCCTTATCTAACTATGGCGACGTGAGGGAAATGGAAATCGATTTTCCAGATGCAAAGCAACGGAACCTGTGGGGCGGCTTCGTAAAGTGAATGTTACAAGCTGCTTTTTATCTACTCTACAGTGAAAGCATTTGCTTCACTTCAGAGTAGGTTCCATGTAAGTGCACAGTGTGTTGTATATGTAATATAAATACGTATACGTACAATATAGTTTGTTTTACTTTGCGACTTTATTTTGAATTGTGCAATTTATGCACATTCCACACATGGAAGTCGTTGGCATGACATTTGATGTCTCAAGGAATAAAATATCTTCAGGAGTAGAATATTTTATGACATGAAATACCTTCACGACATTTTTTGGTTGAGGTTTTTCAGGAGCTTCCTTTAACCCTGTATAAATGAAGTAATCAGAAACATAAATTCCATAAGACTCAAAAAACAAATAAAATTTGGAGGAGACTCTACCTTGAACAAAAGGCGTTTTTTGGGTTTCCTATATTTTGTTTCCAGTACCGATTTTTTTTGAAATGATAGAGAAAGGTTGACTCTACACTCGCGTGAAGCCCTTTTTGAATTTTTGATGATAAGGTATGCTTATGGATGGTGATAGAATTTTCATTTGAACCGCTTGGTTTTGTACAACTCATAGAGGAAGAATGGCTCTATGCCTGTGCGAAGACCTTTTCTTGATATTTCGGATACCAAATGATTAAAAAAATATCAACATTCGTGTGATAATATCTGAAATTTTCTATCAGACACTGAAAAAGGGCTTCGCAGTACGTATTGTTGGTATATCCTTCATACTTTAGATATATACGTTTCTGAAATTCTTGACCAATTTTGCGTTTTTCCAGTGATTGAAATTATTCAGCAGTAACTCTTTTTATTGGTAAACTCCTAAAAGTAACTATTGATATATGGTTATCGACTGACGAAATATATTTCCAGGCTGCAACCTGTGAGTGAAGACCTGCCAGTAGCATCAATTCTAATGTCGTTTTCGAGAGGATGTGGAGCTCTACTAGATTTAATGCAAATACCTCACAGTCCATGTTACAGTGATACCGGTTATCACTCTGAAACAGATGCTGAGCAAGATTTATCAGTGTAAGTAAAACACAAATGTATGATGACTCAAAATGCAGATTCATTGATATTAGTGGCGTGCTATGTAGAAAAATCGTAGGTATATATTTCACTAAAAGATTCCTATACATTCAGGGTTTTTTTTATATTCTCCCATCATCATGGTTACTAATATATTATCATTGTTCAATACGAGTATGGAAATCTGTATCATATGGTTTTCCATCAGTGACTAAGACCACATTTATGAATACTGAACAATCTTTATTGACATATCTACTACCTCAGTAGCCTTTTTGGAAGTACAAAATTACTAAATTATATTTGAAGACCAGAATAACATTGGCATTAAAAATAAAAGCATACTATCTGCCTGTAGATTTTGTGAACATTTTAAGCATTAACCACGGTAGTCACAGTTAACTGGGGAATATATTCGTAATCTATGACGTTAAAGACTCAATCACTGTTAATTTTTCCAATCCCAAAAATCTTTAATACTTAAATTCCCCAAATTATTACTTTTACCTCATCCAAAGTGCCAGTGACGTAAATACTTAATACATGCACGTGTACTAAGGACGTTATTACAGTAATGTTCATGTTTAATGCTAATTTATTGTTAATGATAGCATCCTGGAAAGGTGTAAGAGGCACTAATTAGATATAATAATCTGAATATCATTATTTCTGTAACAATTTAGAAATTTCGTTTTCGTTTCATCACACTGAAATCATAGATAATTGGTGATATTTGTGTATCGAAGATTATGAAGGTGAAAGTATCTCATTTATTCAGAATCAGTTCCATTGAACTCTGTTCGACTTTGAACGTGCGAAAGGAAAAATGAAGACGTTAATACCATAATCTTATGATGCAGCGACATGCGGTTGAACGGATTTACCTACGAACACCTTCACTCAACCACTACGTTGAATTAAGACTCTCACTTACGCTACAGTTTTATGTTCGGTGGACTGGTTGTGATACACTTTGTATCACTTTGTTCAATTTTTTATACAATTCTATACACACAACAAGAAATTCTCGAAAGTTTGATTTCGGGCTTCCATTGTCTATAAAGTTTTTTAGTATCACGACGTTTCGATTGATATGCTATCTTCAATCGTCTTCAGGTGAACTGAAGGTGAACTGACGACGATTGAAGATAGCATATCAGCCAGACATAACTTTGCAACAAAAGTTATACTCCAAGCATTAGTCACAATATATAAACTAATCAACTTTCCCTATGCATAAACTCTTGAACAGAAAGTTTGATCTAACTATCTAGATTGTAGCTTCTTTTAACAGATTGTGCAAAATACCAATTTTTTCAATCAAAGCTGTTTTATATCATTAACCTACACCATTTATCATGACAGACCCATTTATCGAAAAGCGAATGAAAGAGTCGTACTTGAATGTCTCAAGCTTCAGCTACCGTAATTTAACAAATCTTGGCGTTTTAACTAACATCAAAACCACATAACCTGTTATAGAAAAAACTACTGACGTTTTAGTTTTTTCGGTAGACTTTTTAGGCTGCGAAATACAAATGAAGTTATTGGCAAACTAAAACGCAATAAATCCAACTGCAATGCTCTTGTGGATTCACAATATGTCCATATTATATCATAACTCGACTAATTTTACGTTGAAAATTCATGAAATACATAAATTCGCAGCAAACTGCACAGCTACTGTTCTGTTTTATATGAAAATAATCCCTAGCCTTACTAGCTGTACACTACATAACTATAACTACCCCTTCTGCAACATAGAAGACCATTAATTTCCATTTATCTCGATGTTGTTCGTTAAAATGTGCAAATTCCACATAATTACTAAGCACGGATAGGGATTTTGTTGTTTTCCCTCCAACCTTTGCTACCATCATGTTTCAGTTAAATTGGATTCATTATCGAAAACAAGCACTAACAAACAAGCTTTTCGTACTAAAGGTTGTAAGGATTGAGGAAACAAACTTTTCGACCAGATCCTTTTTTGAAATATAGCGTCAAACAACATTTTCAATGCGAAGAATTTTGTTAGCAACGTTCATAGATTTTCTTAGAGCCTTGTCTGTTTCCTCAAGTATTGAGTCAATATATATATATTGATCTATGAAAATTTTGATTTCGGACTTCCATTGTCTATAAAATTTTGAGTATCACGACGTTTCGATTGATGTGCTATCTTCAATCGTCTTCAGGTGAACTGGCGAACACGTTCCTTTCATGCCTATTTATACCCCGTCCGGGGACGACGCTGAGGTTATTGCCAAGGATCCGCATTGGTATCGAAGGAAATTCAAGGAGGCGGCATTCATCACCAACAACAGCAAAGTGTACAGCAAACCCAGCGTAGACATTAATCCAATCTGGCAGCCACTCATAAAGAAGATCAATAGACTACGACTAGACCAGATAACAAACAATGACCGACAAACAGCCACGTCAGCAGACCGGAATACCGCGCATCGGGAACCAATCAGAACAGACCGCGCGCAATGACACGTCACCGGACGGGGTATAAATAGGCATGAAAGGAACGTGTTCGCCAGTTCACCTGAAGACGATGTTCTGATTGGTTCCCGATGCGCGGTATTCCGATCTGCTGACGTGGCTGTTTGTCGGTCATTGTTTGTTGTCTGGTCTAGTCGTAGTCTATTGATCTTCTTGAATTTTCAAAGTCAATATTGGGATATGATTTTCCAGGCCTCTAATCAAGTTGATACAGTTTTAACTCCCGATATGATTCATGGCGAGCACCACACAGCCAGTTTCAAATCCTGCACTCATCCATCATCATTTTATCATAATATAGTTATTTGGGTATGTAACCCTGCACGAGAGCCTATCGTGATACTCATTGTTTTTTATTTAGAGCATCATCGCATTTATCACTATGATAGGTAGCTGTCCAAAACATTCCACAGAGGAGAATAGCGGTCAGCCCTGCAACGAAACATTATTGTGTTCAGCTCTGAAGCGACGTCCGTTTGCCACCACGGCCATAAAATGTATTTGAATATTCATTACAGCACATCAGATGCACCCGCTCAGCTACTACGAGTTCAACGAAGTATTTTACGGTTTAAAGATCAACACTCATCTGCAAGCGCCGCGCACTAGGGCGTTGCCCGTTGGCAACTTACGAAGTCCAAGGTCCTGCCTTGACATATGTTTCTTACGACAAATATCGCTTGTTCTTTGTAAACACTATTACGATGTACCGTTATCTCTGCTCATTCGGGGCAGCAGCTGCTCTCATTGGAAAAACTCTGTTGTTGAGCTGCGTTTACGCCACTGGCAACTGCAATATGAACTTCACATCTCAAACTATCACGTTTCATCTCCATCTCGTACGCCTATTATCACCATGTCTGCTGTCCGTTCGGTATTACATCCCTAAATCTAGTGACCTACTTACAAGGGAGTAACGCGTGCCGTCATTTCCTTGTCATGTTTATTAGAAGAACACTAACCTATAAATATCCACTCATATACCACCAGCACGTTGGAGTAGGGTTGCGACCCTTTTGTATCCAATTATTTATGTTCTCTTCTCAACTCTATGGATACTACACCACTGTACAGTTTTTACTGTCAATTTTTAGTCTTCCCCTGACGATGATAACATATTTTTCGAAACGCTTATTGTTCTTAAGTGGTTTGGCGAAGTCAAGTGGATTGATTAATAGTCTCTCACGTTGTAGTTCTTCTGGAACAATAATATATCCTCAAAGTGAACATTTTTGATTTTGTCTGACTTTTTCATGAGTCTCTGGTTGAGCAAAGTACATTTTTACTATTTACTGTACTGAAACGAAATAGTTTAGACGTAGTAGGTCATAATTTATGACATGCGAAACTCGTGAAATCAGGTTAAGGTTTTTTTCAATACACTCGTGAAAGCGCAACCTGTGGAGAATAGGAGGAATCTTCGGCGCACATTTTATGTCGATGTGAAACATTAGGATATCAAAGGCCGACTAACTAGACCTCTTTTCCTTTCATTCATTCAATCATTCATATAATACATCCAAAAAAACAAGCTCAAGAAAGCTCAATAAGCTTGGAATAGCTCCAATCGTAAGAGTATGAGTTTAGCTTTGCATCAATTGAAAATCCATCTTGATTTTCTGTTTCAGTCCCACCGGATAATTTGCCTCCAGAATTTAACAAACAATTGAAGATAGAGAAGCTTCCTACATTGAAATAATGAACTATCGCGTTTTTTTATCATGATATGAGATTACTTTATCCAACGAAGATTTAAGTAAAGTAGCATCGTATGTGCCAGGCTCAAAATCTGTCAATATGTTTTCATAAACAGTGGAGCTCAATGGATTTGCAGCTTCAACGTCCTCGCACACTCCACTTGTCCAAGAGTATCCATAATATATTACCCTTTCACTCCCTGTTGTCCCCAGGATGTCGTTCCGTGTTAGCAGGTTCTCCTTGCTCCGTCGACACCAATAATTTCATAACTCGCCGCATCCTTTCAATGTGTTTTGGATTTCACGTCCTTGCTCTTGCTGTTTGTAGTTAATCAATTACTAGAAAGACGTGAATGGTTGACATGAGATGTTCCACCGGCAGTGTCGGCTAGAGCAACTCTACTCAAACCAGCGGTACGCAAGACCTAGAAAGGTGATATTCGTGGTTAATAAGCCTAGCTTACTTAGCAGCATATTCGATCGACTTGCCGATTTCAAGCTACAACAAATCGACTTCTGGTAAAATGGCAAACAATCGCTATTATCATTGTGAAATAAGTAACATGTTTACTGTTTAAAATTTACCAACAGCAACTGTGCGAAGTCGACATTTCTTGCAAAAATGACGAGACATTTCGTCTCTAGTCTAAACTCGTCAGTAGCCTGGCGGTCCAACTTCAGAGAGCAATTAAGTGATATTACGTATTATAAATCGTATTTCATTAATTTTCCACATCAAATTATATGAATATTCATGCATTTACAGAAAAGATGTGATGGCGCGGTATGAGACCCTGTATCATCAATACCGGCCAAGGGCATTGGAGGCATTGGATGCTTTGCCAGAATTACGACACGCAACACAGCTTAAATCGAAGATTTTATTCTCCGTTGTGGTGGTAAGTACTGTTTTTTATAATATATGTCAAAGTTAGATGATAAAAAAGCTATATCTCATAAATCGAGCTTCAAAACACTTGTATGCCAAATATAGCCTCAAAAAGTGGGTTACCTAGGAAACTTCTGAAGCTGCAAGCTCCAGTGTGGTGACAGGAATTAGTCTATGATTGGTTTTATTCCATATTCCGTTTTCTTCAACTACTTACCGCTGAACGACGTTGTTGGAGATGGAAAAAACATGACATAGACATAGACAGAGAAAAGACAAAATATACAGGGTGTCCCATTTGAGGTAACAAAGTCGAGATCTCATCCGGTTTCACGGAAAATGATATTAAATTGTTTTTGTACTATAAGTGATAAAATATTTCAACCCTGGGAACGTGCCCGGTTGAATATCTTCATCTCTAGCCATTTTGAAATGCCGCCGGCGACAGTTCATTCATTGTCTGCCAGTATATGTAAATTCCCTTATTATAAATGGGCAAATGGCCGGTTCATGCAAACAGTTCGCTGGAATTTGGAATTGAATCAATTAGGACGCACCGTTGAACCCTATAGGACATACAAATTGGTATTTGAAGTCAGCAACTTACCTTGTGACGCCACACCGGGTAGAAATGCAGGAAACTGGGTCAAGAGCTTGAATAAAATTTATCACCGTCTTATTGGGTATTGGACGATCGTTTGTTCGCCGCAAATAAATGATTTTCGTCTGTTTGAAACGATCCTCACTGTGATTGGATGTGCCTTTTTCATTGTACTCAAGTGGTCACCATATCCTTTCTTTAAAACAGCGAAATGCAACCAAACTGAACTGCCCTAATGGAAATCTACATTTTAATATGTACTATCTCAGAACTAAAATGCACACTCTGACTGCATTTTTATATTGTCAATAAAAGTAACTCTTCTTCTTTTCCAAAAATAACTGACAATATTAAGAACAAATAGATAATTACTCTACATCTTGAATGCAGTTTGAAGTTGGATTGTTCTCGGAGTTTTGAGTCAAAAACAAGTGCTTAATGCAGTTAATCTCATTTTATGGTTCGTTCAAGTAGGCTAATAATACTTTTGTGTTCATCGCACACTACTCAGAAGAGACATAATCTAAGAAAACAAATTGAATCTATATAATATTTTCATTACATTCGGTACTCAACACTGGTGACCTATTTTCGGAATAAACGGGCACAAGTGCAATTTAATCCAAACACTCATATCTGAAAATTTTCTCAAGATAGTAGGTAAAATGTTGTTTGCTTGTGAAATATAACATCGTTCTGTTTCAGCGAGAAGACTTAGAAAACCGCATTTAACGATCAATACACGTTTGCAATAACAATGAAAGTTTGGGATGAAGGCGGACTAGTTGTAATAGGTATCCCAGAAGGTACTTCGAGATTTAAATTTAGCGCCATTTTGTAGTGACTTAACCTAGAAATGGTATATTGCGCATCTGTCATTTAGAGACCCGGCAATTTGATTATGGATCGTTTTACGACGGAAGAACGTATCAAAATTGTGCAAACTTACTACGAAAGTTCTCGTTCGTGTGTAAGAACAGTTCGTAAGCTTCGTTTAGTTTTTGAGCGCAATCATGTGCCAAGTGACAACGCATATAAGTTGGAAGATCAGCTGAGTGGATTTAGTCAAAGATAAATGATTCGGCTGTATTTTGTTTTATCCCCTTACCTTAATATCAGCATTTTGCTCTAAAAAAATTAAAATTTACCTATGTAGGCTAGACATACGTGTTAAATTGTGTTAAAAATCACCAAACGTTCTTTTTTGACAGCTAGCTTTCCGTACCTGCCGAGCCCTGAGGGACCACCGACTCCAGTCGGCTCTTCGTCAACTCCAACTCGACCCGCACAGTCCTGCAATAAATGGCCTGCGCAAGGAGATGATGCGTTGTCTGGGTACTGCAGGAGATGCTTGTCCTTTCCAAGAGGCAGAGACCCAAGTAGTAGGGCTGGTTTGTGATACTTTGCGCGAATACAGGTGTCTAGAAGGTTGTGATCAGCTCAGGAGGTATGCAGGCCAGGCTGCCAGAGTCGCCTGGGTCATGGTGTGTGCTGTACCGCCTTATGAGCTTGATACAGGTAATTTTTTTATAATATATATATACAATATAATATAATATATATACAATAATTCTGAGTCATATACATATATGGTATACTCGGTATATCAGTGAACAAATGGACCTCTATATGCGTGCATAACTATCAGCAAGCCCTTTTCAAAGCAAGCTGTAATTAATGCCAGTGGTATGCTTGAAACTTTCGCCAGCAAATAGTCTGGATAAAGAGAATTGTCAAAACCGCAGTTGTTGTAGTTCTCTAAACTGAGTTATGTTCCAAAAGCGAGGCATACATTTTGTTCTGGTCTGACCGCGTCAGATGGAAGCGAGAGGCTTGGGTTCGTTCCTGAGCTCCTAGATCAATGGGGACACATATACAGGGTGTCCCAAAATAAGTGTGACGTCATAATGACATATTTTTTTAAATTGAACTACCCATTTTTTGCATATTTGGGTGTCTCCAATGGTCGCCACTACTATCCTAAAATATTATCAAAATGGATACGGTTAACCGACGAAAATAAAATAAAATGTAAAAAAATCGGTTTTGCATCACCGACTTTAAAAACACATCACATTTAAACTAGGAACTTATTAAGTAAGATGTGGATGTCTTGTTGACCAAGTTTGGTTGATCTAAATTGTACAGGGTGTTCAAAAATGACTGCAAACTTTTCAAATTTTAAAAGACTTTTTCTTTCTTATTTTAAATATAAGCCCCCCTCTTTATTCATTGCATTCGATGCGGAATTAAGAAATAAAACTTTTTCCTAAATACATTCCTATCAAAATTCCTAACGCATTAAAAGTTATTCGCCAAAAACTACTTGTTTCGCCTATTTCAATAACAATTTTAACGAATAAAGTTAAAGGCGGCCTTGATAATGACAATAGATTTTATTATTAATGAACTAATTAATTCAAAAGTTCAATTACAAGTCGGTGATGCAAAACCGATTTTTTTACATTTTTTTTTCGTCGGTTTAACCGCATCCATTTTAATAATATTTTAGGATAGTCGAGGTGACCATTGAAGACACCCAAATATGCAAAAAAACATGGGTAGTTCAGTGCAAAAAAATATGTCATTATGACGTCACACTTTTTTGGGACACCCTGTATGATCGAGAGTATTTTCCTAAAATGCAATCTAAGGTACAGATACAACACGCAAAATATTAAAATCCCAACTTAATTGATAACGGAGCTACAGAAGACGGGAGCTGAGATGCAGGACCCTGTACAGAGTGTTAATTGAGTATCTGGACAAACTTTAAGGGGTGATTGTTTGAGTGATTTCAAGGTGTAAGGTTCATATGAATATGTATCTGGAAATGCATTGGTTACAAGGTGCAAGGGTTTATCTAAAGAACATTATACGAGACAGCTCGGTCTAACATCTGCCATGATAATATCTATAGAACTGATACAAATCAGCCACCCTTCTTCGATGTTGGAGGCTGTGGATATCCTGTGTAAGGTCAGACGCAACCAGCAGACATATTGCTCCTTTCTGGATTGTGTCCAGAAGTTTTAGGAAGTGTGAATTTAAAAAAAGAATCACGAATGTTCATCAAACAATGCTGAGTCAGCCTACAACCTCCTCTACAGATAATTCGAGCTAATTTAATTGTTTGTTAATAGACTTCGCGACGCCCACGAAACTCCAACCAGAAAAGCACCAGCGGCACCACTCTTCAGACAGAACCTGTGAGACGGTGAGAGCTTTCGTGTGGCCTGCAGTGAGGTGTCAGAATCGGTGTGTCTTCAAGGCGATCGTTGTCACAGATGCTTCTGGAACCTGAGCATATCCACATGCAGTCAGAATGTCATCATGAACACTTTATAATTTATTTGAAATGTATCCATACGCTTCTGATATTATCATGTGGAAAAGTGATGAATATGGCAGTAAAATTTTATACCTGCACTGCCTTTTTGTGCTGTGCGTATATCGTTTTACATTTTCCAGTCTATCGATTTGCCTCTATTCGAACAGAGGAAATTAAACTATGTAGCATCCATCAGTATCATTTTGCCGAGATAATATACGATTTTAATAGTCCAATCAAGCATCCCTCATTTATACTATTCCACTATTAAGCATGGTCAAAAAACAAAGTTGAACTGAAAATGCAAAGTCATTTCTACTTATATTGAATGAGAGGTTCAAGTTCAGATAAATGGTTTGAGAACTATTTATGTGCCAAGACAGCAGCTAATACATCATTTCTATCTAAATGCTTATAAACTCGAAAAAAGAACCTGGTCTACTACAGGATAAAATCTTCATTCCGTCTGATTGCCGATCAGATCCTCTAACCGAATGAGCTAAGCAGGCACTGCGCTCACTCGATCTGGAACCAATGATGAATATGCTTTTCGGCACTTTAGGTTAAGTGAGCGGAGTTGCCAGCTCTGCTTGATGGACTAGGGTGTCTGACCAAAAACCAGAATTTGCGTGATTCAAATCCCTCAATAGGTTTTTTCGAGATTCTGAAAATGAGAGTTTCTGTATATACTTTTATTGTACGTATTGCTCTAATAACCTGTAATTTTGAATCGGTCAAATTCCTTTGTACTAGGTCAATATCCAAACACGAAATTAATCAAAACCTAAAAGCAATATTTTTACAATCGTCTCGTGATCGTCGTCGTAATTTTTTTGATATTGTTGAATGTGCACATTGCTTTATACATACATATAGGTATTTATAGCACCTTCACCATTTATGAAAATATGTACATCTGGCGATGATGGTGAGACACGCCTGTAACTTCTTCATTTCTTAATGGATTTTGCTGAAATTTTGAAAAAATGTGCAATACCATCAGAACTTAATCTCATATACCGAGCATTAAGTATCACTGTTGTATATATTCAAGAGATGCAATATTATTCAATAGAATTCCTTATCATTGTCGTAGCTAGAAACTATGGCGCCCAGGGCGGCCTGAAAAACCTGAAGAGCAAAAATAACCTTGCTAATAAAGGCTTTTCACACCCTTTCAACCCACAATGTTGCGTCCCTGGGACCCGGTTGCCCTGCCCTATCTACGACACTGTTCTTTTTAATATAGGTAAGGTTAGGACCTTGTCACAGTGAAATCTCATAAAATTGAGATTTGTTGTTGTGTATCTACAAGATGTGTGGATAAAAATAGGTAGTAAGAAGTATTGTATTTATTGCAATTTAGAATAATCGAACTATACTCGTACTTAACGATTGATGACTTTGTAAGAATATTATTAAATGTTTTTATTATTTAGTCATTTTGTTTGATTTATACCTAACTGAATCAATGAGTGCAAAGAACTTATGAAGTTTTACTACAGAATAATTGAAATGACCTTCCAGTACACATTCTACCTGTGGTAAGGATTATCAATAATAACAAGATAGAAGTTTAGCCTTGGAAATAGTGTCAAGTAGGTCGACTGTATTTTACGTGCAGTAGTTCCAGTGTACTAGATATTCTCATAAGATTTCAGAATTGTTTATCCAGCTGAGGTAAGTGTCTGAAACAATGCCGCAATTATTTATGTTATTTTCTGAGTGCTACGACTGACTTTACATCTCATGCACAGGCTAAGAATCTTTCTGAAAATGTTCTTATCATAGGCGCCGATAGAAAAACAACTTCAGAGAGGGGGTAGTTTTTTAAAATAAGAGCGCTGGTTTGAGGAATATTGCGTTCCGACAATTTGTACTGTGTTAGATGGACGCAAATGATTACGAGCTACTGCAAAATCTACCAACTGTCATTTCATACTTTTGCAATGTATTTTCATGGCATTTCGAATACAAAAGTTAAAATCCAGAAGGGCGTCCGCCTGCCTTGCCCATTAGTAGCAGAGCCACTGGTTCTACTTCAGGGTTGCCACATGGCCTGGACTTTCCGGGATTGTCCATAAATTAACTGTGTTGTCCGGCATTCATATTTAAGAGTCCCGAAAAATCACGATCATCAAAAATTGGGAACCTTTATTCCAATGTTGGATAGAAAACAAGATGGTCGTAGAGCATTTAATACTTGAAAGGAATGTGGCAACCCTATCGTCATGTGTTCCACACGCGCAGATTCAATCATTTCCGGACTTGCTCGGAAACGGTCGCTGGTGGATCTGGCAACGTCGGGACCGTCGACCGTCTGCGGCTCGACGCGGCGCAGACGAGCAGACCATGCACCGTATGAGAGAATCGCGTGTGCCGTGCTCGGTTGTCGTTGTGTCGTGTGTCGGCTCTGAGTGTGCTGTGGACTGTGTACGTATTACCGATTCCGATTCCCAGTGAAAACTCCCCGAGGAATCGCGGTTTTCTTGCAGCCCGGGACTCGGTGAGAGTCCCGCACCGACAGTCCCTCTGAGCCACGTGTGATGAGACCTAGTGCATGTACCAACCCCTCTGCTGCAGCCGGTGCATCGCGGTCCAGTCTTGATTGATGGCAGCGGCCCTTCCTGGGCCACGACCGCCAACGAAGGGTTGCACCGTAAGCCGGCAAGCTGGAACTCATGGAATTAGAAAATATCGTCGCGAACACTGTGTACTTGAAAGCAAGAGAGGGTGAGTTTAGGGTACATAATTATATGCTTTCAGGTTGGGCTAGGGTTTTAAACGGAGGTTTTGCTCTCAGTTGTGTGTGTCAATTGGATACGGTATTTCTGCTATTACTAGTAAACAGGTTATTTCCGATAACCGAACTATAATTGAGGTTATGTTAATCAGCTTAGGATACTGTTATGATCTCGGTTATGAGTGTACATACGATTCAACCAAATATTGTTAAAATCGCATATGTTGACAGTAAGAAAGTTTAGAATACATAAATATTTGGGTTTTGACGTCTTCATCTATCACAAAAAACTTTCTCCTGTTTGATAACCAAATAAGAATTAGCGATTATATAAAAAAATACATATAAACAAAACAAAACATTTCCAAATTGTGTGCCTAATTTGTATATTAATTTTTTCTTGTTGCATCTTATATATACCAAAAAAAAGATGAATAGATGCTTCACTACTGCATGTATGCTTGGAACATCACCTCAACAAGACCCTCGGAGGCTTAGTGCCATTATCAACTCTTTATCCCTGCCAGTGGGATGCTACCTACGATCACATATTTACTATGAACACAAACGATCCAGATGGATATATTCTTACTGGACATCAACAAGCTGTTGGAAATAATATTCAATCCGATCTACAATATAATGAGATGACTTACATCGACGGCAATCGAGGTCTACAAAAAAATACATCCATTAAAATTGTTGAGTTGGATCTACAAATAAAGCTCAGTTCAATGCACAGAAGAGTCAGACAATTACGCTGCAAAGGAAGTCACACGCCGATTTTTCAACCGTGAAGATAAAACGAGGCCCAATACTCGAGAGATTATCCATCGGGCTTCTGATTCAGAAATTTTTACTACACGTTAAGTAATAATAGAGCTCAATGATATCGGAGGTTTTTTAGCGACATTTCCATCTATCGTATTTCAAATAATGTTATCTATGCAGCTGCCTTACAGGGTAGTGAGACACATCAGTACTGCTTATCAAGTTAATGCATGCCGACTTTTAATTGAGGAGTTTCCTAATATGGTTTTATATCAAGCATTTAAATAATCTAAATACAGGTGATATTAGTGGATATATTATGCTGTTTTAACTGCCCTCCTTGACTGTATAGTAAATTATTTCATTGTCGAATGGTCTAGTATAAGATATTGATCTTATTTTCTAGTATCCTCGTTGAGCACGGAACATGCTGAGTATATAATCATCATAATACATCGTTCTAACTATATGGAAATAACACATTGTGACTGTTGTTTTTGGCTGTGGTATAGATTATTTATTGAATAGATAAAAGTTTTAAATACGTTTCAGCTTTCGCAGCTACTGAATCAAGAGGAGAAACTCCCTTCAATAGGCTTTATTAGCTTCATATTCAAAATACTGAATAAACTTTTACATTTACTTGCATAAAGAGTGATATTTTACTGTGTTTTGCTGCTATAATGAATAATAAATGGTCACAAAATATTTTACCTATTTTGATTGTTTTGGCGTTATTAGCTTGTTAATATTTGCTAATTTACTACATTCTTTTGTTCTCTCTGATACCCAGATTAATATTCCTAAGTTGGAATAAACGTATTTCAAACTGACATGTGAAACACTAAGCTTCAACAATATTTGTTACAGCCTCGGTTAGAACATTAAATGGAATAAGAATAACTAGATATAGTTCTTAGTAAGTCAATTGAAAATTGCAGAAGCACATTCCTTCCAGTGGTTTTTATCACGCATAGAGATATCGGTAGTATAGACGAGCCAGGCTAAATAATGCCATACGCTGGGCGTACAGATATCCAGTGTTTGACTGGTTTTTCCGGATAATCTTATTTTTCATCGGGTTTTCCTAAGCACATCAACAATGAAGGCCTACCATGATAAGTGCGCTCTATTGCTCACGATACTCAAGTATATACTGAGTTATCTAAACAAGCACTTGTATTTCTATACTCGATATTTGTTGGTTTTGAATGGATGATATATAATTGTATAGTTCATTCATTCGGAGAATCAATGGTGTGTCATAGAAGTACATAAACATTCGCCCATTCCTCACACTGAATAAATATTGTTTATGTCTCAGTTGTTTGGTCTTTTTTCCAAGATGACAGCAGGTGTGAGTAAAGCGCAGTATTTTGTTGATCGCAATGTTTTGATAAGGATTATTTGAAATTATATCATAACTACGGAAAAACCGTTCACTCAGATATTATAGGGTTCACTCAGATTAGATAATAAGTTCACCTACTTCTCGACGTATAATCCAATGATGTTCAGAAAAAGGACGGTTAGTCCACGCATAATGTAATATGTTTGTGCAGTTCGATACAATTTTGTTATTCGACATGTCTGTCAACTGTTCAACAAGTTTCGTATACAAATCGATCTTAATACCGAGTGCTTTTTTGCAGGTGGTACCGACAATAATAAGGGGAAGAGTAAAAAGTGGAGAAAGATATTGCAGTTTCCACACATATCCCAGTGTATCGAGCTCGTCAACAAAATAGGCAAGTATATTTATCCCATCCTCATTTTATTCCATGCCGTTTCCGTCTCACCGTGTCTCCAACAGCTGTAAAGCATGATAAATAGTCGGTGCTGACTTGTTCTCTTGAACTTGCGATATTTTTGAATTGAGGTTAGTTTTCAACGGGAATGTTTACATTGTCTGTAATAGCAACCGAATTATGTTTACATCATTATTTACTCAATGCAAATACGTTGTGCAAATTCATTTACGTTTTACGATAATTACTTACTTGTTGTTGTCAATTCAGATAGGAGTATTTTTAAATCTTGTGATCTTTTCGATGTTATAACCCAATCAACTTAATATAAACACTCTTGTTAATTACATGCGTATATCGCGATGGAAATATAATTATTTCTATTTTCTCTGCTAATCCATGGATGTGTAGGATAAACATTTTAAGGAAAATCTTTGAGTTTGTAAGTTCTAAAGATGTCCAGAGGCGGCAAACCCAATACCAAGTCCTCATGGCTCTTGTAACGCTGCTATTCTCTGAAACTTGACCAGCTTGCAGACCATGGTGGTTCTTTCTGACCACCCTTGTTTTGGTCTACTCGATGACGTCCAACTTCCTTTTAAGGGTCACATTTAAGGTTTCCTTAGCTTTGAGGAAGCCTTATTGTTTTTTCGCAAATTGCGTTTCGTCAATCTTGTAGGGTTGTACTAACTGCTCAGTAGCGATGAAAACTCCAGTTTTTGTTTTTGGGAATCCGACTTAGCAAGGCTGCTAACAAAAACGTTAAAAAAATCAATTCTGCACTTCTTCCTCACACCAAATAACTATTATTTGCATACACATACCTTTTATGATGTTCTGAAGTAATCCGAATAAATTTGCTGGGAGAGAAAATTACAGCATTATGTATGCAAAAAATGACAGTTCGACAAACCATACGCAAGCGTGATTACCTAACCTAGTCGATGTTGTTGAATAGTTCTCACGAAATTTCGCACACGTGATATCTGCTTATTAACATAATATGTGTGTATTTATGTTGCATACAAACTGAGTCATAGTTGAAGTCTGCCATGGGAATGCGTAATAATGCTATGCGAAGTATAAAGAAAATATTTACTTTTATACATACAGCATATATTTTACATCATTCGACAACGATTAAGACCTCTCATTTTCCGTTGTACGATGTTTAGATCAGATCAACTTACCTAATCCTAATATCATTTGATGATACATAATTAACGTTACTCTGTTCCAATCATTCCCGAGAACGCGGATCATGCACTTGCACTGTTGACAAATTTGTGATCCAAGAACAAACCTAGAGAAGAACTTATGGTCCTTGTGTGGGCTTGGAGAATAGTGAATAGATCTGTCCATGAAGCATGCTGGGTCGCAATCTACTGAGTAATTAGAAACCTAATCATCGTGTAAGTTTATGTGATAGAATCTTCGACCTTCCCCTTGAAATTATTATCCTCTTTGGGTATTATAGAAACTTGCTCCGATTGGATCCCATGTTTCGTTTCCTAAACGCGACAAGTGCTGGTTTGGATCCATAGAGTGAAATCGAAGCAAGTTTCTACATCCACGAAGATCACAATGTCATCAAAGTTGAACAATGATTGTATTTCCTTTGATTCCTCAGTAGACTGTGACTCAGTTTGGTTGAGTAAGCTTCAGTGTTATCCAAACCCAAATGTTAGTAATTATGTTTTAGTCATTCGTATGTGTTTTCGATTACCTGCCAGTAGAAAATATAAAGAACCAGATAACCACAAGATAAGTTTCAGGAAGAGCATTTACGTAAAATATCAAATAACTGTTACATCCTGTATTCATTCGGGTTGGTAGCTGAATGTAATTGGGGCACTACAGGTAGTTCCTTTTTCGGAAATGTACTTCTGCGTTCCTGGCCAAATTAATGTGCACGGCTTTGTACTACACTCTAAAAGGGTGACCCCTCTGGCAAATATTGTGATTCAGCCTTGAGTGCTTTATATCATCCCATTAACCCTTTTTGTTGATATAATAGGGGATTTTCCAATTTCCGGTAAATTATGGAAAGGTCTGTATTCTCTTCACGGTGTTTTATTTAACATTTTCATCTCTGACAGAGTTCATAATTTTATATTTGAGTAACAGGAGCCACCCATCTAAATTCTTGATATTGGTATGAATTTGATTTTACGAAATTTCAAATTTAGTTAGATATGTTGAACAGAGATGAACATGAAGTTATCACCGCAAAATTGTTCGAATGCAACAATTTTTTAATCCTTGACCATGTTCGAACACAAATTAGGACAGGTGAAAAAAACAAATTTTTGTGAATAAATTTTATTTTTAACATAGCCCCTTTTATTACAAAAAGTAAATATCTCACGTTTCACTTTCGCAGTAACAATTTCTTAAATTCCTTTTTTTCTTTTCATTTGTATGGTGTGAAGCTCCGAAAACAGAGGCAGTTGAAATATTTTTTTCTAATTGGCACCTAAAGGCCAAAGACCTTTTCGATCAAGAAAATGTCAGGTTTTCATTGTGATTTTGAATGGATACCCAGTATGTGTTTGAGAATTATCGGGCAATTCAATTATCGCCTATGAATTTAGATAAGATTCATATATTGCTTTTTTATTAAAGATCTTTCTATAGATAGAAATCTTCCACTTGTATGGCTGTAGTTTCAGTACCAAAAAAACAGCATCGACAGACCTCCATTTATCTCATGGAATGTTCCATACTATAACACTTTATATAAATTATTCATCAGCAATATTCTACTTACGATCTAAGCATAGTACTATGAAAGATTTATCGACAACTTCATTGGAATTTTATGTCCCTAATTCACAATAAACATCCTTTCTTTGTGTCCCTTACTACAAGAGGGCCTGTAATTAAGTAAAATTTATATCCCAATAAATTATTTGTTTGTTCAGCTATTCTTTTTTTTGCTGGTATATATATTCCCTGATGAATGACGTTGGTATACGTATCAAGGAAACATTTAACGTAATGTTTAGATTATCTTCATTCACTTTGAAATTGTTTGGCCTTGAGCATAATATACACTTTTCTGAATTCCATTTATCCTCTAAATTAGACATTTTTACATTCCATTGAATTAATTGTACATTATTAGGTTGCGAGAATGAAATACCTATTTAGATAATTGGTTTTCAGTCGGTAAAGCCATCTGGAACAAGTATGAAAGTTGGTAAAACTCTAGGCTCATTCAAAAAAAATACTTTAAAGAAAGATATAATTTTCTTCACAACTCAGATTTCCATGCTTTTCTAACAAGTATTCCAAGATTATCATGAGGCATGAGGCAGATAAAGGTAAGAAAGACGTTACATTTGTGGTTCTTCTTTTGAAGCTTAAGGAACCAACAGTAGCTTTGATAACAGCTCATCAAAATTACAGAATGTTTATACCAATAATAAATGATATAATGAAGTTAAACAACCTGCGCCAAGATAATGAAATGATGATCAACACTATAGTATTATTCTAGGTTAGATTTTCTCTGTTTTGTGCCATGATTATAATATGCTCAATTTCAGATTTTGGTATTCTAACTTCCAAAACTTCCCCAGGTTTGAACTGAATAAATTTACTCAAATTTACTCTATATGATCAAAAATACAGTATCCTTACTTTAAGATTATTATAGCTTTACGCATATAGGACGATATTGTATACCTGAATGATCTTAGAATTCATTTTTATGTGTGTATGTATCGTTACACCCCTATTAAATATTGTTTGAAACTTGTAGACAAGGTGGATTTATCAAAAGTTTGATTTAGGACTTCCATTCTCTATAAAATTTGAGTGTCACGACGTTTCGATTGATGTACTATCTTCAATCGTCTTCAGGTGAACTGGCGAACACGTTCCTTTCATGCCTATTTATAGCCCGTCCGGTGACGTGTCGTTGTGCGCGGTCTGTTCTGATTGGCTCCCGATGCGCGGTATTCCGGTCTGCTGACGTGGCTGTTTGTCGGTCATTGTTTGTTGTCTGGTCCGGTCGTAGTCTATTGATCTTCTTTATGAGTGGCTGCCAGATTGGTTTAATGTCTACGCTGGGTTTGCTGTACACTTTGCTGTTGTTGGTGATGAATGCCGCCTCCTTGAATTTCCTTCGATACCAATGCGGTTCCTTGGCAATAACCTCAGCGTCGTCCCAAGCTATTTTATGGTGCTCCGTCCATGCGTGGTCAGCTATTCTAGATTTTCCTGTCTCTGCTCTCTGGGTGTTGAGACGATGTTGTTTGATTCTTACTTCCAGTGGCCTTTTTGTTTCTCCAACATAGATTTTACCACATTGACATGGTATCTGGTAGTTGTAGTCCTTTGTCTCTTGAGATTATTAAATATCATACCTAAACTCTGCCACGTTGTGCTATATCCCCCTTAATCCACCATTGCTCTAGAGGGCATTGCTATGGGATCCTACGGTAATGTTCCTCCCTCTGTATCTTGTATCGATGATCAACAGTAACATCAAACTCACTCTGTTATTATTTCACGATCTACCGCTGGCGGCGTCTAGCCACATCTCGGGCGCCTGGAAACCTTATCGTTATTCGGCTTCTATAACCTTCTTGAATAGCAAAAAATCTGTTTTAAATTGCCATCACGTACCTGGAAAGAACAGTCACGCAGAGACCTCCCTGAGGACGTATCACCTTACTGAAGATAACAAAAACGATCTACGAGGTCGCGAACAATCATACAGTCAAGTCATGCGGATTAAAGGAACATAATATTTGTTTGTTCCTTGGAATCAGTCAAATTTAATATGTTTATTTTGTGAAGCTATGTATGATTTTTAACTTTCTAAGGCATCCTTTTTCAAAGTTCAAAATGGGACAATTATATTTGGTAATTATTATGACGTTGATATTTTGACCGCTTCGAGGGACCGAGATAACGGTACATTGTAAATAGTTCATACGAAGGGCAAGAGATGTCGCTGTGAATCAGTTCACCCTTGTTGACAGATGTCACTGCCATTTCAAGGCAGTCCCGGTGCTGGGACCTTTGACTTCGTAAGTTGCCAATGGGCGGCACCTGAAGATGAGTTGAATAGAATATCTGCCATTTGGAATCCAACAATAATCATTAATGACACTTGTAAAAAACCTTCTGGGCCCTCTGTTGATTTTGAGAACATTGTTCAGATATTTCTCTGAAGCAAACTGGGTCACAGTCTAGGTGAAAAAAGAACGTTGGTCACAGTGGTTTTACCGAATGCGTAAATGTATTGATGTAGGGGGAGGATATTCTGAAAGAACAATAAAGTTTTTCAAAAAAACCTTGTAGTTTTCTTCATCTACAAACATTCAGCGTGATCCTCGTACATTCACTACGTCACATGGAGGTAGAATTTTAGGCTTATATCGTTTAAAACAGTGATAAAACGTGTTTAAAACAAAACGTCTTTGTTTGAATCGGTTAAAACGTGCTTTAAACATTTATTTTAAATCATTAACTTTCCATTGGGCGACATTCCTGTATACTTTATAAAAGTTCTTTCCTATGGAGTATAAGCTACTTGAACAGGAGAGTTTGGAAGCCCTTACAAACATAAGCTACACAAAAGTGGAAATTTATTTCTACACTGCTTCAACTACAGTCTTTTATCTACAGTGAGCCTGTTCCACCAGACTAATTAGTAGATAGACCATATTCAAGAGTGATGAGTTGTTGAGAATGTCTGATATACTACTTGTCAGATCGTCATGGTTACTACTGTTTATTGTTATATTTCATACCTTCTGACTACACTCATAAGTGTCGTAATAAAACTACTAAAAAAATATAAACAGTCAGTTAATCTTTCATCCTGAAATTCTCGATGTCATCTTGTTGTAGGCTGTAGACAGGTGATAGTAATTAGAGGAACATCTTTTAGAAGCTAGTCTCGTATACATTTCGGAAGCCGCATCATTTGGATATATTTATAGGTGTATATAATATTGTCTGCGGCTCTTAGGAATGGCAGACTCTCGAAGAACGACTGTCCCGCAGTCTTCTAAACATATTTGTTTGAAATAGATACGTATACCAAGCAATAATAGAAATGCAAGGTATGTCGGTCCAGTTTATGGATATTATACAAGAAAAACCGTCAGGTGCCGCCTCATTTGGGGTGAGATTTATCATAAAATATATTTCCAGAGACGTATTTCAGCATAAAAGCAATTTTTATACATAAGTATTTTCAGTGGAAGTTTGTGTTAGGAACAACATCAAACAACCAGAAAATACTCTCGAGTCTGATTGAACGGGCCAAACAGGAAAAATGTCAACACTCATCTCCAAATGCTGCAAAATGTTCAAAGTGGGTTTTCTGTATCCCCGAAAACCGATTTCTCTTTGATCAATCTGTGCAAATAGCGAGGCCGTTTTTTGTTGAAAAATGGTTACGATGAAATCTAGAAATGAAGATGATAAAACTTGATCTCACTTAATCTCAAAATTATAAACCAAAAGTAGTTCGAATTTACAAGACATTGAATACAACTTTATCAGTTTACCTTCAATAACAGCATAGAGAAGTGAATGTTAAATATTCAAAATAGTCCGGGAGACGGAATTTTGGAGATTGCATCCTGGTGAGCGAAGTAAGACGAAAATATAAACACCTTTTGGTATGGACAGTTGCAACGCTGTGTTGGGACGTATTGGGTTTTGGCTCAGTGTAACGAATTTCGGAATAGTCTCACTCTTCGGGTGGACAAAGCATGTGGATGATATACGGAATATATATCAAATAAGCTGTAACTCGGTATCGGTACGATCCATACGTACGAATAGAGTAGTTCCTAGTTTAAATCGCTGTTGGTACAATTTGCATTCTTTCGCAATTTTTCCTGTGCGTTGGCGTATCTCTATTTCTTTCATTCATGTTCCTCCATTCGTATCGTTGTTCCGTGCACAGAACAATACTCACGGAGTTCCATGAAGACTGTATACAGGAGAATCAACTTGATGCTTCTATGTGTCATTACTGTCATTTGAACAGGCGAGGGCGTTGCAGATACTCACTTTTATTGACGACCAACTTTGCACAAAATGATCAACAAAAATGATTATTTGTCTCGTGTCCACTTAGCGGCATCTTATGCAGATCATAAGATGCCGCTAAGCAGCGATCCAAGAGTCCAAGAACAGCGCAGAAGTTGAGTATAATTTTAATTATTCTACTTTGGGGAATCCATGATTTGAAGTGCGTCGCGTTTCGATACCAATCGATTCGATAATGACGGTATCGATACTTTGGGTTCGATAGTATCGGGTATCGATACTTTTGATTCGATATTGTATCGATACCAAATATCGGTTGTAAGCCATGAAACTAACCATGAAAAAGTGAATATATGTTCGTCTCTCTTACTATATCGGCAACACCGTCATCAGAGACTGCAACTAATGCCTCTACCGTGCACAGCCGTCAGCATCAATCTTCCGCGTCGCCTTTAATTCAGGAGATACTTTTTAAGGGATCTTTTTCTTTCCAGACGGTATTAAAGAGGATCCGTTGACAGAGTAATACAGAGTTTTTGCTCCAGCGAGTTCATTTCTAGGAAGAACGTTAAATGCTCTAATCCTGATGCATTTCACGATCATGAAATTGAAAGGGATATTAGATAATTTAGTGGGACAGTTACATAATTGTATCACCTACTCAATCAAACGCCTTGGATATCCTGGGGTGCTATGATATGATGAACTAAAAATGTTCAATATATATTTAAGGCTGACCTTACAGTTGTGGTCAAAATAATAGCACTGTTTACCAAAAACGTTTTAATAATTTTTTTTATAGAACAACTAAAACATGTGTATGTCAACTTTAAAGTCCACCTAAAATGCAACATAATAGTAAGAGTCAAATTGATTTAATTCTCAAAACATCAAGAAAAACGAAAAATGTCGGAAATTCTGTTGGACAAATTAATAGCAATGTTTTACTAATGTCACTCTTAAACAAAAAACCTATGTCTAATTAACAAAATTCTTATTTTCGAAGCACAACACAAACCTAGTACTCAATTGTGTACCATTTATTTGCTAGCACAGCTTTACAGCGTCGCGGCATAGAATTAAATAGATCTTGACATCTAGACACTGGAATGCTTTTCCAAGAATCACTGATTACAGACCAGAGCTCATCTTGATTTTTAGGTTTTTCTCGTGCTACAGCATCCTTAATGTCGCCTCACAGATTTTCGATCGGATTAATGTCTGGGCTTTGAGCTGTCCAATCTAACACATTAATTTTTTTCTTTTCTAAAATATTTTTACATAATCGACTGGTATGTTTTGGGCTGTTGTTATGCATAAAAACCCATTCAAGTGGCATCTCATATTCAGCATAGGGCAGCATAACCTCCTGTAAAATTTCAACATAAACATTGGCATTCATTTTGTTTCTGATCCAAAATATAGGCCCTACTCCGTTGTAGGAAAAACATGCCCACACCATTATTTTTAAACCTCCATGTTTAACTGTCTTAACAGTGTACCGAGGCTTATATGCGGTTCCTAAAGGGCGTCTAACATATGTTTCTACGACCCACATTGCCAAATAACACTATTTTGCTCTCATCGGATCACAGTATGTTACGCCATTTAGATGGAGGCCATTCAATATGCTGTTTTGCGAACTCTAATCGTCTCTTTCTTTGTCTTTTATTTAACAAGGGTACCTTTCGCGGGCTTCTTGCTGGTAAGTTGGTAAGTTTGCTTCTTCAAGTCCTCGTCGTATTGTCCTAGGAGCTACATCCAATCCCACAATCTCCTGAAGTTGTGTTGACGAAGCAAATGGACTTGCTTTTGAAGCTCGCACTATAAGTGTGTCCTGTATGGATGTAGTTTTGCGTTTTCGACCACGAGTTTCAGGTGTAGATTGCCATCTTGAAGCGTTTACAACCATTTAGGCAGAACATCCCAAAATATTTTGATTTTGTATGTACGATTTTCCATCACTTCGTACTTTTCTTATTAATTCGCGTTTTTCTTGAGAACAGTGCTTCTTTCTGCCCATAGTTTTAATAAAACCCAAAATTGTTTGTGAATTTAACAAAAGGCTACTTTGAATTGACAATTTACCCGAATATAAGCAGCAAAAACTATTTAGGTTGCAAAAACAAACGGAATTTATCTCCTGCTACAAAAAACGATAATATTTTGTTTACTGATATTTTTATGTAGCCAATTTTTTGTTGAATTCTCGGGACAGTTGATGGGTTTTTACAAGATAAGATATTGTCTACATTAATGAAATTTTACACTCTCATTTAAATACTTTTTGCCATTTTTATCAAACCACTGCTATTATTTTGACCACAACTGTAGGTGGAATTAATAGGGGCATGTGCCCCTCCGCTGGCTTTGACTAGATGAGTCATATTTTTTAGACATTACCGTTAAAGTTTTTTCCATAAAAAGCATACCTGGATTTTTTGATCAGTTCCCTGGACGACAGGAAAATAACCTCGCCATCAGGTTTGTAAATTTTGCATTTATTGAAGTAAACGGAATCAACCTTTCCTAACATGATAGATAACAGTAATAGCTTATATAAAATAGATAATTTGAAATAACAGTTATCCTTCTATTTTTGGAAAAATCAGACTCAGATATAAAAACTGGAAGACATCTCAATTATTTATATGAAGCCATATAAATTTGTAGCTTGTCAGGCCCCTCTAATGCCTATGGTACTGATCTTGATTTTACTATGCTCGGTTAAACATTTACTATGCTAGAAACCATAGACTAAGTTCAGCTACTTTTATTCGATGGTTCAGCCCTTTGTTACGTCATTCTCGTCTATCAACCTTCGGTTCTTTTCTAAATTGGATCAAGAAGCGTTAGGGGGTATTTCAGAGTGCATTCCTGGAACGGAAGACAACCCATAGTATCTGAGACGCCGACCTACCAAGGCCGACAACATATTCGTTCCAGAATCTGTTAATCTCCGATGTTAATCCCTAGAAGCTTGAAAGGAGATGACTCAAGTATTTCTGTCGTTTGCGAAATATTGGAGGGCATAGATTACTGAAAATTAGTCAAATGAGTTACAACGTGAAATTTAATGATTGATTGATGGCCTTGGTTCGATCAAGGCCAGTTTTATGGGAACTCTTGGATTGAAATGTGCCTCCAAGTCAAAAACAGCTCAGATGCCGACGAAGCAAAAGAATCATTTGGATTGTAAATAAACATATTGAGTTTTTTTCACGGAAATTTATTATGGGCAGTAGCGCGCAGAACGTGCATAGCGTCTACAGGTACCTTATAGTAAATTTATGTAAGGTTTACTATGAGACGCGTATATTTTACAGCTGGTGCCTCGACGTCACTGCTTGTCTATTTAAAATACGGACGGCACGATCGTTGCTGAGATACAAATGGCTGATTTAATTAAAAGTCCAACTATGGTACCAATCGATTAGAACAATGGTGCAAGTATAAAGCTCTAATTTTACCGACGCAGTGTGCACTTGATTGATTGGGAACATTAATCTTTAATCATTACCTGCTTTAAAAGGTTTGTTGTTATGGATACAATTAATGTCAAACGAAGTGATAGATTTCCATGGAATATATTCAGTAACCTTTGGCTATCAGGTACTGGATATATTCCATGTACTTGGAAGCTATTTAAAATACTAGTTGAAGTAGGATCGACCTCCCACGATTCGTCCTTACAGCTCTTTCTCTATATTTTCCTATCCGGACAAACCTCCTCAAATAAGTCGGAACGGTTCCACAAAGCATGACGAGTACGAGACGGTAACAGGAAAGAAAATTCTTCACAAGGAAAATTGCTGTCGCTACTTCTCGGAACACAATTTCAACGTAGCGTCTGCCAATTCGGCAATAATGATTTGACGAACAGCTTGTTGAAGATTGTGAGATGTGGTTTTGTAGCAGCAGTGGCGGAACGAGCTCCAATATCTGTTAAACTTGTCTCGGCGAGAAAACTCATTTTCATCGATTCTGTCTGTCATTTTTACGATATTAAATAAAACTTCATGATTTTTCTGTTATACCTTGATGAAGGTTGTCGAGGCAACCGAAACGTTAGTGAAGTTATCAATTCAATCACATGTGGTTTCGTCATACAATATGTATGAAAAGTTGTCAGTTTTGTTTCAAACAAGCCCCTTGGTATGAACCATTATGAAAGACTAATGTCAGAAAGCTACACAACTTTTTATCTACATGTTGGAAGAGTTTCACCAAGTAAAAGTGTCTACAATCTACATGCAAAGCGCATTACCATCGTTTGTAGGACGTAATGTAGAAATTGCACAATGTTATCGTAATTGTTGGCTCTACCTTCCAAAACCCATTCAAGATATTTATTCGGTCCTTCGTCCTATTCAGAAGAATCGTCTTCCATCTCACGCCAGAAGCGATCGGCAATTCTTCCAAGAAATATCACTTTGACGCCAATTTTTTTTTCAATATAAACGAACGTATCGATACTCGTTCGCACATACTTACAGAAACGCCGATTGTTTTTTTCTTACATCATAAAAATGTAATGGAAGTCACCAGAGCAACTTCGCTTTTTATTTGAAGGATCTTTCTTCTATTTTTAATACAGTACCACTTTAAGTGCATGCTCTCCACTATGTATCAGACCTGCTATAGACATGCATGTTTCGTCTTTAGCCTAGACTTGTCAGTATGGCCTGGCGGTCTAGGTGTAGAGAGCAATCGGGTGGTGTATACGTAACCCAATTAAGGGTGTGATAGCAACATCAATTAATCTCTAAGTGTCGTCCTGTATGGGGACGACATTGGCAACTTCACGAAGGTAAAGGTCCAACACCTGGACATCTGAGCAGCTTACCACCGCTACCTTTGCATTTTTTCCATAAAATGGGCCTTAAAGTACGGTAACTGAACGGTTCACTTATTCCAACAAACAAACTCAGCACTTGAGCTGTCAGCTGACTCAAAGGAGTACATTATATACCTACATCCTTTTGCTAATATCAACCACCCCGACGAAAACTGCCATTCTATCATGAATCTCTTGTGTACACTTTACTTTATTACTGTTTTATGACTCGTTGTTTTTGTGATATTCTTCTCCAAGGAAAATCGTTTTATGGCATCGTTCGTCTTTTATGATACGTTTCGATTAACCGCATTGTTCTATGAGGGTATATTTGTTCTAAATTGTCAGTGTATGGTAGACAACAGTTTCAATTATGTCACTAGGGACTTTAGAAGGATTAACGAAATTTAGACAACTTTTAATATTCGTGTAGATTGTAGATGCTCTTACTGGGTGGAACTCTTCCATCATGCAGATAAAAAGAATGTGTAATTAACACACAGTTTCACAAATAAAACTCTTTTTATTCAATGACGCTGATGACGATGATTTAATTATAAATCGAAAAGCGTCACTGAAAGAAAAAACATAGCATTATCGTTTGTTATGGTTGATATCCTTATTTCTGACTTACCCTGTACATTTAATTGTTTCGAAAGACCTGGCAACTGCAACTGGTAGAAGTAGTGTGAGACGAAAGCCAGCAAAAAAGTGTTTGCTTACTTCCAGCGAGGACAATAACAGTTTTAATAAAGCCACATGCTGATCGCACTAGCGGAGAGAAGGAGACGAGACGATAGAGAGCGAACAGCAATCAAACGACAGCGCGCTGCACAAAAAAACAAACGCGATCGAGTGCCGTCAACGAGGCGCAGTTCCAGAATGGAATGCGTTCCTCTGGAAGATAATTGGAAAATTCAATCCGAGAGCTAATGTTTACGGTTCTTCCGAATTTACCAGATATGGATGGACACCGGGAATTTTTCGTCATGTCAAGAGGTTTTCTTTAGTTTTTGTATTTAATACCGATAGGTGAAGAGTCAGATTTGGGATGTTTGGATGTTTATTTTCCGGAACAGCTGCTGCTACTCCATAAGACCCTCACAAAGGACCTCCGCGGTCTAGAACATCTAAGAAGGGTAGCTGATCTGTGATATAATCATGGCAGAGCTCATCCTCGCGAGGTCGAGCTTACAACGCCTTTAAGGAGCCTTTTTTGAAAGTCGTTTTTCTCTGTTGGCTCTCAGTTAGTCTGTAAATCCATCCACCTGTCGAGATCCGTCTGTTGGTTTATCCATAGCTCTTTCTTACAGTCTATTTTCCTTTCTGTCTGTTTTCTGTCTGCCTATATATCCATTTTTGTGGCACTCTATCTATCTGTTGGTTTATCTCCATCTGTCGGTATGTGTGTTTGTTGTCATCCATCCATCTCTCTGTCTATCTGTTGGTGTGAACGTGTTTTTCTGGATTTGTCGGCACAAAAAGCCGTATATTAAGCATTCCTGTCGGGTATCACTTAGTTTGTCCATCAATCTATTTGTCTTTCTGCTACAACTTGTTTATCTACACAGGTAAATCTCGCGACATGCTCTTATATAATATAAATTGTGTATTGACGTTATAAGTTGATAGTAAAAGTTTTATTGTATTTGTGGTAATGAGTGGTATTCCGGTCTGCTGACGTGGCTGTTTGTCGGTGATTGTTTGTTGTCTGGTCTAGTCGTAGTCTATTAATCTTCTTTATGAGTGGCTGCCATATCGGTTTAATGTCTACGCTGGGTTTGCTGTACACGTTGCTGTTGTTGGTGATGCATGCCGCCTCCTTGAATTTCCTTCGATACCAATGCGGTTCCTTGGCGATAACCTTAGCGTCGTCCCAAGCTATTTTATGGTGCTCCGTCCATGCGTGGTCAGCTATTCCAGATTTTCCTGTCTCTGCTCGCTGGGTGTTGAGACGATGTTCTTTGATTCTTACTTCCAGTGGCCTTTTTGTTTCTCCAACATAGATTTTACCGCATTGACATGGTAACTGGTAGATGCAGTCTTTTATCTCTTAACATTCATTCCTGGGCTTAGTTTTTGTAAGGATGCTTCTGAGGTTGGCATTCCTAGAGAATCTTGTTTGGACCTTGTATCGCTGACCTATTTTCTGATTCCATCTGATATTCCTTTGACATAAGGCAGAATGAGTAAGTGCTGAAATTCTTCGTGTTTAATTCTTCTTCTACTGTTGGACCGGGGGGTAAACCGCGATGGTATTTTGGTGTACAAATCTTGGGTATTATAGGAAATAGTGGAGGTACTAGTGGGGTAATAGAGGTATTAGCGAGGTATTAGTAGGTATTAGCGGGTATTAGTAGGTATTAGAAGGGTATTAGAGGTATTTGTTGGGGTATTAGGGGAATTAGTTTGGGTATTAGATGAATAAATAAGATGAAAGAATATAAGTTTTCCCAAACTTATTTCTATTTTGCTATACATTAAATTCAAGATATAACGAGAAAAAATGGCAGATAAGAGAAAAAATCGTTCAGTGAGGAATATTGTTATTCACATACTCTAGGCACGTATTTTCACCGTCGTTCCTAAGAATTTGATATCACAATGGCGATTTCTTTATAATGAGAAGTATTTCCCTGGACGTATATCAACATCTTGAAGTCGAAAATGGAATCTCAGACAAATTGTGAACTACTTAACCAGTTTGGCAACATCGCATTCACCTGCTGTAAAAGAAAACCAGAAGCCGCGTGGATCAAGTTGTGAATTTTATTGAATTTATTTGTGTTACACATTTACTTACGGTGGTAGTGAAGAGAAATTAAAAGTGAGTACTGAGAGTATTGTCTATTATAAGTGTCTGATAATTTCATTATAGTTCATTTCATTATAGTACATCAAACTGAATTGAAAGCCGGTCAAATCTAGGTTATGTTCAACTCCATTATTAACATTCATTCCCAATGATTGTTACAATGTTGCCAATATGTAATATAATATATTCATATAAGTCAAATTGACTCATTGATGATAAGAATATTAGAATGTTGAGGCAATCAGTGTCAGAATATCGTGGTAACTGAAAAAATTGCGTATTAAAAATTGAGTAAAAGATAGTGAATGGAATCGCAGTATTCATGAAGGCGTATTAAACAGCAATAAAATTCTGACATTTCTATCTAATTTGAAATGGGTGCGGAAAAATATACGCTTTGTAAAAAAATACGTTGTCTGTGTTATCTCGAGTGAATTAATAGAACCGTAAAGATTTATGTAGACGTATATGAATCATGTTCCGGTAATGAGTGCTGATTTCGTCGGAATGGCGATGTGCTAATACATATTTTTCAGAATAAGAGGATGCTACCATATTGCAATGAGTGATAACCGAAGTGACAATATTTATTGTTTGGCTTTTTGATTTAATAAAGAATTTTCAGGTATTTTCTTTGGAAACCTAGAATACCTAGTCTAGCGAACTCTGACTTATATGATTCAGAAGATGGAGAATAATTCAGAGGTAAGTTTATCGTATATATTGAAGTTCGAATTCATAGAGCTTATTATTCATAACTGATCGTTTTGCGAGTTCCATGTTCCATAGTCTCTTAAATTTAGGTAATTAAGCCCTCAATGTCTATTAACAATTATTGTTATTTCTACTTCTAGCTCTCGGACAACACTTTGGACAGCACTGATAATCTGTGGTTACAGGCTGAATCTGGGATAAATATTCAAGTTCCCGATGTTATAAAGAATATGCTAAGAATTAACGGATACGAAACTGGACTACTTATCAGTAAAATTGATGATTGTGCTATTTTGTCAATCGAAGAATTTGCACGGAATGATCTCCCACATATAATAAGAGAGGATGAGTTCAAAAAATACTATGGGATTTTCTGCGACAAGCCTGACAAATTCAAATTTGTTAGTGGACATCGTCAAATAATTAAAATGATTGTTGAGTTTTTCCAGAAGGATTTCAATAAAGTAAAGAACGATATAGTTAGGGAAAAAAATAGAAAATGTTCTTCTTCAACTGGCAGTCAACAGTCACAGAAAACGTCTTGCGACGAGTCTTGTGATGAGCCCATTGACCTTCAAGAAGAAAAACAAAAATTATTTAATATAATTAAGAGTTGGGCTCAGTTGAAAGTCGGTGCTGAGAATTGGTGTTCCTTCGAGAATGATTTCCAGAACATTGGCATAGAGATTAAACTGGTCAAAGGATATCCAAATGATCAGCTATATTGTACAATGACGTGTTTTTGTGGAAGCAGATATAAACTTTCAAAACTGCCCAAAAGAAATTCAAAGTATACAAGATGGATAACTTCCAACTTCTATACCCACCTAACTCACAAACATTTCAACATTTCAAGTACCCTCTACAATAAATCGGTTCCAAGTGTAACAAAAACTTTGGACTCATATTTCAAGAAACAGTCAGATGACAAAATTAACGTAATCCAGAATGTCGTTATAAGACCCTCTACCGCGAAAGATGAATCAAATCCAGGACCAGCGCAAGAAATTTTAAGCTTATCTCTTCCGTACAATAATAGGCTTTCACCGATGGCTCCTCGCAGCGTCCCTAATATTGCACTAGAAGATGCTTCGAATTGTGACGTTGAGATATATGATCGCCAATCTGAATCCAATACTGAAAATCAATATACAAAATCAAGCCAGAAATGGAAAGACATCAAATATCAAAGGTCTGAACGACTAAGAAGGGCAAGAGAGAGAATATCTGTTCAAGACTCCAATCAAAAGCATCTGACGGATTATTACGGATTCATTGATAAAGTATGTAATGTTATGTCAGCTGACCTCGCAGAAAGAATTTTGAATAACATTCCTATTGCAGATTCAGATATTCTGCCAAGTGGTACCATGGACGCCTCGATGAAAGCTAATAAAGAAAAAGTTTCATTGTTTCTCCAGAAATTACTAGAAAACTCGATTGGCAATTCAGGTCACATGGACAACAATAATTCATTTGATGAATACACCAAAAACGTGTCTATCTATTTATTTTACACAGCAGGAAGATTGGCATACGAAACATTGCAAGCAAACTTAAAAAACTGTCTGCCTTCTATTTCCACATTAAATCGTTTCGTGGACAATAAGCAGAAACGACTAAAAGAGGGATCATTCGATTTTGAAGGCTTGAGAGACTTCTTGGGAATGAATAACTTGCCGAAAGTTGTTTGGATATCAGAGGACGGTACCAGAGTGAGTGGGAGAATAGAATATGATTCGATATCTAATAAAATCGTAGGATTTGTCTTGCCATTGAAAAAAGTCCTGCCGCAAAATAATAGATTTATTGCTAGTTCAAGCTCTGTCATTCAAGAATATTTTCAAGATGGTGTTAAATCTTCCAATGCCTATGTTATCGTTGCCCAACCATTGACGCCTGGATCTCCTTCCTATTGTCTTAGTATGTTTGGTACAGACAATAAGTTCAACCATAAAGACGTTATTGAAAGGTGGCATTATATTAAACAAGAAGCTAAGAAATTTGGAATAACTGTATTAGGATTTGCTTCTGATGGAGACACGCGCTTGTTGAAGGCAATGCGTATAGTTTCCGGTTTAGGAAGTCTAAAAGAAAGTGATGAGAAAAATACAGGTTGGAGATGGTACCATTCAAATCACATTGTTGAAGAGGGATGTTTTTTTCAAGATTTCATCCATATTTTAACCAAGCTGAGAGTGAGATTTCTTAATAGCAAAGTTAAATTAACAGTAGGTGATTACCAAGCATCTCCCGAACACATAATCAATATCATCGATACAGTGTCAAAAGACAAGCATTTGCTAACCATGACCGATGTTAAAGCAGAGGACAAAATGAATTTTTTGTCTGCGGAAAAAATGTGTTCATTAAGGGTAATTGAACTTTTGAAAGTGATTCCTAATTCGAATGGAACACAATTTTATTTGAAAATTATGCACTTTATTCTGTCAGCATTTCTTGGCGATGAAAAATCATCAGAACAAATACCGTTGTGTGAAAGAATATACAGAGTTTGGTTTGTTGTTTTTCTTCTTCGAGCATGGAGGTCATCGATAAAGAAGAGTGAAATTCTCACCTTGAAGGACAACTTCATATCAACAAACTGTTACACTTGCATAGAATTGAATGCCCATAATATTATCAAAACAGTTTTGTTATTCAAATTTGATAGTGCTGAGAACAATTTGCAGGGCAGCATGTTCCATTTGCCGAACATGAGTAGCCAGCCATGTGAAAAACTGTTCAGAGCTGCAAGATCAATGACATCCACATTTTCCACGATGATAAATTTCAGCATAAGAGAATTTCTATATAAAATTGGCAGAATCAACACCATCAACAATATAGTTGGTAAAATAAACTCAGCATTCCTATTTCCTCGTGAGGTAAAAAAACGACGGGATCATCAGGCGACGATAAATCAGGAAGAAATTATGAATATAGACATTGAATCAGTAGTAGCAAGAGCTCTGGATGATGCTATGAAAGAAGTTCAGCAGATAGGTATTATCGCAGAAGAAGAGGATTACTTGAAGTTGGACTTGGAGCGCGTTACGGAAGATCTTCCGGACGACAAGTCCCCAGCTAGTGATGATATCTCAGATGATGCAGAAAAAGATCAGATTGATAGGAACCCTTATGAAGATATGATTAGGAATGAAAATGACCCGATAGAAAATACTTGTGAAGGTAACACATTTGTTCACAAAGATGATGCATTGGACTTGAAAGATTACTCAGATAAAATAAAAAATATAGACGAAAATTCGGCCTATATTGAAGTGCAATTGAAGGATGGGTCTGCAGTTATTAAAAAATCCTCATTCTGCTGGCTTCTCAGTGAATCAAATGGTCGAATCAGTAATGATCGCATCAGAAGGTTTATGGTCAGTACAACTCACAATACATTAGGAAACTCAAAATTCCAGAAAAGGGGCTCAAAAAACAACTTCAAAAAAGCTAAGCAAAAACGATCAAAAAAAGGAAGAGTTGAGAAAGTGGCAGAATCAGAAAAAGAGAGCGCAAAAACGGAGGAAACGTGTGAAATCGAGTGTGAAATGGATCAGAAAATAGTTGATGATTCGGCTGATGATGTATCAGTACATTCAGAATCTCTTGTGAATATCGAGGAATCTATGAAAGATATCATCATAGGAAAATTCTATGCCATAGCTTATGATAAACAATGGTTCATCGGAAAAGTTTTAGATATTCGCAATGGAAACGAATTCAAAGTAAATTTTCTAAAATCAAACAATAATCAGTTTGTCTGGCCTAGGCAAGATGATACCGATATAGTTGAGCAGAAATATTTCTTTTATGGTCCTGTGGAGCTAGCAGGAAATGGTCCTTTCGCATTAAGGAGGCATGATCTGATAACTATAGAAAAAAGATATAAAGTAACAGATAAATAATTATCCTGTATTACATTTCAGGTTGACTTACCTGATCTTTCATATTTTAGTTTACTTTTTCAGTTTCATCCGTTGTATTATAATTATGTCATAAGAAGGTTTATTTAAATGTATTTAAATATTTAATACAATAGTTATTCTTATATCATTATCTTGTAGTCCCTATTAATAAAGTAAATATAAGTAAGTCATAAATCTTTTGTTAGTACATGTACTTGAACTTTTAGGAATCACTGACCCTTTGACCATGAAAAGTGTAATTTGCCCAGAGGTATTAGTGGGTATTAGTGGGTATTACTGGGTATTTGTGGGCATTAGTAGGTATTAGTGGGTATTAGTATGGGTATTAGATGCACTAGTGGGTATTAGTAGGAGAAACAGAGGTATTAGATCATACAAATTGGGTATTAGAGGTATTAAGAGGTATTAGTGTACAAAATCTTGGAGCGCGGTTTACCCCCCGTGTTGGACTTCTCCTGTATTGTTACTTCCACTAGCTTCTTTGGGTATCCGTTTTTTAATATATATTTTGCTCTCTTTGTAGTTCCTCTTGTGTGTTACAAATACTTCTAGCTCGGTCGATTAAAGTCCGGATGACGCCTTTCTTCGTGGCTGTTGGGTGGTTTGAAGTGTAGTGTAAGTATTGACCTGTGTGAGTGGTTTCTTGTGTACTGTTGTTTCTATTTCGGTGTTTCTTCTCGTTAATAAAACATCTAAAACTGGGAGGCTGTTGTTGCTCTCTTCTTCTTTCACGAAAGAATTGCCATTGGCACTTTTGTCCAGTTATGATTACGAAACTCTACCATTTTAAACGTGCTGATATTGAGATATATTCGACAATTAGTAAATGTGTATCATAAAACAATCTAAGCTACTGAATAACAACTCGAAATTCTCCCCACACCCAAACTAATTTTGAAACTACATGAAGCAATCAAAGTTAATATTCATGAGCCTTGAAACGCTCATCAGTCCTTCCATAATATCTAATGAATAATCTGATGAAGTTCTAATCTGATAAAAATAATCTATTTATGATTCCTGTCACGTTTTCGATATACACCAGTATACATATTCATAAAGGTAAATAACAGCTTTTGGTGTTGCCCAGCGAGTGATGTTAGTCTCTAAAATGGAGTCAAGTAGACTAACTTCTCCCACACGCCTTGTAATGGCAAAATCTAAGAATGTACATGTTCATTGGGAGTATATTTGTTCATCCATATCCGAGTGAAACTATGTTTATTTACGTGATTTGCGTAATGGCACATACCTGATTTGAATTTAATGGTATATAATGGTAATGGATGGTATAATCGCAACCCATTCAAAACGTTTCAATACCCAGGATAGTCTAACTGAAGGTAAGAGAATCAAACTTGTCCCAAAAAAAGATTCGACGGAAATGTCTTCGGTTTAGACTCATCAGTATTACCTAGCAGTCTATCTGTAGACAGCAATTTGGTGATATTTGCTTAGCTCCGTCAAGGGTCTGATACCAACATCAACACGCGCACGATGGCGCTGCCCATTGACATCTTGTCCTGGACCTCGTTAGACGCCAAAGGGCACCGCCATCAGAATAGGTAATCGTCTATTGAAACTGCATACTGAAGCTTTTCACGAGCTACAAACAGCTTAGTTAGATCGATTCACAAAGATTTGTTGGTCTTTGCAGCAATGTCTTAATTATTTTTCTGATACACTTGGATACTATGTGTATACCACGTCACTGATAAATTATTTACGTCGCCACTCAATCATCTCCAAGTAGCTATTCCGAGACTCTTCTTTATTATTTCAAAAGTTGGACGTCGTCTAAAGCGGAAGGTCGGAATTAGTTCCCTGCGCACGTGCCTCAACAGAAATCTTTTCGTCCACGGCCAGCGGACAAATCACTGCCGCGAATGGACGTCAACAAGAGAGGGGAATATGAACCTCATCTGTAAGTACCTTTTAACAGGGTCCGAAAAATATACTTTTCATGGTTCAAATTAATAATAATAACAATTCTTGAATTGAGAATTTCTTTTCAGGTATGTATTTTTTAACTTCGGTTGGTCCCCGTATGCGCCAAAGCGCCCGCCTCTGCTGCCTCTTCAGAAAGCCGATTGGTTTGTGTTATAACAGCTCCATGAATCAGTATTTTATACATTTTGTGTTGGATGCCAAAAATATAGTTATGTATATAAACGGACATTTCCTATTGCATATCCAGAGCACTGTTTTGACTGCTGTATCGTGCTATAACAAGGAACTTCTCATGAATGTTTGGAATTATTCCATATTTTCATCTGCTCTAAAAACATTTCAAATGCTCACTTTCGTGTCAGGCAGGAAGTTTTATCACTACTGGAAATCGCATCTCCGTTTTCAAATTTTGTGGCTCTAAACTTTCATTGTCTATCAAAAGTGATAACAGATCTGTATCAATCAAGTTGAGAAGTATGCTTTTCATGCGTCAATTTGACAGTAATTGTGGATATGAATAGATGTCTATTCACTCTAACCTTGTAACTCTGTAAATTTGACCATCATGGAGACGCCAAATTGACGCATCACGTAAAGCCTTCTTGATTTTGGATAAAATCCAATCCAAACATGGAACATTATCCAAACGATCCTGAAAACGAATAATAAATTCCGAGATCTAACCTCGACGTCCTCTGGTGTCACCGTCCGTGGGCGAGCGTTACCTCATTGAAAAATAAGACCCCGATAATGACGGAGGACCGTAATGAAAATCCCCGACAAATGTCCTCCTTTGTCGTCTGCATGTTAAACAGGGACGATGAGGAGAAAACTTCCGTTCCGACTTTTATTCGCCAGAATAAACGTACGCTGTACAATCAACTTCTAGTTTCTTTTATTGGTATTTTTTGGGCTTCCTTAGTAGGTAACTCATGCACGAGAATTCAGATTAATTATTTCTATAATTCATATAATAACATCGCTTCCGATTTCCGGTTTCTCAATAATTTGATTTGATGATATCACCTTAAATGTATTCTTAAGACCATTTCTGTTCAAAGCAGTGTTATGGAGAGATCTTTCATTGTATAAGAATGTCAAACAACAGTTCCCTAAGCTTATCACTCATTCGGAATGGTTTATTTTCCATCTCGACGATATTATATTTTTTCAAGTTTTAAGTCAAATTCGATCCATAAATTCGCATTTAGAAATCCGAAAAGAAGACCCAGTGCGGGATTCGAACCTGCATCTTCCGATTTCATATCATAACTAACCTCAGAAGAAACCTGCAATTATTGTATTACGCATTTTATCATCGGATTTATATCTAAAATATATTGACATTTACTGCTGAACATAGACTGGAAAGAACTGTAAACTGTTTTAAAGCGGTCGGTTTAACGACTGGCATAAAAACAACGATTTGCTAGATGAAATGAGTAAGAAAAAAATCTGATTTGTAGCAGGAACGAGAAAGATCTGTGGAAAAGAAGACGTGTCCGTCAAAGTGTAACTGAAATCAGTATTAATTAGGATAACTTCAAGGCATTATTGTTTGACATACATTTAGAACTCGAATCATAAAAGTCGATAAACTTACAATTTGGAAAAGAACATTTCGGTTACCTGGCTTCATTTTTCTTATTTGATATGAATCTGAGCACTTTGGATATACCAGTATCCAACAATCATATAAACTCGTACAGTGCATAATTCGATTTATTCCATAGAGTCGGGTGCACAAATTATGAAATGCCCGATGATTTGTTTCCTGAACTACACAATCGATATGAAGCTTTTCGTATGAATAAAATATCACAGGTCGTTAGGAATGCATTGAATTTGGCGCAGGTGTATAGAAACGCGCCAATCCAGAGAACACCTCTATATTGCTTTGTGCCAGCTTGCTAGGTCAGAACTATTTCAGATAATATAACACGAACAAACCGACATAATATACAATCTCTTATACTCGTATGTATCCTCTAGCCCGTTACAGCTCAGTTCAAATTAATACCTATGTAAAATACTTGGTCAAGCAAAAAGGAGAGAATAACGTATAAAGTTAGCTTTTTCGAATTATCTCTATTCGGCATATGTGAAATCCACTGATTGTTTGGTTGTACACTGAAAACGTACCTCAAAATTGTCTTTCTAGACTGCTGGCGCAAAGGTTTCGTCACTTCTGTTTGTACCAAATGTACAAACAGTATGTGTAAATAAACTTATGTGCGGTGATTTAGGCAGAAAATTGATCGACGCTGTGATATCGGACAGGGAGGACGTGAAGCTATTTGCCTCTCAAAACGTTTCCTGGACAAAAAAGCAAAGTTCTCGTTATAATAATAAAGAGCTAGAAATAATCCACGCATAACATGTGTAACAGAGCTGTAATCAAGCCTTTGCATTTATTCTTTTGAGGATCTATATGGTTTTGGCGCTGAGCCATACACGATACTTTCGTAAATATCTAACAAATTACCGAACCGAACAATTTATTCCGTTCCATTGAAGCATTACCAAATATATTTCAAATATCTTGTATTAGCGTCACTAATTAAAACCACGTGTGATTGGATAAATACTTATACTAACGTTTCGGCAAACTATAAAAAAATAAATTTTGAAAACATAATTATAATTCTATTTAGTGTTTCTCAGAAAAACAGTTTTATTTTTTGTTCATATTTTAGCATAAACTATTATGAGATACTAGCGGTCAGATGACGCATTTCGAGTACTCTAAAAACTCGCCTATAACACACATGTTGTATGCAACGTTTCCATCTGTGAACAAAACATAAACAATATTCGTTAAGTTTAACGAAAACATTAAGATAGATAACTGACATATTGGGGCGAAAACTACCCCCGAGAAATATCAGTGATGCGCATAAAATGTCATATCTCTGCCAATTTAAGTATTTTTTATTGTAATTCAGTCAAGAAAATATTTCTGATAGTATACCGAATACATATTTGTAAACTTCTTTATCTGCCTGGTTTTATTTAGGCGCAGTAAACGTGTGAACGGTTAAATTGTACATCACTTTTTTACAAGAAGCTCAACACGCCCCAGCAAAGAGTCTCCTCTTCATATACCTTTCTGTATATCGACATGAAGAAACTTGATAGCTTAATATTTACTCTAGATTTTTCCCACGTTCGCAAGAAAGTGTCTAAAAAGAAAGAGCTGAATTATTTAAAAGCGTAGTCTGTACGTTTTCCATTAATTTTTTGTCAAGGTTAGCCGAATTCATCCGAAAGGTATTTCACTCAACAACCGATTCATTTAGAGAATACTGAGGAAAGGTCAAATCAATAAGGCAATTCGCCTAAAGTTCCTTTGCCGCTGGCACTTCGCTTTGTGAAGTGATCCCACCTTGCCTTATTACCAATTAATCGGGAAAAGTTTAGATCAAGGCTGTAGCTGAACGGAGCCACCAGAGACAGTCTCCCTCAGGCAGCGTTCCCTCACAAGGTTTCACCATAATAGGTAGAGAAAGCATTGTTTGATTTTGACGAAAACCATCTGTCAGTTCTGTCGGTCTGTCTCCGTTTGTCCACCTCACTGTGGTCCCTGAGCCTGGAAAACTTCAAAACAGTATTACGCGGTTGAAATGTAGTTCAGTTTATAGTAGTTTTTTTGGGTTGAGAAGAGAAATGCTTTTACTCACGAAGGCGGGACACCGACAGTGCAAGGACTTGCAGCAGAAGTGGGCAGTGACAGAAACTGTGTCAGGTAATATGACACGGATCCGTGAGACCGGTCCATCCAGGGTTGGATTGGGGGGATCAGTCGATGTGCCCATCGACCGTTCACCCCGTGGTCCCACTCCTCCTACCACCTGAGCACAGTCTCTGCCTGGCGGTCCCTCCTGTTCCGAACACCCGTCCGACGTTCGACGTACTGCAATCTTCTCTCCTTGGCTTGGCTGCTTCAGCCGAGACTGTTCTGTAGGCCGAGCAGTAAAAGTCATCACCGAAAGCACATCGATTTCCCAAAACTTCTGTTAAGAAGTGTCGTGATACAAGATGAAGAAAAATCTCGAGCTGCCTTACGCCGTCAAATTCTGCTCAAACCGCGACGAAGATCCACGGCATGTTTAAAGACACCTATGGAGATGCTGCCATCATTCGCTAAACAATGCATACATCTGCTTTTTTTACCGTTGTGGTCGATTATTGGAAGCTTCATCATGACAACGCGCTGCTGGTGAGAAAGTTTCTGTCCGGATCTTGCTTCGCCGGAATTTTTCCTCCCTCCTAGGCTCAAGAGGAGGGATACAGTTCCGTCGAAGACGTACGAGAGGCCGTGACGGCATCTCTCTGGGGGATCCCGGAAAGCAAGTCCTAGAAGGCGTATGCGTAGAAGGAATCGCGTTATACGCGCTGTGTCGGGAAACAAGGATGCTATTTCGAGGACTATAAAGGATTTCTAATGATATGTTCAATAAAAAAATTAAACTTATTCAGTCCTATTGGTTTTTTATTAAACCCTATATAACGCATCTAGTATCGTGCAGTTACTGTATATTGTAACATGGAGGAAACCTTGAAAGGTAAGTTTGTAGGATTTGCGATAAAACTAAATAGTTTATTAACATCCTGCAAGTTTATGAAAAAATAGAATTGAAAAAAGCTTGTTTATATGCATGCGCTTCCAGATGTTTCACGATGACAATAAATCCTCGCCGATTGACGTAGTAAGTGCAAAAGTTCAAAGTACGAAATTAGAGGACGAACAGGGCATAAAAAGTATAATACAATTTCCGGGTTGATAGAGGTCCTTTTTGGGACTACACTCTTAGTCATAATCATAGCGTGTCTGCTGGGAAGGTACACATTAATTATCTAATTCCTTTTACACCCAGACGTTAAACTCGCCTCCAGTTTATGAGTTCAGTATGCATGAGCCAAGCAAATTTACCTTCTCCTGAGTATACGGTGAAATAAAATAGAGATGGAAAAAAATAGAATTAGTCAAAAAAAGATATATAGTATTATCGATATGGTAAAACAAACAAAGAAAATGAACAAAAACGGACCAAATTTAGCTTTTGTTTTTTTTTTAAAAAAAACTAGTAAAACAATGATATTTTATGCATCTTTTTTCGTATAAAAAAATGGTGTCAAGTAGCTTGACTCTGCTGAACAGAAATAGGGTTTCACTCCACCTGTTGGTAGGGATCCTCACAGGCCACTGTAGATTGAACAGTCACTTGCCACTCATAGGAGTGGTAAAAGATCCAGTCTGTCAGAAGTGCCGGGAGACCTCGTCCTATTTCCAGAGAGACTTTGGCGTATACCTCAACATTAGAGATGAGGTGTTCGCCACAACGGAGTTTGACTGAAAAGAGATCAGCGGAATGGTCTGACATCATGACCTTCATCAAACGACACTAGGGAATTATTATGTTAGCTTTAGTTCTAGTATTAGTTTTAGTAATGGTTTTCGGGGTCGGCAGAAAGGGCCAAAGGTAGCCAGTCTTTAGCTCCCCTCTTTATTTTCAGAAAATCGAAAGTGTTAAAATCTTATCAAAATCTCCCAAACTGGCACTGTTGCCTGGAATGTAGACGGAAGTAAAACCTACTCGACGCCCTGTTTTTTATTGTGAGACCTGTCATAATAACGGGGAATCCATGTAATCGCGCTTCATAAGCGCTGCGAGAAGACTCGGATTGACCTTAAAACGCTGTAGATTGTAACCGTCGGGGAACAAAGTCTTCGGTAGTTTATTCCACAAACCGAAGGTTCTTCAAAAGAACGACTTTTGGTAGAGGCTTTGAGTTCTCCTCTAGTGTTCGCTCTACTGGCGACGCGGTGTTATTATGCGATCTGCGATGATAATATCTAAAGAATAGAGAGAGATCAGCCATCCTTCTTCAATATTCTAGACTGTGGAGGTCCTTTGTGAGGCCAGGTTCATCCACTGGACACATTGCTCGTTTCTGGATGTTTTCCAGAAGCTTTAGGGAATGCTTAGGAGAGTATGCAGTAGATCTAGAGGCCCCTTGGTGAAGATGAAATATATTAATATCTTAGAAAGGACCACTGCACCAGAATCCCCTATGTCGCCCATCTCTACCACGAATGAGCCCCCTTGCATGGTGAAGAGTAATCTGGCGATATAATGCGAGCTCGCACAATTAATTCCAAGGGCTGTAATTTCAAGAGATGAAGTAATTTGCTTTTCAGATCTCCTTGATAAATGGTGACCGTCCGCGGGTTACTTTGTTTGCCATGCACGTTCCTCAGAATTGCAGTTTGTAATGTACGTGGTGTGGTATTTTTAGTGCTAGAAAGTCCAATATTTCTATTGTTAGGGGAATATAAAATAGAGTTGTGAATATAGTAAACATTTTCCTGTATACAGGTGTTTAATGGCATGGCAACGAAAAAGTTAACCCACATCTTTAGATGCTGAATCTGAATTAGCATGGAAACTATGTATAGTGCTATTCCAGTGAGACCTTGACTTCGTAAGTTGCCAATGGGTAGCGCCACTGTGCGCGAACCTGGTAGATGAGTGTTGATGTTGCTATCATCGCTACCAACTGGAAGAAGTATTTTAATCGCCGAATATTTCGATATCACGGTCCTATGTTTTTTATGTTTGTACGTTGTGCAGTTGTACCAAGTTTCACACAGCCAAAATTAACATTACCGGCACCAAATACGATCCACCACTGCGGACTACAACAGCATCCTATTCCGAGTATCTTGCGGCCAAGTTTCATTTAATCAATTTGAAGAGGGACAGCTATATTCGGTAAACATCCTTTCAGACACGCTTGAGCACTTACCCTTAAATCGATAATACCCTTCTTTGTGAAGGTTCAATCCTCTGACGCTCGGACGCCCTGAAAGAAGGTCTAATCAATCCTAGGTGGACATCAACGTAATTCATTCACAGATTCGAAGTAGTTTATAGCATATGTAACAGATTGCCCTCAAACATAAACACGTCATTGAAATGTATTGAGATCGGTAACATGATCAAATGAAGAAAAATCAGTACATACCGCAAGATAAACGTATTGTGCTAGGTTTATTCAAATCTCAAATTACATAAATAGTTTTTTCAACTACCAATATTCTTACCTCATACGGTTGGGCCATACGCTGTATTTCTAATCAAATATATGTTTAGGTATTTTGATCAGGTCCATTTTTTAGTTAAAGCAAATACATAAGTCCTATAAACATTAACTGAAACGGAATACAGTAAATTGAAGTGGTATATATTCAGACTTTATCTATGTATTTACTGTATATACATCTTCAACTGTACTGTGAATTTTCATAAATTGAGATATAACGTTGTCATTTCCGTATGCTGGGCTGACGTCAGTCCAGCCTCTAGGGATCCAAGTCTTGTCGGACCTTTTTTCCTCGATTCTATTATCCAGTCTTATATTCCTTTTTTCCGGATAGGCGCTCAACTTTACGGGTCTTGTTTCTGCTGTCAGGATGAGAGGAAGGGATGATACGGGGTCAACAGCACATGTAAATCAACGGAAATAGTGTCGATAAAGCTCGAACTTCTCGGGTATATGATACCGGCTGAGGATATAGAAGCTGAAATGGCAATATAACTTCACCCTGAATATATTACTTTTTATACCTCTGGTTATGGAGCCATAACCTGAATATTTCGGTATCGTGGCTGTTATAAGGAAGTTAAAGCTATGTTAACTTCAAACTATTGTTTATATATTAATATATAGTATCGATTAGGAATCTCTAAAGATTTTTAGCGTGACCGTCGTAAGGTAATACCGAAGAATGAGATGTTCTAACGGAAAATGCTATGTTCGATAATCGATGGCATCTGATATTATTAATGCAAAAACAACTATCAAAAAACGAATATCCATTATTATACAACAACAGAGGAGGAACAAAGTACAAACAAAACAGAAGTTGCGAACAAAACGAAAACGAATTTCATCACATAATTTAAAATACCAGAATTTGCATACGACGACGGAAGGCCCAATTTTTATAGCTCTTTTATTCTGTGAAAGCAGAATTTTCTAACTCACAATGTTCGCCTGTGTTTTTTCGACGTAAGCAGGTCAACAGAGAGGCAATAACATTAAATATGCTTGATGGAAAGCTTCACGGTAGAATGGGGTATTTTCATAAAACAAATTGATAAATTATTGGTGTTTTGACTTAAACAAGGGTGCATTGGATATTTTAAATTTTCTCTAGAGCCATCTTTGGTTATATTAATGAAAATGATAAGAATAAATACATTGAACAAGGTAAATCCGTAACAAAACAGTTGAATTAAACATTTAATCTGGCGGATCTTCTGTAAAAACAGGGCATACATCCACTGTCAGACGCATTTTGAAGAAAGTGAACATACTTTGCTACAATCTCACTACCCCTAATTACCTAAAATAATGGTAGTCAAAGCCCTATCATTGTCAAAAAATCATGACATTTCAACAATCTACTTTGCGTTGTTGCCAAGTCACAATAAGCTAAATAATTAAGAGAAACTAGTATTCGTATAACAAATATTGCCATATCGGGCGACATATCATATATCATCAAAACCGTGCTAAATTTCAACCCCACGCGAAGATGGTATAATTCTTCTGGATTTTCCTCCCTCCAAGGCCTTCCAAGGTAGAATGGATCTTATCACTTCTTATCCACACCTGTATTAAAAGTCAATTTCAGTAGCAGGAAATATTGAATACTTGTCTTCGGAGGTAAGAATTTTAAATGAATTTATTTCAAAGCTTAAAAATCGCGATGAACTGTATTTTTATTAAAAATTCCATGCAGACAATCGGGTTATTAAAAAACGGATATAATTCAGTACTCGTGTACATGACAAGCGCTGTACTATAAGCTAGCGAGATTATGCAGCAGTTTACAACGATAGCAGCGATTGATAGTAAAAGCGTGGTCATACTGCCAACTGCAAATCATACGACTATAGTGACATCTGACTGTTGTAAGCTATCACAGTTGTATGACTCCCAGTAAATAGTATTACTAAGCCTATAGTAACATGTGTTACACTTACCCCAAAACACATACACAATTCGTTTTGGCTGCGCAACTACGTGGCGATCGAACTGGTGGAGATAGTCTCATGGAAGGCTTCGAGGCAAAGTCAAGCGCGCTAATAGGAATAGTGGGCGCATTTTGGCATGGGGGCATACATAATGTATGTATGTATGGTATCGTTTATTCAACCAGTTGACTGTTGTAAGCAATCATCTGCGTCCGTAGTCGGATGCTACACACTTGACAGTGTAATCACACCTACCTAAAAGACGCTGCTATATCATTGACCGGCTTTAGAAAAAGAAAGAAAGAGTTATTTCCTGTTACTATTTTTATTGAATATAATCCTTACTAGAATTCGTAAAACAAACTATAAAAAAATTGGATACTGTAACTCACAGAAGACGCATTTGAAGATAAAATATTCGAGTTCATCTGTCGATTGACAATGACACCAAGATGACAAAGACTTATAGTGTATCATGGAACAATGCTATTGAGTCTTTGGTCTGTCTAATTCCATGTAATCAGAGCTTTTCTATATCTAGGCAGCCAGGAACACAAACTCTGATTACCAGTGTATCGTGATTTCTATTAAAAAGAGGGATAGCAATGAGTGGCTCTGCTCATTAATATCTGTACAACATCAAAGTGTTCCTAACAACTTGGACTGCTTCTGATCACTTGTACTTCGCGAACACTTGCACACGATGTAACGATACTGAGCATGTTTTCCAGTATGTGTCCTGCTATAGTAAAGCATTTTTCGTCTACTACCTAGACTTGTCTTGTGGAGAGCAAATACATGCACTGGCAGATTCCTTTTATTACACTTTTACCTGAGATCGGTAATCTTAAATATTTGCTCTCTACTTTCGGTTTAAAATGACACGAAAACTATATATGTATATAACGCTGGAATGTACATAATGGTTGCTTGTTGTAGCCATTTGGATTTTGTTGGTTCAGATCAAAGCATTTACTTAGGCTATTAAATCTTTGTGTTTTCTTTGGAAAATGTCAGTGACCTGCCGTCATTCTATTAAAAGTTTTAATTAAACGGCGTAATATACAATATCAAATGGATTTATATTCGGCTGTTTTTAGGACCCTACGTTTCCGCTTAACATGAATCTTGTAGAAACGCTTGTCAAAGTGAAAAAGTTCTACTAACCGACAAGAGAAAATCCAATTATAGAAGTTTCCTTATTTAACTTTATTGGAGAACATGTCTCCGGTATGATAAATAGATAGGCCGAACATTTCTATAATTATTTTTACAACCTCCTGAATTGTCTTCAATCTGTTGCTTGTTATTCAAAATGAATTTACGATACTCCAATCATTTGCCCTCCAACAAAATATTTTGGATACGTGCTTGAGCCTGCTTGTCTACGTTTTTAACACGTATGTATGTATGTTTGATACAGAATCTTCGAAAGCTATTTTCACCCACATCAAAACGTCAGATTAATTTCAAATTTAGCACACTCATCATGGACCGATTTTATACAATAGTTCTATAAGTTTGTCCCAATAGTCACAGGAGTGATGATTCTAATTAACATTATAATTAAATTCTCACCAGTCCTTGAAGCAATACGTTTAAAAGACGGTGAGAAGACTGACATTTGATATTCCTTCTTAACACACTTGTATAAGCTTGACCTGTTTTTATAGACAATATGTTTGACATATAACTATAGGGACTATTCCGAGGCCCCGTAATGGGAGAGAATACCATTCAGACCCGTTAATCAAGATCCATTGAAGAGCATGTCTAGTTCCAGCAGCCACGTAATTGCTACTCAAAATATCGAAGTTCAGAGGATAAGTTCATCAACTCAGAAATAAAAATCACGCTTTTATAGTAGTTCGAACTTAAAAGTCAAAATAATTCTCAATATAAGAATAAAATGATGATCGACAAAATTGATGTGATTGTGATAAAAGCTTAGGGTGCTTTATACTACATTTTTACTAAATCTGCATTTTGAAATAGAACTAAATAATTATATTGATTGCCCCATTCTTTTATCACAATGGCATTAATTTTCTTGTTAATCATATTATTCTTATATTAGGAATTATTTTTACTTTTTATTTCGATTAACTATAATTTATTTTGTAATTCTGTCTGTCACGCTCAATTGCTGTTGCTGAAGATGAAGGCTGTTCAATTGTTAAATCCATTACTTAACGTGAGCATCAAATATACATATATAAATAATAATTTTTGTGTATCACCATTCTGACATTCTTGTGATTACATAACCAACCGAAGCGAGTGGTAATCTGAAAATTTTTTGTTCAAAGTGCCCGACTCTTTGCTCATATTATGACTTATCTAACTGATAACAAAAAACATGCAGTGCTAATTAATGCGGAAGGCCAAACACGCCCAGATTTGAATGTTCCTCTACGCCTGAAACAAATGCGAGTGGAATAGAGAATGGAGTTGAGATATGCAGTATTCACGAGGTTATCTGACTTCACTCCATTTCGAGCGTCTGTCATCTCCCGTATGCCTGATAAGTTTGAATTTTTAATGTTGATTTCGTTATGGCATCAGCTGTGATTCGTATTACTATACACTGTGAGAATGCCGCTAATCCACACACGCTACCTGGATAGGTTATTTTCCAATCGTAAAATGTGTGTATTTAAACCAAGAAATTATTTTATAGGTAAAAAGTGTAATTATCACACAGTTTCACAGATAAAACTCTTTCTTTTAGTGACGCGTTTCGATTTTTATTAAAATCATCGTCGGACTGTCAGATAAACTGCTAACAAGGCTACCCAGATTACTTGCCAAATAACTAAATAGCCCGATCATGGATACAAAACTAGAGCTCTCAAAACTAGCATACTATCTCTCAGGTCTAGTCCTATCATGGATACAAAACTAGAGCTCTCAAAACTAGCATACTATCTATCATGTCTAGTCCTATCATGGATACAAAACTAGAGCTCTCAAAACTAGCATACTATCTATCATGTCTAGTCCTATCATGGATACAAAACTAGAGCTCTCAAAACTAGCATACTATCTATCATGTCTAGTCCTATCATGGATACAAAACTAGATCTCTCAAAACTAGCGTACTATCTATCATGTCTAGTTATTTTTCTATTAAATTATGTCTTCATTTGTTGTGTCTCTCTCAAGGGACATATTTTTTGGCGACTGCATTTACACTACTGTTAAGAGAAACCCCTACAAAACCTTAACCATCGCCGTCAGAATATCCTTAAGATGTTTCATGTGATAAACGATTTTATTTCTTAAGATATTTTATTCCTTAAGCTATTCCATTCTTCTTAATACATTCCATAATTTAATATATTTCAGTAGTAAGTTAACCTAGAATACAAATAGATGGAAACTTATAGTAGTGTATCTATAAAAATTGAGTTTAAAAGATCAGTTTGTTCATTTACTACAATGGAGTCAAGGTTTCGCAGATATTTCTGAATCTCTAATGTTTCCATGAAACCATGTCGCCTTTAAAAATAGTATATAAAATTAAAAGCCTTCTATAAGCTACAATTACATTTGCTTTTTCCGCTACGATGAAGCTGTCACAAAATTCGCATTTTCGAATCCGCATTTTGGAAAAATTTCTTTCTGAGGATTCCGCTTAACATCATTCGCGCTTTGCAACGAGTGGGTAGATGCCCAGTTAGCTCAGTCAGAGCGTCCGACCGGCAATCTGAATGCTCGGTAAATTAATATTATGATCTTATTGTTCCAGATGTTCGATACGAGTACGTGGTAGACCAACAACCTATTGGCCGATTGCTGTTTGGGCAGTGGTGCGAACAGAAAGGAGCTGCGTACCAACGGTGTCTGAGGTTTCTCGACGCAGCTGGACGGTACGACCTGGAAACGGACGACAGACGGATAGAGCTTGCAGAAGCTATTCGCAAAGAGTATGCTAGTGCCGGAATACATCTGCCAGAGGTAGGTAATCACAAATTATAAACGAACAGGCCAAATATACTCAATACACAATGTTTGAACATCAACTCATCTCCAAGTGTCGCCCTCTATGGCGCAACTGACGAAGTCAAAGGTCCTAACAACTGCCTTGAAGCGGCAACAGATGTCCCTTACGCTATCTGTCAAAAGGGTGAACTGTTTTACAGCGCCATCTTTTGGTCTTCGTAAACGCTACGTACGATGTATCGTTATCTCGGCACATTCACATCGGAAGCCGACAACTATAACACGCTATGATATAATCTTGATGATCATGATGATCCTTGATACATTGCCTGCACTATTGAACCGATAGCCCAAAATCTATTATTATTTCCGATGTCTGTCAACATCAGGCAAGCAAGTCGTCCATACGGAAGAAACAATGTTCTGGGGCACACAGCTGCCCATCTTTGTGGCTAAGTCACAGCTGCAGGACGGGTTTTATTTAGGAAGTTGTTCTGTTCAGACTTCAAACAAGGAGGTTATCAATTCGACCAATATGTATGTAATATTATTTCATGGCAATATAAGCAATCGCTGTGGGCTGTTTGCTATTCAAACTTTCTTTCTGTATCGGATCTTTTGTAATCTCGATACTATTTCACTTGTTGACGCAGACTGCAGAGACAGGTTTTGAAGCGCTTTATTGTGGTTTTGTCTTGTCTGCGGCTACTGTTTTGCCATTTCACGGAATCGTATGTCGGCGAATCTTTCGTCTGACGTCAATAGATAAATAAGCTGCTTGTTGTTGTTTCCTGCCTCTACAGATAATCTTGTCATTAAAACAGCATGTATAATAAACTATGTGGTATTTTTCACTGCGAAGCAAAACAGTGTATCAAACACATTAGCCACAGATTGATAATAAGTCATTTAAAATAACTCGATACGTATTTTTAAGTTTGGCAGGCAGACAGCTGTTGATACAATGAGCACTTTTTACTTAAGTGGTTTAAGACAATGCTTTCCGCTCTGTAAGGATACTGTTTTCCGTTTGAAAATATCATTCTATATTGCATTTAGAATCTTCTGTGGTCGCTTCATATTAACTATTTTGGTTTGAATAAAAGTACATAATCATTTTTCAATCTAAAGTCGAATCAGAATCGGTGCAGCTGTTACCAAAGGTTACAAAATACATAGTATTCATTCTGTAAGTTTTGTTGTTACTGATGTTATATCGTGATAAATGAAAAGTTGTGGACTTATAGAACAATGGAAATAATTCCTGTCTAAAAAACATATCTCAAAATCGAAAATATTGTCAATTGAAAAATTTCTCCACTTGAGAAATGGCAATTTGTATGATATTCATCCGTTTACGACATAAATAGACTATAACGGTGTCCTTGAAATATGTTTTTCTTATTTCTCTATTTCCTTGAAATTTCTGGTTTCTATGCCAATATATTTGACAGATTTAACTTGCTTAAAATAAACTATGGAGGGTAAAGTGCCATCTTAGATGGGAGATCTGTTGAAAAAAGTGTCCAGTAAATAATAGTTCTGAATTTCTCCAGAATAGCGCTAGAGTAGCAAAGGAGTATGTAATGAATTTAACTGTTGTAGACGGAATAAAGTGCTTCTTATACCGGCCATTAAACAAACTGTCACATATGCTTGTACAGCAAATAAATTAAAATACTTCATTTAATTGCACAAACATTTTCAACCGGGGTATTGGTTGCGTGTTTACAAATTTACGTTGATTTTTTTATTTTCTTTAACGATATGCACTACGGTGTAATGTATATTTACATAACAAGTAGCATTGTCCTTATGTAATCATTATAGATACCTACATATCGCGCATCCCAAATACAACTGACCTAGGGTCACCTATAATGAATTGACGCACTCATGATAATAATAATGATTATTATCTGTCTCGTATGCTATTCGTTTGCGTCATAGCTGCCTGCGATGCGATTGAGGAAAGAACGCTCATTAAAAAATGCTGTAATTTCGATAAGTTAACAATTCACTAATTAGTCTTTACTGAACAGCTATTTGTTCAGAAATTGATGGTTACTTTCTTTTCATTCAGTAATGAGAATTTCTGAATGCCTCACGTTTATGTAGATACTTATTCCAACTTTCATTTTAAAGGAATTTTGATGTTATTTTTAATAATTAGTCGTGTTCTCTGCCGAATGATCCACAGTGGCTAGAAACTGTATCTTATTTCGAGACTGAATTGCGTTAATTAAGTCTTTGACATGTGTGCCATAAAACGTCTGGTAATTTCGTTTATGTGGTTGTGATGCGCAAATGTAGATACTTTTCCGTTTTGCACAAATTCGTATTTAGAAATGAGAAAGCCTGGCCTGCGAGATTTGGGGGGTCAAAAATTGGGATTGGTGGTGGGAAAATCACAGGAAGATCTAAAAAATTGATATGGTAGAAGACGTATTATATGGAATGTTGGCCCAGGTGTTACTTAGTCCTATTGGTACCAATCCAGTCGCGGCGTGATGCATCGGATCTATCGTTCAAGTGATACTGACGTATGGTCGAAATAGAATTCTAGTATAATATATATAGACGCTCTTGGCTTTTGTCAGGTTGCCACGTTTACGCAAGCAATCTAAATTGTTCTTCTGTTCCAGCAACTGCAGATTAATGAATTCTACCTTTATTTTCTCATACAGTGATATGTTTACTACATGTTTTATTGGATTTTAGAACTGTCAATCCAGTTGAAGTAAAATTTGGAATCTAAGAGAAATTTGTTAATTTTTCGAACCACAAAAGATTTAAAGCCCGATTCAAAAGTGATGCCAATGTGTAGGAAGGACAACGTCTTACCTACTTGAAACCATTTTTATTCGCCTTCAACAAGTTGAATCAGTTTTTCCATTCCATCAACAGTTTCTCTATTATTATTATGGTTTTTGGACCGTAAGTCAACAAGAAAGCCAGTTCTTATAAAATTTCTTCGGTAAGAACACTTGATTCTCCATTGATCTTGTGCCATGAAGTTGGATAAAAATATTATGACTTCAACGTAATTTATTTCATTCTAGGTCGGCTTCCGGTTATCTTTGGACGACAAACTACCATCCAACGGCAATAAGGACTCCTTGTCGTCGTGCGTCCAATTGGTGAAGGACTGTCTGGCGGGGGAACCGTTCAGGGAGTTCACCACCTCGATGTACTTCCACAGGTACCTGCAGTGGAAATGGTTGGAGACACAGCCGATCACATACAAGACGTTCCGCATGTACAGGGTATTGGGAAAAGGCGGCTTCGGAGAGGTGTGCGCATGTCAGGTGAGTCCACAACACCCAGAATTGTTAGGGCATGTCAACTTTTCTACATAGGTAGTTCACAAGATCTCATGAATATGTTCTACAATGAATATCTTAGCCATTGAATGGTAAGGAAAATTAAAAATAACTTCATAATTTAGAACGAACCTGCAATGTTAATCACACCTCACTCACTAGCTGGCAACATGGCTTTATAGTAAATTCTGACTGCTACTAGCCGCTACGTATCATTTTTCATTCATTATTTGCAAATTTGACGTCTGTCGGCATTTGAACAGAACCGAACCGTCAACCGTCTACGTCAGGTCACTGTCAACCGCTTTGAATTTTGACGTGAACGTTCGAATCAGACATCGTAGTTTTTGTTCATTTTCTCTGTTTGATCTGGTTTGAATTTTGCTTGTTGTTGCCAAAATGATGATATATTGTTATGTGTGTAAGCTGTTCAGCACCCACGCTGAAGCTGCAGGTGTAACCTTCCATCAGTAAGTATAATTGCGTACTTTTTCAAATTCCCGCCATGTCAAATTTCGTGATTCATCCAAATGTCATCAATGTTTACAAACAGAAATTACGGTCCCCATCAAGCGGCCATCTTGCCACCTTCCCCTCTCCCCGCTGGTCCCCTCGCCCAAAGTCATGTTTGACTATAGACATAAATGAATTTATGAATGAGATGAATTTTAACGTGAATATCGAACCGGGTAGTCGCGATTTTTTTTGTCTATGAAAAGGGACCAAAACAAGCGGAATGTCACGAAAGTTCATTGAGTTGCTTTGGGGACTCTGCCCCTTCTAGGGCTACAGTTTTTCATTGGTTTGCTGAGTTTAAAAGGGGTCGGGTCTAACTCGATGATGAACCTCGCACAGGTCGACCGCCCACTGCTATTACTCCGGAAACTGTAGAAGTTGTGCTAAATATAGTGAAAGAATATCGACATATAACCTACACCGAGAATCAGGCTTCTCTGGGGATTAGATCGGCAGTGGTCCGACCCACCTTATTCTCCGGACCTAGCTCCGTGCGACTTCATCTTATTCTAAAACGTTTAAAGGTGATCATACGAATCCCCCGTAAGGAGAGAATACCCTTCAGACCTGTTAATTTATGATCCATTGGAAAGCAAGTCTAATTCCAGCAATAGTGAGAAATTGTAACAAATTATATAGAGGACCTCACGCATTTATCACGATGGCATTGATATTCTCGTTAATCATTTTATTCTTATATTAAGAAATATTTCGTACATTTCAGTTCTATTGTCTATAAAAGCATGTTGTTTAGTTTTTCAAACTATAATATATTTTTACTTCGAATTCGCCCAAAAAATGTGCTATGTATGTCTACCTATTTCTGTTTTTCGATGTTTATCCAGACATGTTTGGAAAAAGCTGCTCATAAAATGCGCGATACCAATGCTTGGGTAATTAGTTAATTTTTATTGCTTTCCGTTAACGTCAGTGTTCTTTGCATTTGTTTTCGTAGGTGGGTGTACTTGCTTTGATCTACGGTGAGGATTACCTCGCTTTCCTTAAATTCGCTGGACATAGTCGGAATATACAAAGAGAGAGATTTTCAAAGAGGCCAAGAATCACAAGACTGGCCCATATCAGTATTTTACCTACTATAAAAAATCTACCCCAGAGACCAGCAAAACGAAGCACACAAGCTTTACATTCCATTATTTCCTAAATATACTGCAGGTTTTGCAACTCAAAACCTTTCTATAAGCTGAATACCATTCCACGTAATATCCAGAGACAACCTACAAGACGCAGTATTTCAAAGACTAAACGCAATTTCGTAATTGCTCATCATCTTTATTCGGGTAAAATCCAGTAATATGTAGTAGTAGCAGTTGCTGAAACAATACAGACAAACTGGATCACTCAACCCGGGAGCGTCTATCTATATTATATATAGACTCCAACCCGGCCGTTCGTCAGTATCGCTTGGAAGGCAGAACGGGGAAGTGTACTGAAGTATATGTATATCGCATGTTGTTATATCGATAATTAGTTTCAGTATTACTATGTCGCCAATAATCTATTATAGTTATAGAGGGGTCAAAGGTTATCAGACAGACAACAAACCCAATCGAAAATTTTTCGTGATGTGAGAAGTTAATCGTTACTCCCACCGCGTATGTGTGGTAGTACCACTCATCATTCGTTCCTGGATTATCAAGCAGCTCAATCCGATGTTTCCCTATGCGATGCAACCCACACCGTGAAAAAACACTAATGAAATTTTTCCCGGCTCCAACCTCCCCCTACATTTTGGCGTATCTCTTGTGTAAACACTACAGTTATTTTCATTTAACGCAAAAGTAAACTCAATTAAATTTTAATTATTCGCGTGTGTTTACATAACGCTACTCGGACATAAATTATGAGAAAATCATATTGACGCAAAATCAATTTGTTTTTTATCTTTGCTAATGTACAGAAGTGATTTATTCAACGTACATATGTACGTCCTGACAATGAATAATAGCTACACTTGCTAACTGTAAGATTAAACATGGACATTCTGAAAACGTTAAACAAATCGTGATGGCTCAGTTTTGCGTGTGATGAGCGTAGTATCATCAGGAGGCTAGTAGTATAAGTATAGTCAGGATCCCTTACTAAGATTTTAAAAGGATATTAAAGACACAAATTGCAGTGATGAGAATCTTTGGGGGCACTTAAACTCGCTTCTCCAGCATTCTGTGCTGACGCCGTAGCCACTGGGCTACACCACCATGGTGAGCGTGTGATCTATGCTGTCATTCGCCTTTCTGAAACAAAATCACGCCAACTGTTTTCCAATCTGTGGAACACGCCACTTAGACCAATAATGTTTTCGTCAAAACGTTCTCACTATATCGCCAAATTTCATGATAATTACGCGATAATTTAATCGCCAAAGTACATCATTACAACAGGCTGTGAATAGCATAAAAAAGTACACCATAACAAATTGAACGTCAAAAAACTAGTACAACGAAATTCAAAAAATATATATATATTACAAATAGTACTTCAGTATGAAAAGAATTCCTCCAGGTTGTAAAAACATTTTTCTATGAGAAAGAAATACGTTTGCTAAAATAATGGCAATTCTTGTGTTCAGCCGTGTTTAACGTAAATCTTCGATATATCATGTCGTCCATTTGTTGTTTATAATCACCAACCATTCCTCTCAATTGTACACAGCATTATTCAGCATTTCTGGTTGAATTGGAGCAATTTACTCCCTAATAGAGACTTTTATTTTTCCACCATCCTTGGGTTTAAATAGCGACACAGCCATTAATCGTCGAGATAAAAATGAGGGGATTTTAACTGTATGGGTGAATATGCACAGATACTACCTACTGCGTAAAAATAATTCTCAAATATTTGTTGGTGGTTTGGCATCTGTTTAATGGCATAATTTCGTAATATAGCTGTAAAACCACACCAAACGGTAGATCAGCAGAATAAACCATTGAAACAACTAGACTCCATGTACCTTCCATAGCGTATTTGCCGTTCTGTGTGTGACAGTTCGTCATGGCTGAATAGTAAGGCGTCTTCCTAGAATGCAGGAGGTTGTGGGTTCGATTCCCACTCGCGACAATTTTTTCTTTATAGATTTTATAATTATCAGTTCACTCCCTCTTACGGATGACAGTGGAATCCCATAAAAACTATTTAAAAGAATCAAATATCCCTTTTCCGTCTCCCTGTGAACACCACTGTCCTACGGACAGCTGTTTGACGTTACCATCTAATCATTCTGTGATATTGTTAGCTTTTGTTCTAAAGCTCTAATTAGTTCATGTATAGTGTTTGCACGCCGGCAAACGGCAGTAATTACACTGTTTATAGCCAATCGCAAACATAGTAACATGCCAAAATTCCAAATCAGTTATCGGAAACCAATGTTTACTGATGGCTTTATTAGGTTTTATATCACATGATCCTTATTGAAACAACTCATTCACACAAATTTTCACGCAGAATTATTCAGTCCAGTGAAGATTGATTCTTCACATGAACAGATAGAGAGGTGTCAGTTGTTTCTGAGGAGAAAAAGATTATGGAAAATGAAACTCGTATATTATTCTGCCGATAGAAAGTGTTTATTCGACGCCTGCTATCATTGATAGTTCACAATGCTTGTGAAGCTCGTGTTCTCTAAGATTTCCAGATTTATGTGTAACCAGACACAGTCGTCCACATTTATACACAACTTTGTTGGTTTTATGATTATTTTTAGCAGTTTTCTTTGTGCTCCCGGATTTTATTGCCAGGAGACTGGAGATGTATTGCCCTTTGTACACGTGGCACTTTATTACACAATATTTCAGATATAGAAGGTGAAGGTATTCTTAAATTAAATCGTAGACGATGAGTACGTTGATACGTTGATTGTGAAGTAATTTAATATTATATTTAATGTTTTTCTACATAGTTTTGAAAAATATGCAAATTGATAATTTTATCACATTATGAGGTGATCCTGATACTTCTATTTTACTTCACTTCGAATCTGTATAATCTTATTAAAAAAAGCGAGGAAACAGTTTTTGTTGTAGGTTTGGACTCCATGACTACTGTTGTTATCATGAGCTTATGCTCATACGCATTGTAACTTCTTGGACTTATCTTGTGAGCTTCTCTTTGATTCGTCTTCTCCTGAAAGCTCATTAAAACGACGTATGACTACAGAATTAACTCTATCAAAATTTCTACTTCAAAGGATGAACAAACGAAATCACATAGTTCCATTAAAAACGTCGATAGTGGAATGTTCAAAAGCTTTTGCGCCATCAATCAAGCCTAAAATCAGTTAACGGAACCCACTTTACGAGGGTATATCGTAATACTAACTAAACCTCATTATTTTGATAACGTTTCCATTAATACGTTATCTTCAATCATCTTCAGGTCTTCAAGTTGATCTGACAATGGAAGCGGGTAGCAAAATTATTGAAACATCTGCATTTTCTACAAATTTCAACAGTCCTTATTTGGAAAATCTATCGGACCCGTGGGAACGTTGGAGAATTATTTTTTACTGTTTGATGATAGCTTCGACGCCACTGCACTGATTTCACCACACTCAATGTTTTTTGCTATTATCATGCCTCCAATTCGAACCACAAACTCTCTGCTTGCCGTTCAAAATGAATGAGAACGACGCGCGCCGTTTGAAATTCGGAACGATGGCGTTTTGTCTTTTACCATCGAGTTAGCTGATGGACAATCAGAAACTGTGAAGCAAATTTGAGTATCGGCTTCTATCTTGCAGATTATCAAGTAATACTGAACTCTTGTAAGTGTATGGGAAGTAAAAAGCAAATTGTAATAGATAACCGGGAACTATGCAATTCGTCGCAATGCGGCTGGTGCAGATATTCCCGTTCCATCATACATTGCAAGATATCGTTAAATTTTCTCTCGGCAGAATGGCGACATTGACATGCGGATGAACAGCTCGATAGAATAGCTACGCGTTCAGTATCCACCAAATAATCCTATTGAATTCTATCCACCAGCCAGCTAACAGTTTTGGACGCTTCTGCAACGTTTTGATACGGGCTTTGTAAGCAAGGTCCAAAGGCAATTAATTCGCAAACTTCTATAGAAAATTAGCCAACTGATGATCAAAGCGCCGCGCAACAAGAGGTGAAGATATAATTTTGCTAATAGGAAAAAAAGAAGTTCAGATCATTCACATGAATGGCTGGTTTTCCACTTAACCCTTATTGCTAAGACATGAACTTATTCCATAACATACACAAAAAAAATAATTATAAGGAAAAAAAGAATCATAACACGTTTACACATTACGTTGATTTCACAATAAGAATCGAAATAGATATAAACATATAATAATATAGAAACTATAGAAATAGAATGAGGATAAAAGAAATAAGATAAAAAAATTAGTAGATTGTAGCGCATTGTTGATGACACGCCAGACATGAGAGTTATCAGAAGTCATTTATTTTCTGTTTGTTTTTTATTTCTTGTTTGTTTTGGTTTATGTTAATTGGAATTCTGTTTCTTTTTCTTATGTTTTGAAATGTTGTGTTTTGGAATCCGTTTTCATTCTTTTTTTTATTTTGAAAATTTATTGTATTGTTTTTATAATAAATATGAAAAGCATGTATTTATTGTTTGGAAATTGATGAAGAAGAGCAATGAAGGGTGCCCAAAATCTCAGCGCCCAGTTCCGGAAGTTAAGTATAACCCGCACTGGACACATACGGATACTCACCCTTACTTTTAGAATATATATTGATTACCAGATTGTGTTCGACGTGTCGCCTGACCATTAACCAGTGTGTGACAGCCCTCACTGTATCTAAAACGTCCAACATACATTGAACAAAAGCCATTAATTCAAGCCTGGACGTGTACATCGTCAGACGAGGATAAAACATTGGATGCCACCCGTAAAAACCTTTATCGTCTCATCAAGTGCTTATCGGAATCGGTGGTAACATAATTTTCAGGGGACATTTGACGGGAGTTAGGGAATAACTTTTTACGTTTCCTCCGTTTCGAACTGAAATGTTTCAGTTTACAGCACCGATTAACGTATTTATGAAAGTAACCTATCTCAAAGCCGATACGTGAATGATGTATACGGTGTATACGTAGAAAAACATTAATCCCTACTTTTTATTGCACCATACAAAAGATCTTCGTTTCTGTAATACGTGACGGAATTTGTCATGAATTATTGAAATAACTAAAAAAGGAATTCAACTTTCTGGCTCATATTTTGTTGACATATTATTTGCAAAATGTTAGTGTTATTTTAGTTTTCAAAATACACTTTTCAAATTTGCTTGGTGATTTTGAGCACCTCACCTAGTTGTTATTTTTATCCAATTTTTAATAATAACACTTTACCATGGTGTGAAAAATGTGAGGTAAAAAATCCATTAGTAATCCATTTTTCTGCCTTGCTGGGACGACGTTGCCGTTTTCATTTCATTTAGACTGCGAACTTTATTTTTTCGCAATGTGTACTACCGACCAATGTCTACAGACGTTTACAAATCTCTCAAACATTAATTTAAATTCACTTTGATACTTCAGTCACAACCTGGTGTGGGAATATCCGTTTATAGTTGAGTTGAGAATGTGCGGTTTGCATCTGATGTCGCACGAGTTAGCACGAACAAAAGGCGAACTGAAATGTAATCACGGGAAACTTTTGTCTCTATTTTATTTCCTACTCGCAACTTTTTTAATCACAGCTGGGCGCTGGTATTCACGTTGTCCAGACCGTGCTGAATCGGTAGAAAGTGCCACAATAACGTACTCAGAAATACAATTTATCAATATCCTTTGAAAACGTTTTTCAGTACATTGAATATTAAATGAACATATTTTTTTTAAATTTATGCTCGCCACTATGCATCAGATTTGCTGTGGACATGCATGTTTCGTCTTTAGCCTATACTCGTCAGTATAGCATGGCGGTCTAACTGTAGAGTGGTGTATCCGTAACTCAGCAGTGTTCAGCAACAAAATCGAGTGTTCTAGCGGCGCTGTGGACGGGTGCTTTGTCATAGTGCCATTGAATACCCCGCAGACCAGTCTTTGTACAGGTCTTGGAAGACTACAGGAACACATTTAGTTATATATCATTCAGAAGTAACTGTCTTTTGATTTTCCAAGGCAACCGTTGTGATGTATCCACTTTTAGAGTAAAAGATGCAACCATTCTCTTTCCAACACTCTTGGAACGACGAATTTTCATTGGAGGCTGCTCACTTTCAAAGCACCAAACTAATGACTGCTGTTTAGTTTCGGGATCATAATGATATGACCATGTTTCGTCTCCTGATACGATATTAAAAGTGTTTTTGCTGTGCCGATTATAACATTTTTCAAGCATAAACTTAGCCCAATCAACTCTTGTTGCTTTTTGCTCACTGGTCAACAAATGTGGCACCCATCTGGAACACCGCTTCCTTAGGCGAAGGTGATCATGAATGATTGTTCGTACCGCTGCCGATCCAATCCCCAGAGAAGCCTCAATCTCGGTGTAGGTTGTATGTCGATATTTTTTTACCATATTTTGCACAGCTTCTACAATTTCCGGAGTAACAGCAGTGGGAGGTCGACCTGTGTGAGGTTCATCATCGAGTGAGACCCGGCTCTTTTCAAACTCAGCAAACCAATCAAAAACTATAGTCCTAGAAGGGTCAGAGTCTCCAAAGCAACTCACTAAACTTTCCTGACATTCCGCTTGTTTTAGTCCCTTTTTATACTCATACAAAATCATACTACCCGGTTCCATTTTCACGTTAAAATTCGGCCAACACTTAGATGCATTCGAGACCGTGGGAAGGCAACTACTGAACGATTCAAACGCTGCCTTTGCGTGTAAGCACTTTAGACAAAATAGCTGCGTGCTCAAACTTCTTTAATCTTGTACAGATTATAAACATCTGAAGACTTTCAGCGTGACCCTCGTAATGCTGTAGTCTCTAGAGGCTTGATGGAAGATAGCTCCAGTATTGAGGGTCTGTCCATCTCCATGGCTGGCAGAACAGATCCATTTCTTTGCAGGGTTGTTCTCGATCTTCATCTCGATTTTTAGATCTCCATTCAACAATTCTTAGTAACTGTCAGCTTTCTGCCTGAGAATATTTCACGTAATATGGCGATCCACTATGTGTACATAACAAAATTTGTTACATTGCTTGTATGACGTAGTTACTGAAATACTGTGGAGTAAGGACATTGATCCTTCACCGTATCCTAAACAAAATGTCAAGAATCGCCTAGCGAATATGTAAATCCTAACTTGATAAATATATTAATCTGTAGAACGTGCCTTTTCTGAAATATCTCTCTTCCCAGAAATATTAACTTCCATAAATTCCTTATTACTCATAATCTGATTATGGTTACCCTCTAGCAGTTGATTAATTGCCCAAGAAATAAGACATGAAAATACGAAAAGAACGAGCCACGAAAAACGGGGCCGCGAAGATGCTGGATTTATTGATACATAATTCCAAGTAGGTACATAATGGAAACATGAATATATCACAGCGGTTATAATTCAAATGATGAGAAAGTCAGCATCAGCAACAAAGCAAAAGAGGATTGAAGATACAAATTGTATGAAAAATATTCAGAAACAATTTTGGTATGGATGGGACTTGAACCCGTGCCAGAGTTCCACGGTCACCTGACAATATGAACTGTCTTGTAAGCAGGCTCTGCGAGAGGATGCCAAAGCCCTATTGAATACTTGAAGAGCAGAAAAGAACAACCTCTATAAAGAATGTGAACTCTAAACTCTAACGCAGACCAGTAAATCCACTGTGCGTTGTCGCGTAGTGTCACCACATGGGAAATAGTATGGAACACTTATCGGTTGAGTCAACATCCGTAACACTGTGTAAACTCGGGAAAGGGAGATTAAGGAAGAATGAAGTGAGGAAAAATTTGTATTTATAGACAGTCGCAATGCTCTAAATTGATCACGGACACTGGTATTATTATTCGATCGTCTCTGATCGCGTCACGGGATTTGGGAATTGAGTTATCATCAAAATCGCTTTCCCTCCAACACAGATGGTGCCAGATGTGTTTTGCTCTCGGATGGTTAACTTCAGATGTGTGCTATGAAGGCGTTGCACACATAGTGGTGTATCGTTAGTGAGAGATAATTTTTCGCTTCATTGGGTTGGTGGGTAACGAAGTGCTACCGTTTCCTTTCAAGAATATACAACTTTGTTTTATGAATATAACATCTGAAGGAACTATCCACTAAACATGTGGCCTTTTGTAGACATGCATGTTTCGTCCTTTACGTAGACTTTTCATTAAAGCTCGGCGGTCTAACAGTGAAAATGAAATAAGTTGTAATATACATAAGGGTGTGATAGTAACATTCATATCAAAGTGTCGCGAGATTCAAATCAGATCACCCTTGTTGATAGACACACGCAGACGTAGGTGTCATCTATAGCCACCCTTAGGCAGTGTCCAAGGTGTTAGCATTATTTTCTTTCCGCTAGCTGTCGCAAAAAGAACGGCTTCTAAATTTTATCTATCTATCTATCCGTCCATTTTTAATATTCATTAATCTGCTCAACTTGTAATATTACGGTTTTTAGCCCGTACTAATGGAACTATGGAATTGTAGTTATCTGTAAACACTCCCACATCACTGTCACACCCAACGATGAAAAAATCCCTTCACATATCTCCTGCATGGAAATTGTCGCACGGAATGCTCTAGAGTGCATTCAAAACTCACCCTGGCAAGAGAACACGGTTTATTAATAGGCTGAAAGTTGAAGGTTTACATACTAAGGTTCCTTTTATTGTGACATCCATACCCAAGTGTGCAGTTGCCAAGTTACTATTTTTAGGACAAAACGCTGAAATATATGAAAAAGTCCATTCAAAATGTTTGAAGCAGTATTTCGACAATCCCAAAAGTGGTGTCAAGTAGGTTGAGGCTGATCGTGCCACGCAATTGAATCAGTTTACAAATAAGGGTTGAATGAATTCGGAATTAACAACTTATAAAGCGCGATATGCCTTTGCCTGAAGTTATCTATAGAAAAAATTGAAAAAATATATTTTGAAACTACTAGTTAAACTACATTTTCTTGAATATTTCCAAGTAGGGCAACCTAAATAGGTGCTCAATAAAGAGCCTTGTGACTGTTGATAAGGTTTTCAAATCCCTCTGTCGGTTTGAAGGACAGTTCCCGTTTTTGCTTTCGTAAAGTGAAAGAATCTTTCAGTTTCTATAATTTTTAACTGTATCTAAGAGAAGCATGTATCAAAACTACCACGTCATTGCCTTCACTGAATGTATATTCCATCTCCCATTCAGTCTAAAAATATCAAAACTCACCCCCCAACAGAGGTTTCAATGTTTGTGCCAAGTTTCACCATCTAACGTCATCCCAACATGCGTTCGAAAAATGGGTCTCGCCCCTCTTACCACAAGTTATTCTATATTCTTATCTTGCCAAACCTTTTGGCTTGAAAGCTTTTCTTCCAGTCAATATATTCAGAAGTATGCACATTTTTTTCAGTTGTATGTCGTTTCCATTATAACCAAAATAACTGTCACATGCGGGCTTCCAGGTCATAATCTGCAAGTCTAATTTTGAGTAACAAATGCCCGTTGTCGCGCTGTGGGAAAAGTTTTCCTAAAACGCTTTTCGCAATTCTCTAACATACAGTAATTTAATCATTTTAACCGCAATTGTAATTAATTTTTACCGGACGCGATAAATTATTTGAAATTTCATTATATATAGTTTTGGGTGACTTAAAATACGCCAGGGTTGCTAAATATTCTCAAAAACTATCGGCCATTACGGTGGACACGGATGAATCCTATTGATTATGTTCAGTTCGTGAGATCAATTTGTCATCGTTCTTCATTCATTGTAGGCGTTCGTCTATCCACAGTTTCTCTCAAAACTGCGATAACATTTCGAATGTTTGTTTGTTCACCATGATACATAAGAACTACTATAGACATCATTATTATAGCCTGGTATATAAGTTACCCAGTCAAGGGTGTGATCGCAACATCAAGCGCCGCGTATTGTGGCTCTGCCCATTGGCATCCTACGATGTCAAGGGCCTATCACATGGACTGCCTTGAGGCGATGACGACATCTGTCAACAAGGATAAACTGATTTACAGTGACATCGCTTTTTACGAAGAAGGTGAGGTGTTGCTGTAAATCAGCTCATCCTCCTTGTTGACAGATAAGTTAGGGATATCTGTCACCGCGTCAAGACACCCCAAGTGTTAGGACCTTGACTTCGTACGATGCCAATGGGCAGCGCCACCATACGCGACTCTCGGAGATGAGTCATGAAGTCAAGATAACGAAGGGTAACAAGTGACCAAGACAACCATATAAGCAAGATATTCTTCTCGACGACATCCTCGCAAAAAAGCGTATAAAACAAGCAAATTCAGCTTCAGAAGTTACAAGGAAATAATCAGATTCGATTTTCACTAATTGGCGATTTCCACGAGAGTAATACTGAGTCAGTCTTGATTTTTTTAATAATGAACAGTGTTTATGCATATTCTGTGCACATAAAAAAACCTCTTATTAACGTGTATCGTTATACACTTGATGAATGTGGCTTCTCCATGCAAGCCGACAAGCGAAGATGAAACCGGTAAGTGGCTTTCTCCTAGACCGCGGCGTTTTACACCAAAAACCTCCCTGCCGTGTCAGCTGCATCGGTTTCTGCGACCAGGGTAACATTGCAACGTGTCGCCTTTCCGACCTGGATACAGGGACGTATCTTGATTTATTATTCATCATTTCTGCCAATTCTGAGCTGTCTGATCGAGTTGGGCACCTAAATATACTGTTTTTCTTTGTTTTTGGCTTATTTAATATAACAAAATGTATACGTTTCCACCTCACCAATTTATTTGAACCATTTTCAGACTTTTATTGTTCCTTGTTCCTACAACAGATACCTTAAAATAGAACTATAAGCATGTGGTGGTGGATGGATATGCTTTTGATCTGTTTACCATCGATGCGGGTGTTCCTCAGAGATCTGTCCTTCCTCCAACGCTCTGTTTGCTGGACATCAACGAACTATTCGAAATAACATGAAGTTTTGCTGTAGGCACCTTGTTGTATGGCGGAACCAAAGAAACGTGAACACGCAGCATCAAAAAATAAGTTTCTTCCCGAGTGAGCGTATGTGACAGAAGTTGCTGCTCTGGCGCTTTGATTACGAGGAAGGAAGTTGAAATACTCCCTTGGCTGCGTGCCTGTGTCGATGTATCGATTCGACAGGAGTTTCCGGAAGCATTCCGCTCTAGCGACGTGCTCTGTGAAGTTGCGTCTAGAGATGTGTCGTATGTGAACTGGTTAATACTAATGAACCATTATTCTGAGAAAGCGAAGTTCATAGGTTCCAATATTTTCGAAATAACTAACTAGTTTGTCTAGAAGGATTTTACATATTAATATTACCTTGGCTTAAGTGTAGGTATTACGTTTCACTTAGTGTAATATTCAGCGTAAAAATAAAAAATACACACAGTTTCAGAAATAAAACTATTCTTTCAGTAAGTCGTCAACAATCTTTTGATTACATGTTTATACATTTTTATTTTATCCTATTCAACAGTGATTCAATCAAGTTTTAGGAAAACCAAAGCTTCCAATAACAAAAACTCAACACGGTATTCAAATGACCTACCAAGTTGTGGAAAACCAAGAATTAGTGATGTTCAACTTCTATAACTTCTTGTAATAAACTGGTGGTCATAAGAAATCCTGGTTTTCAGGCCATCGAATTTATGTCATATAATCCAATATCGCATCTTTCCAATAATAGATAGTAGCCTGGAACAATCAAAACTCTGTGGTCCAATGATATTAACCTCTTAAAAGCAGGAGGAGTCTTGGATACAACTAAAGGATAAGTGTCTGAAATTACATGAATCAAAACAAACTTAGATTAATGACGATAGAAGCTTAGAAACATGCGATTATTTTATATTTTATGTACGTGTATAGCTATTCTTGGACCATTCTGTCCGGTATTCCAGTGCAATAAAATCTGCTGAAGTCTGCCATAACGCGTAGCACAAAAAGGGCGATAAATCATAGTCGGGAGAACGTTTCCGCAAGGCGAAAAAGATGTGGCTCTTTTTTTGTTTTTTTGCGGCAGATGTCCGAATGTGCCGCTGAGTCACCCCGACATATTGTCTTACATCGGAATCCTTTTTCTCAATCGGGTGCTTAATCAACCTTACTTTGCTCTATTGTATAGTTGTACTTAAATAGCAGTAACCCCAGAAAATAATAAAATGTTTTTAACAGCAGGATCTTGTTTCCTAATGATTGCCACTCAGCCAAAAAGTTCATTCTGCACCACCAGACACAGGTGTTAAGCTGAATGCAGATGAAAAGATCGTGCCATCATTGAGTGCAATGATTTGATTTCGAAGTTCTAAATAACATTAAGTGCTGGCTACAGTGCAAGGAATTTTTTCTTTGTCTGTTTCCGGACGAAAAGACAAAGTTCAAGTTTCGCTAAAATCTAGTTTTCTTGTACTTCAATGAACGCTTATCTAGAGGACCATTCGCAAACTGTTGAGGATTTAAAAGGAACTACGATGTTTTGTTAAAAAATGGCATCAGGTAGGGTGACGCTGTACTTCCTACAAAATGGAATTTGGAAATGAATATTTATATTTTTATAATAATTTTGGACAGAACGCTGATTTTCGTGAAAAATTTCGACAATTTGTAGAGGCCATAGTGAGAGCTTGACCTGTCAAAATAGTCCTATTTAAAACGTACCTCAGACGATTAATCACCCGTTACATAATTAACTTATGCTGAACTCAGCGTCCAGAATTTCAGTTCGTCCGATGAACTTTGCTTATTTTTAAAATATACAAATTAATACACATGTGAACTAACTTGTAATGCGTCACTGACGACAAATCGATTATTTTTTTGAATTCATAATCATCTGAATATATGATTTTTCGCTTTGTTAGATTTAAGTACTGATTGGTGTATGGCCATATTTGGACAGCACAACATAACGAATCAGTACAATAAATATGACCATATGTTATAAGATCATGAAGTTGGGAAAGTCAGATTGTAGTCTAGAAATTAATACGCGCTCTTAGTACACAGTCTGCTGCTTGGGATGGGCAAAAAGGGACAAAGTTGGCTAACTTGCTAGGCTGAGCCTGTCCACTACCAGCTTGCGGAGATACTCCTGACGTTTCCAATTAGAATTAATTGCATTGAAAAGGCTTTATCGAACATTCAAGTAAAAGAAGTTTTGAGCTGTATACCAAGGCTATTTTAATGATAGCAGATGGAGAACTATTTATCGGAAGTTCATAATTCATGGTGCGATTCAAACGCCATATCCAAAACTTTTATCTCGTTAAAACTTCGGTCAGCCTTTTTATTTATTCTATTAACTTCAATGTTTAATGGCTTCGTTTGGCCACCAGTTAAGTAGTTTCCAAAACTTCCTGCATATAAATTAGACGAGCAACTAAATATATTTTTAGAAGTGCTTCGCTGTTAGCGCTTTTTGTCGATTATTCTCATTTTCCGATATTTTCTGAATGATTTTTACCTACCGCCCAAGATATGACTTTCTTAACACTTCACTTCACTTGTATGTAACCTAACTATATTAAACAAATAAGGAGAGTAGATTTCAACCTAATCCTTATTCTCTCTCTCTCCCTCTCTCTCTCTCTCTCTCTCCCTCTCTCTCTCTCTCTCTCTCTCCCTCTCTCTCTCTCCCTCTCTCTCTCTCTCTCTCTTTCTCTCACAATGCCTCAAGTTTGTACTCATGTCAAAATTAAATGAGTTGCCATTATGGAGATTTCCAGAGATGAATGGAAAAAAATGTCGTTGTTTGGTCCAAATTTGTTTTTGACCACACGTTTCCATTACATCTGAAGTTCTTTTCCTGACAACCTGTCATGCTTCCTACAAGGGGAGGGCCCAGGTTTGGAGAAATGGATTTTGATCATGTTCTTCTCAAACGCAACACTTAAAAAACGGTATCAAAGTTCGGTTAGCACTTATACATATAAAATTCCTATAATATATATGAATTTATTGATACGGCTATGTATTGCTTTCATCATCAAAGTTGTTCCGTAATGAAGAGATATGTCTTACGCTGGCATTTTCTGGTTTCTATCAATTTAGACAGATTTATCATCTATATCATTACAATCCAGTCGCAACTCCATATAAGGCATGAGCAGTACTTCGAGAAATGAATCTTACACACAGAGACTGACATTTATTTGAGTTTAATATATGAATATGGAATAATATTATAAGCAACTGTCCAACTATATGAATGATAGCACATAATATAACTCAAAAAGCAGGGCTTTAGTGGCACAAACATCTTTTATTCAGATAACATTAGTGGATATATACGTCTCCGCCGAGGATAGATCGAGTTGTTTTTTGAGTGAAGTTTGTGAAACTTTTTTTTGTTCCAGCAACAGGATTTACTCTTTACAGGCTAACTCTTACAGCAGGTTAATAGTTACACAAGCCAAATTTGATATTCAAATGGTTACATGAAAGGGAATGATTTTTTTGTACCGTGATGTTTGAAATACGCTGGTACCAATGTGTTTAAATATCTACTGATATATCCCTTTATCGCGAATTGCCATCACGGATAATTCAATTATTCGCCTGAAGGAAGGTTGATGATAATATTAACCGTGGAATAGAAACATGGCGAGATTTCCCGTACGTGTCGCGTAGAAAGTAATCAAATTAAACCAAGAGATTGCTTTCTGCTGAAATCGGGAAAGCAGTCGCATCAGCATAAATTAGTTTACCAGACAGTCTCAGTTGAAGTTTGTAGAGTAATGTGCGGTACAGTACCCAATCTATGTCCTGGTACGTTGATACTAGTAATCATAGAGCGGGAAACTATCCTAAACTTTCGCCATTCAATAGACAATCCAATAGTACCAAATCAAACAATAATACCTACTCTATTGGACCAGAACAAGCATCACATATTGGGATGATTATCAAGTAAACACGTAAAAAATTATAGTTCAAAAAAACAAAACAAAATTCATAGTTAATGGAACTTTTTTTGAAGTGGGCTGATTTGTACCACTTCTGTATTAGTAATCGTTTTGTTTCCTGTTGTGCATTATGCGGATATATGCTCCTAATAGTCCTAAAATTTTTAGTATCACGACGTTTCGATTGATGTGCTATCCTCAATCGTCTTCAGGTGAACTGTGAAGACGATTGAAGATAGCATATCAATCGAAACGTCGTGATACTAAAAATTTTATAGACAATGGAAGTGCGAAATCAAACTTTTGATTTTATTTATCGCCTGACAATGCGCTTGGAGCTTAGTCTCCATTGAACCCTTCCTGAACCACCCTAGGCTACGACAACGAATACTCTAATGCATAATAACTCGTTGCCTTGTTCGAATTTCCATTTGCTAAAGCGAAACTCAATATGGCGGAACTAAGTCTCGCTTTTAACCTAATTAGAGTTGCTTGCGCTCGTTTAATTAACCTATACAAATGTGTCGCTCAACGTAACTACCCGATAGTTCTAATTTATTGGCCCTATATTCCGCTCCTGAAAAAGCAAACAAATAATGTTGTTTTCGTAGAATTTTTCTTTACGAACATGAGCCATTCTGTGGATTTCTCCATCACTGATCTTCTCATCTATTTTCGGTCTTGGCCTCTTCTAAAGCTCAAAGATGTCTCTTAATTTGAGCATATTTTGTCAACAAACTGTGCAGATCTGTAATTGTCCAGATAATGAATCTATCTGGAAAGTCGTTTGTCTGTTCATAGGTCGGTCAATTCGCACTGATAAATCTTTAAGCAGTAGTATTTTAGAAATTTTTATTGACATACCTGATTCCCTCAAGAAATAGGTATGAATATTTAAATTTAAATCTCAGTAACCCTACTCCTGATTTTCTCCATGAAAGTATGTTTACATTTGGGTTTTTCGGGCAAGGTAATCTGACGGCGCTCTCTGTACATGTACCCGCTTTCCTAGAAAAATCACTTAGTTGAATTGGCTGCCTTCGAAATAAGGACGATTTAAATGCATGGAAATGTCTTTTTACAAAAATAGTTGATTAAATTTCTGATGCGTTGATTTTATAACACGGGTTTGTCAAATGAAATATCAACAATCAACATTCATCCTATAGTTCTGAATTTCTACATGGAGATATCTAAGAATTTGTCACAGAGAATCGGAAAAAAATAAAGAATACCGTGATTGGCGAAGATTGGACTTTTCCAATGGTTACCTCTAACTGCTCACACATAAATATCGTTACAAGCAAATTTTGCAGCCAACTTTGATACTCTTATAACCCTCATCAACATATGTGGGTCGTCAAAATTCATCTAATCCTGTACGTCGTCTTCTCAATCTGTGAGCCTTTGGTTACACCGAAACCTCAAATGAGGACAGGGATGACGACATCGAAGGTAAAGACTACATCGTAGGGTTAATTCCATATTAGCTCGACGTTGAATATGAATGAGCCCCAGTTGAATGATTACCGCTAAGGCTAAATGCCTTCTGACACATCGAGATGTCGCTTCTGGTAATTAACAATATATTATTATTAGTCGTCTCGACAGCGGAGGTAATATAAATGCATGACTGCCACGTTGATTACTAGGCCAGTCAATGGTGCCAAGCCTGAACCTTAAAGTGTCGCAACATGTTCATTTGCATTGAAATTATGCATGGATCTTCAAAGTTGTGCTGGCTATGATTTCATTAAAATTTCGCTAATATGTTGCTACTGTAGCTAGTAATCAATACGTCAAACAATTTTTATCGTCACCGAATTTACGATTTTTTCAAGTCACTGGCACTGAAACGCCCCTGTAACGTAACAGAATTGTTCATAGCAAAGTCCACTGATTATGAATAATAATTGCAACAAATTGAATAAGGTTTAAACGAACGCTTTCGATCTGTGATGTGTGTCCTTTCTCCAACGCTTATCTTGGTGTACATCAACGAAATGTTGGAAATAACAGCTAGTCATATTTCCAAATTAGCATGTAGTATGACCTACTACGGAATGCCTGAGTAGAAGAGTCTTGACAAATCAAGAAAATGAAGCATCGTTACACTAATAATACATCGCGCTGTCTGAATTATGACGAAAAAATGCAAAATACAACAGTGATTCCGAAGCAACGCCACAAATTCCGCCACTTTTGACATGAGTCTGTCTTTAGGTTTGGAGAACATTGATTAGATTTTCTGATGGCAGCATAACCAATCAAACTGGGTCAAGGCCTACTAAAAATTGGAAATACCTCACTTTTATTAAAGGCAGGCATTTTGACCTCCTCCTCAAAAATGATTGTATCCTCGGTGTTATATAGAGTCTTGCTCTTATTTTAACAAACATGTTTACAGGGTGATGATTCTGATGTGTCTCTCCCACTCCTGTTAATGTCAATTGCACTGTAATTTTCAAAATTTCAGTTTCATAATATTATAGTAGTGGATTGTATTCAGTATTAATACGCGGTATTGGTTCGCTTCCATGACAAGTAAGATAAATCAGACAGGCAACTAAGATATAAGTTTAAGGAGACTGATTACGTAATCAGTTATTATAACACTGTGTTTTAGCAGTAACTTGGACTCCTGGGTACTAAACTACTGTACTAAACTATTCGAATAATTGTCTTCTCTCGGCTACGGCCTGAGCCAAGGACAAATTACATCCAAGGATGTATCCGCTTCTAGGACGAGGCGACGCTATCTTGAATGGATGATGGAAAACTAATTTTCGAAGGGTATGTTGGGAAATTGTAATGAGTAAAATTACATTAACAGCTTATCTACGTAGATGCGCGCTATGAAGGCACTGAAAGCATGTCATTCCATGCACAAATCCAAAATCTAAGGCTGTTTTCTATTTCGATTGGTACAAGGTCTGGTAATGGCCATTATTTTAAACTTACAAAGCTGAAAGTGGCATTATTCGGCAAGAGGAGTTGTTTACCGATGTTATTCTAACGTTTTTGCACATTGTTGTGACTGGGTGTCTTCCTCTAGACTCCTCAAGGGAAGGGAGCCGGGGTTTCAATAATAGGCTCTATCAAAATTGCCAGCTATTCACACTGTGACGTGACAGGTTTTCCAGGTATTTAGTCTAGTATCAAGCATGGCAGCCAAGAATCCATAATGTCATTGCGGCATCTTACCACCCTGCTCCATTTCCCGCAGGTTTGATGGATCTGAGAACATGGAAAGTTTTACCTTATAGCCTTTTCTGGCACCTCCAATACGACTATTATACCATGAGAGAGCATTAGTAACTCAACCATCCGGATATAGTCAACAGAATTTTGGAAAAGCTCAGAGACTCAGAAGATAAAGCCTAATTGTGAAACTGCAACCTAAGCAATGGATGTTAATTACTTACTTGCTTTTTCCGCAAGGTGGAAGCTGATTCGCAATTCGCATTTTGAAATCCTGAAAAAAACCCAAACACTGACGGTTTTGTACCTCGATATACGAACGACGCGCTCTGTTTGAAATTCTGAAGAATGGCTTTCGGGAGATTCCGCTTAACATCATTCGCGCTCTGCAACGAGTAGGCAGGTGCCCAGTTATGCCAGTTGGTCAGAGCGTCCGACCGGAAATCGGAAGATGTGTGGTTCGAATGCCGCACTGGGCCAGTTTTTTCCAGATTTCAAAATGGTAATTGTGTAGGAAAAAGAGATTTAATACAGAAAATTGTTAGCAAAATGTTTGTGCAAGTATCAGTTTTTCCTAGGGATGGCTCCACGCTGGTAGGAGATTTCAAAAAAATTGCAAAGGGCTCATTTACGTTATGCGGCGCAACGTTTCAGGGAGATTTGCTATCGATCGTGTGTTGTTCGCCAAAAGAATTACAAAAATCCAAGCTATAAACAGGCGCAAGCTATTCCGCAGTTTCCAGCGAACAAACGTAAGCACTAAGCAATCTGAGTGGCTGCGAGTTGTTGGAAACTCCAAATGTTACGGCACGTGAACCCGTTGAAATCAAAGCACAAGACGGTCGCCTTTACGACCTACAAACACGGAATATTAGCAGTTGTGATCCAATAAAAACACTTTTTAACTCTGATTGCAAATCGATAACATGGTAGTGCGCGACGATGTGTCTATCGCACTTAGTGCGGATTACGTAGACTTTCCTCGAATCCCATCTTGCTATAGAGAGTGATCTTTAGAACATGTTTTCATAAGGACGGTGCACACAATAAGAGCTGTGATTCCGTTCTTTGATTCAAATCATTCTTGTATCTTCAATTCAAATCATTTTTATATTTTACTTGTTACTGAAAATTATTCCCAAAAACCTAGTTTTACGATTCTCCAAACCAGTGTTTCCATTGTTGAATACCCGTTACGTGTTTCACTAACTACGTTGACATACTCAGAGAAATATTAAAACTGTGCTGATGATTATGCCTAGTTATTCACAGAAGGACATGCCATTTTTTATAGAAGAGAAGTTAGATATTATTACTTTTCTTTGTGATAGTATTCGATGATACTTTAATATAAATATTTACACCGGCAGACATGTGCATAATTATTTCTAAATGATATCTCGCAGTTTTGTATGCTACATATCGTTTACTATACGTACGTATCATACTATATTTACGTTTTTCTTGTTATAGGTCAGAGCGACCGGGAAAATGTATGCCTGCAAAAAGTTAGAAAAAAAGCGGATTAAGAAGCGGAAAGGGGAGGCTATGGTACTAATAGAAAAACAAATATTACAAAAAATTAACTCAAGGTAAGTTTAGATGATTGTTATTATTATCATTATTAAAATAACTGATGTAGCTTAACGTTGATTAAACATTTGATGATTATTTTAATAATAGTCAGTTGACTATAGGTGATCGTTGTAAGAGGATTTATTGTTGAATTCAATGTTGTATTTCGGCAATTGTTTCATCTACAATATTCATATGTTATCGTTAATATTGGAAACCCACGCAAAACGTCTTTCATTCCAAGTCCTCTTACGAATACCTTGAATCTGGTTATCGCTTGATTGAAGGTCGACCGAATCTTGTACTGATTTTTTTTCCTGAAAACATTATGAACAAAATTTATTTCATCAGGTTTGTCGTGAACCTCGCATACGCTTATGAAACAAAAGACGCCCTATGCCTAGTGCTCACCATTATGAATGGCGGCGACCTAAAGTTCCACATCTACAACATGGGCGGGGAACCTGGTCTAGATATAATAAGGGCTAGATTCTATGCAGCAGAAGTGGTTTGTGGATTGGAACATCTGCATCAACAGGTAAACTGTAATATACAAAATGTCATAATACCATAAAGTAAACGCAACATCCCCTTCATAGAATTTACACTCCGCTGTTAACTGCTAGAAATTAGCCTTGTTCCTCAACAAAGATTCAGAAGTACATTATTATGTTACAGGCTAACAACAGTTTATCATTCTATTAAAAGGGATAAGCTATATGGAACTGCATATCAGAAAAAAGTGTTATATGATACTAGTTGCCCGGTAGTTTTAAATGCTCTTCATATTTTCCGCGTATTGAAATCCATCTTCGAGTTTTCAGAGTTCATTTCAAGAATTCGATCTCTTATTGCTCGTTAAAAATTTGTTTTGCTGATCCTTCCACAATGTTTGTAGTTCTCTAGATTTTTCCAGCCAATTCGCATTCAGAATGAAATGTTCTTTACTGGAATTACCTTTTACTATAAAGCAAAAATTATAGATAAATATTGGAATGTCTACAAATAAATTTATAGTAATATTTCCGTTAGAATCAACTCACGTAAACAAATAAAACTAGGGTCTTTTCCATCAACTTTGTGACCAAAACAGTTCATGTCAGTTGCAAGGATGTCAAAAGTATCGAATCATTTCGTTTGGGTGTTGGAAGAACGATCAAAAATATGTCCCCGCATGATTTTGAATGTACCGACATCTATTATCTCTCCTTACACTATGGATCCAACAGCCTCCTTTTACGTATGTTCTCCTATTTTCTGGTTATCTATCATGACTACTGGGCGCGGGGTGGAGGGAGAGGGATTGGAACTTAGAAGTGGAGGAAAGTAATGTGGAACGTGGAACAATTTAACAGACATCGATTTCGGCATCTCCTTCAAACTACCGGATATAGAAGATCCCCATTTGAGGACCCCACGCAAAACAAAGCTTTTCGTCCTTGCCGTAGTAGTGAGATAGTGTCAAAATGTTCATCAAGCACTACTTGAACTTGGACATTTGAAGGTCAGACTTACAGAAAAGACTGACATAGCGATCACAATCCTTCCAACTATTAAAAAATACGTTTCGGTATGAAATTATATGCAAATTGTTATGAACTTCGTCTCAATGTAGTGCTATATTGCTTTTAGTTGAAGCTAGTATTGATTTTTATTACAGGGCATTGTATATAGAGACTGTAAACCTGAAAATATTCTTCTAGACGACGCGGGTCACGTGAGGATATCAGATTTAGGATTGGCTGTTGAGATTCCAGAAGGAGAGTCTGTTAGAGGCCGAGTGGGCACTGTCGGATATATGGGTAAGGTTGTTGATCATCTCGTCGGTGCAGGCAAAACCGAACTATGGAAAATTGCAATCCTCAGTAGTTACAATCGAACCATGATAAAATATTAAGTCTTAGGATCTTTACTGTGTTTAAGAAAATATATAAATCGTAGAATTAATTGAAGAGATCGGATCTTCTTTGATCAAAATAATTTCATCCATCCCGGATAGGTTAAGGAAGCTGAGCGTCTTATCATTCGGCAATCTGTTGATGAAACTCGTAACCGATTCATTATTATTATTTGTGATTTGCAAAATTCAATTATTGGCTGGATATCGTCGTATGATTACTGAAGTTTTAAATCGTAATATATTCTTATATTTCCAGCGCCCGAAGTAATTGACAACGAGCGTTACACATTTTCACCAGATTGGTTCAGTTTTGGTGTACTATTGTATGAAATGATAGAAGGTCAAGCGCCGTTCAGAGCACGCAAAGAAAAGGTAAGTAATTGTTACGCACTTTTAATACAGATAATTTATATTATATTTTTCTTTTATGGAAATAGCCACTTTCCCACCATGAATCTGATAAGCTTTTATATTGTTGGAATCAACAAACATATATAGGAATCACGAATATAAATTTTTTGGACAATCGCAAATATAAAAATTGATAATACAAAAAATAATTATTGTGGAATTTAATTTTTTTATATGGTTATATTCATCGTTTTTCTAAATTTGATCATATTGTAGGTACCAGTTTCGTTTCATCAACTATCACAGCAAATTGATTATAATTCAGTCAAAACCAAAATTATCTAACCATTTTTCCATATTCAAATGGGTCCCTGTTAGTCTTTTGAACTTTCCAACCCTAAGTGCATAAGAAAAACATAGGAAAAAACTTTTCAAGGTCTTCGTGATCACTTACATAACCTAAAAATGTCTGGATTTTTTTTTTTATTTCAATTGCGTTCCGTAGGTAAAACGTGAAGAAGTTGACCGACGTGTGAAGTGCGATCAAGAAAAGTACTCAAACCGTTTCAGCGAAGATGCGAAGCTGCTGTGCCAGCAGCTGTTGATGAAGCAGCCAAGGGAAAGATTGGGAGGGGGAATGGGAAGGGCAGGAGCTCTATTGGTGAAACAACAGGCTTTCTTCCAGGCTATCAACTGGAAACGACTGGAAGCGGGCATTGTCGAACCACCCTTTGTGCCAGATGTAAGTAATTCTGGGGTAAAAAAAACCCTGTCAAAATAATCAGTAACTTGCTTCGACAAATATACTTTGAAAATATGCATACTCTGGTAATCGCGGTAGTTAAAGTAGTATAAGAATTGCAAAAGACAGAGAATAGATTTGATTTCTATATTCGTTTCAGCCACATGCAGTTTATGCCAAAGACGTCCTGGACATCGAACAGTTCTCAACTGTGAAAGGTGTGAACATTGATGACAGTGACTCGACTTTTTATAGTAAATTTAACACGGGTTGTGTTTCGATACCTTGGCAGACGGAAATGATCGAGAGTGATTGCTTCCGCCAGTTAAATGTGTTCGGACCAAACTATAGCAGGACTCCAGATTTAGTTCTAGAACCAATAGTGATTGCTGAAAATGAAGGCTGTTTCCCTTTCAGACGGAAGGTGAGCTCGTTATTTCCATACATCTTATATAACAGGTTAACGCAAAACAATAATATCGTACAATATCGATCTCTATAATAAAAAATAAATGCCTCTCAGTTCAAATAATTGATTATATATTTTATCAGATGATCACGTTATTATATATAATAAGTTAATGTGAATTGTAGATGCTCTTACTTGGGGAGAACCTGCAATCGGTTTGATTGAAGGGTCATACTGAATAATAACAAATTAAATTATACTATTATAGATGGTGAAAACTAAATCATGTAGTTCGCACACTTTCATTTGCGAAGCCTTGTGTTAGAATATCAAATTTTATAAGATATATTTTGATTTTCAGAAGAAGCAGCTTCCAAGAAGTCAGCCAATACCGATTAACCCCGCCTTGCTACCTCAAACAGGGCCAGACAGATGATAACAGTAATTTTAACGCCCTAGGCAAACGCAACAGTTAAATGTAATCGGGTTCAACTCAACTTGTCTGGCTTTGATAGATATTCTGTGTTATTTTAAAGTTTAAGTTTCAGGTCTACTTGGGTATAGCATTCTCGACTTGAACTCACGCCCATCTGATAATACCGTTTGGTATCTCCTCCACACCTTGATAATGCGGGATGAGGAAATGAGGAAACGATGATAATTTCTATAATCATGTATGAAAGTGAATGTTACGACCTCAGTTTGCAAACGAAATAGCATGTTATCAGGAATCATTTAGCATTTTGGCTCAAGCTGTTTGAACCTTATTGACATGTCTTGAACATAAAAATATTGATATTAAATTGACATTGATCGATTAAATAAAATAACAATAGTATTATATTTAAGTTGAGTGAACATTAATATATGGGTACTTCAAGTTGGAGATGCTATACTATGTGTTTTCTGAGGTACTCTACTCGAGTTCATCAAACACGTTTTCACAAGAATGCTTAATTTGTGAACTATACTTACGTCAGATGCCATTAGTATAAATCTCAAAAATTTGGCGCAAAATCGCATATCCAAAAACAAAGAATTTTCAGAGGTAAAATATTTTAAGCATTGCGTAACAACTTTACTCTGTTTAATCTCGATAAAACGTTAATTGTGTACCTTGGCAAACACAAAAAATTGAATTTTTCCACGAAAATGACTGATATGCCAAATTTTCAACATTTAGTGTAATAATTTTATTAAATGTTTCTTGTAAACAGAAGGGGTTTTCAGAGATTATCAATAATGATTTTTGTAATTTAGTTTCTTGTTGGACTGTGATATTTGTTCTTATAGTTAGAAATACCTTATGTCCATCTATTTATAAAAAAAAAGTGTACACCATGAATAATGAATACTCAAAATCATAAACTTTCACTCAGAAGAAGCTTCTCATAGACCGTATAATATAATGTATAATTGGAAAGAACATGTGTAGATCATGTAGATTGTGGATGCTCTTACTTGATGAAACTCTTCCATCATGCTCAGAAAAGATTGTGTAACTAGCACACAGTTTCGTAAGTAAAACACTTTTTCTTCCAGTGACGCGTTCTGATTTATATTTAAATTAATTAAAAGAGTTTTATTTGTGAAACTGTGTATTAATTACATAATCTTTTCATATAAACGTGTATATATTATGGTTTTCTGAGAACAGAAACATCCCTATAAATGATCACCATCCTATGCTACTATGCTGACAAAGATATTCTAAAGGTATGAAATTTGTTAGGTTACAATGGCTGTGACAAACTCTCGAAACTATTAAAAACCTTTTGGAATGAGACATCTTTCCACTTTTTGCAAAGAATTTGTAGCACTCATTCCACAAAGTCACATGCATTGAACATTATCAGTAATTTCATAATTAGTTACATAAATAGCTATTTTTCTTTGTTTTGGATGTTGGAAATTTAACTTTTCTAAAATGAACTGAAGTTCACTGTCATTATATGTTATTAATAAAAGAATTCCTTGAAGTTTTGTCGTGGCAAAATATAATACTTCAATTTTTTACTAATACCTTCAAATATAATGAGTTTATATGGATTTATGACAAGCCTCTTCTAACAAAAACAGTTTTAGCACAGTCAGTAAACACTTTTCCCAAAAAGATCTCCACTTGATAACATTTGTGAGGATATGTCGAAAATAACTGTTTTGGTTTAACTATATGAATAATTAAAATTGGTTATTATGAAACCATTTTCTTGAATACAGATGTTCATTCACGCACTGAAATGTTTCAAAGTTTCCAATTTTATACCGGTCTAAAATGTTGATTCTCATTCTGGCACTTCCACTCTGAGTAGACACGAGCCGCCACTGGGTTATTGGGTTAAAGTGTTTACGGGCTGTGCTGTTTAGATTCATTCATGCAATATCTTCCCAGTTTCTTTTTATGATTATCATACCTAAACGTTCCCACATGATTGGTATACACTGTATGTATATAGCAGATAGTGTATATAATATAAGGATACTTTCATTTTTCAAATATCATGATAATCGTATATCAAATAGAATTTACGAAAAGTACAAAAAAGAGCAGAAATATCACCGATCTCTGGATTGATTCCACATTTTACCGCATGCACGATATAAAAAAATCGCATAATTATTAGGCACTGTAACCGATTTTATATATTTTTTTTCATTCCACAATCATCCATATGTGACATGGTATAGAATTGATGTATTTAAAAAACGTATTGTCTTTATACCTTAGTGTAACTAATTTTCCTCATTACATTTTTTTAAGAATTTAAAAAGATATTTTTCTTTTTCACCCTTTAGCAATAGGGAAGGATACATAGCGATGCTGGATTCAAACAATAATCTCGAAAAGATGCCTGCAGATTTTATATAGCACTACAAGTATCAAATACATTGAGATTCTTGATACGCTTCTGTTTCTACTAAATCGGACATGTGTGTAAAGCCTTTTAGTTGAACTAATTATGCTTCAAGCGAGCGTGGCTAGTCCCTATTCTGAACCTAAATTCAATATAGCAAAGTAATATTTCCTATGGCCTCCGCACCACACAATTCCGTACACTGCCAAAGGTCTCCTCGTAGTAAAAATCACAGTAGGCAGCGTTATTCTCGAAGGTCATCTCGGGAACCTTATATTCCGGATTGGCAGCCACCTTCATCGTATAATGACCAGGATCCAAATCGGTGATGTCCACCCACTGGCAGTCGACTGTGTATTTATAGATATCCGAACAATTTACTGAAATGCCCTGGTCTCCATAGTTGGCGCAGGCATATCTGGGCTCCACGCCTGGCAGACATTGGTTATCCTCAAGGCAAAAGGAAGCCTTGTGCCCTTCCGCCACTCGTTCGCCTTTGGAGTTGAAGATGTCAAATGTAGCGAATACTTCCATGCTGTGGTAGTGCCTGAAAATAGACATCATCAATACACTAATGCTTGTCATTTTTTGTTGTTGTAATGATCTAAGTCCAATAAAAAAGACAGTTTATTATTATTATTATTAAAAATAATATTTTTCACTTTGATATGGTCTACCGAGGTAGCCGAAACGTTAGTAAAGTATTTCAGTAGTCATAAGTGATTTTATTAGTTCACATAAGATAAATGAAAGGAATAACCATAGGATACGTTCCAGAAATTACATTGACAATGAATCATTTGTTGGGTAGTATTTGAAAAGAGAACTTTCCATAAAGTACATACTGTACAATCAATACTCACATATGACACATATGCCATTCCCACAAATTCTTCGGTATAGAGGGCCTGAAGTCAGCAGTACCGGCATTGAATATTTTCGCAGTGAACTTGAGAAGCCGTCTGGTCTCCAAGTGCCAACCGGCGTTTTCCCTTTGTATCTCATAAGCCGTGGAAGCGACGCAATTCTCTTCCATCGCGCATTGCAGGAAAAACATAGGTTTATCCTCCAAATGTGCTGATTGCATCAGCTCCATGTGATCGATAATCAAATCAGGCATAGAATTGGTGCAAGAGACAGCGGCTAGGTCGCCACTTTTGCAATTACCTGAAAATTTGTATTTTACAAACCATTCATTCTGATTTATTGTGGCAAAGTGAAAAATTATGTTAATTGAATATACTGATTAGATAGTAAAGATAACATAAGAAATAAATCACATATAAAAACTACAAGTAAAAAACTCACTTGTTGAATAAAAATCAACTATGAATTAACCAACTTTATTCTATTTGCTCACACTTCTAAGGCTTCAGTTATGAAGGATTTAGCGGTAATGTCATAAAAACGAAACCGGAAAATTTTCTAATATTCAGAGTGTTTCGTTTCATTACAATCTGAGCAGAAAGAAATAGCAGGGCTTAATCATACGTTCCATCTACATGAATGACGAAATCACAGAATTTTACTGTGTAAAATTACCTCAAAATGGAAATGACATTTTTATCATCTTACCTGTTAGCTGTTGATTGTAATAACATTGATTGAAATCGGTTTCATTTCCAATACACTTGACACCAACAAAGGTTCCAATAGTTAGGTTTCCGCCAAAATAGTCTGTTTGCATCGCATCATTTGCATAGCCTAAATACATAGAAATGTGACAAAATAAATGAATGTAATCGTAGAAATTGAATAGTCTTACCCAATCCCAAGGTTTTGCACACGATTAATGCTTCCAAAAGCGACCATCCATCGCCGCACACAGTTACCCATTTGCCCCCTTTGTTTTTTATTTCGACTCTTCCCTCTGTGGGTATTCTGCCGTTCTTCAAACGAATTTTCAAATTTGCCGGCAGTCGAGTCCTGAAATATAAATATATCGAATATCGCTGTTTTTGACACAGAACATCAGAATAAAAAACCGTGACAACATGAGCAGATCAATAGAAGATTATAGATGTTCTTATTTGGTGAAATCCTCCACGATTAAAAGTGAATTTGTCCTTACATTTTAGGTTTTGTTTCCAGTGTTTCTTGTTTTGGTTTTCCCTCAGGCTCCGCACAAATGACTCCGGCAGCTTCCTCCGAGTTACAATCACTCTGACCCCAACCGTCGAATCTACATGCAGATATTTCTTCCTCAGAGCCATCACAATAAATATTATCCATCCAAAAACGACCTTAAATAGCAAAGTATCTAGTTACAAATTATATAGTGGTTAAATTTCGACAGAATTACGTTTGGCAGGTCCAAAATATGAATTCACGGTGGGTTGGGCTTTCTCTTCAGGGTATCCAAGCTGTCTACAGATGATTTTTGCTTCAGTAACATCCCACTCGTCATCACAGATAGCTCCCCAAGACCCGTCATGTAAGATTTCAACATTACCTGTGCAAGCAACAGATCAAATAGTGTTTTCTGATATGTTTCATGTTAGTAGTTTTTTGTTCTCATCAAAATGCTAACCCAGCGTAAAAAATCATTACAACAGGAACAGTAGTAAGCGAGACCAAGGATTATAGCCCAAAGAGACTTAGATCAACAGTAATAACATGCAACTTCAAAGACAGCATCTCCCATAAGCCATTTCTGAACAACTTCACCGTTGTGGAATAAACTGCCAGGGGTGCCCAATAGTTATAATTATAAATAACAACGTTTCGAGGTCAATCCTGTGCTTTGGAATCCAATAAGCATTATGACTTCGTTACCTATTAAAACACGCGCAAGCAGATTTCAAATTCGCTTTTATTGGCGGCTTTCCGCTGATTGATAATCGAACATTACCTTCGAACTCTCCTCTGCCTCCTACCAGTTTGATCCCACCATCGATTTTTTTCAACCTCTTGAGATGCTTCTTCACAAGAAGCGCTCTTTTCTTCTTAATTTCCTCCGGACTATCAGCAACTAATACGCCAACCAAGACGATCAAGATCGCAAATCGCAACCACATCGTCGTCATCCTTAACTAATCACTGCTAACTAATTAAATAAATGTGCTCCAGTTTCCACATGTGGAAACCCAATTTTTTTCGTGAGAGAGTGAGACTATGACATAATGTCTGACCTTTCAGCTGCGAATTATTAATAAGTAATCAGGAATGTTAATGACATTACCGATAGTTTTGTATTCGTCTATTAATCCTATTTTGGGTTAACATTAGGTCACACTTACTTATTCACTCATTTCCTATGCAAACGATGCGTATAACGTGCAACAAAACACGTTGAATGTGGCAATTTAAACCGCAATGTATAATGTTTTTTAGAAAATCGTAAAATATATATTTTTTTTAATCGACCAACCTGTACGATTGTGAAAAAAGGTGAACCCTGGAACTCTAGACTACATCAAGATAGTACTAAATGTTTCCCTCTTAAAAGTCAACTTCTTTGAGATTATAAACAGAATGAGAATCGTTTCGGTAACAAACATTTTGATAAGCTTAATACCAAAATACATGCAAAATTTCAGCCTTTTAGAACTTAATGCTTTTATCATCTCAAGAACTATCCAGTAAAATTGACTTTGTTTATAAATACCATCTGAGTACGCAACATAGCAGAGGGGTTAGGCAGCAAAAAAACAAGCTTAAGAAAAAATACATTTATTATCAAAATATTTCAATAATCTAAGCTATATAAGATAAACATATTAAATATGAAATAATCTGAATTCTACCATACAAAGTTAAAGCTTTTTTCAGTAGAATCGGATGAATTGGCATCTTTTCAAAACAAATCACACAACCAAATTTTGGCATAAAGGAACTGAAGTTAAGCTTTTGTACCACAATATCTGAAAACATTAGGATAATGTTTATACAAAGAAATCTACTCACTACGTAATGGAATGGAGACAAGTGGAAGCAAAAAGCAAAATAAATATAAATATTTGTAAGAAAATAAAGAAAAACGCTTCGTCTCCTATAAACAACTATAACACACAGACACGCTTGTGTGTTACAAAATATATAAATATTCAAGTATTATAATATATTCCGCTCCAACTGGAGGCTAATTACATACATATGAACCTCTAAGAACAGTGGGAGACCATTACTATAAATACCACAAGCCATGTACATAGTCCAGTCGGTAGAACCATGGCTCTATGTAGCCATTCGATATGAAGAGATTTTTTTTGGAAATTTCATATTGATCGGTCGGAAAAACAAAATATGTATTCGGTCCGATAATTCCAGAATTTGGACTGTATTATTTTTTTCATAGAAAAGCGAATAAATCATACAGTAAAAGCTCCATAATACAGTGGAGAGATCAGATCGTATGTCGACTATTCATGCAACGAAATTTCATGCATCCAACATTTCCAAAAATTAATAATCCCCATATCGAAATGCCTACACCAAATTTCTATCGTCTGGACTGATAACTCTTCCACCTGTCAATCTCAACAAAAGGAAAAGACTTAAACTGCAGTTATATTAATCGTTTCAATCCGGGTGATGGGTTCCATGATTTTGACGTTCAAGTTATTTTGGGTACTCGGATTCAGCTTTAACTCCTGGATGATCTCGATGACGCTGTCAATGGCAAACGGCTCTTTAGATTCTTCAGCTGGTTTCTTGGTCGTCTTGGCGTAATGGAGGTAACAGAAACCCTTCCAGCCCCTCCAGGTTATGTTATTCGGTTTGATGCCCTTCTCTATCAGGGCATTCTTCAGCTCTCTAATCCTCACGGTTCTTCCAATATTGCTAACCAATAGGGAATAGTCGATAGGTTTACGGTTCTTCTTCTTATTGCGTGCTCCCTAAAAGAGTACAAAAATAGCAGATTTGTGCATGGCAGAAACTCTGGAGTCAAGTAGATTGAGTCGGACGTTAAGTTTTTTTTTAGACATAATATAATAACAAAGCAAATCAATATCTCAGCTCATTTACCTGAGGTGGGATATTCTCGTTGTTCTCGCATGCTTCTGACTGAGAACGTGACCTCCTGGGTACTCTTCTTGGCTTTCTAACCCTTTCTACAACAGGTTTCCCATTCTGCCCGTCACCCTGTCCGACAGCCTGAGAATCTTCACCGTTTTGTATTTTCTCTTTCTTCCTGCTGAACCTTCTAGACCTGCCTTTGAACCCAAACCTCTTGGACCTCAGAGCAACAGTTTCCTCAGTTGCACAAAGAGTTGTATCTCTACCCTCACTGGAAACAAGTGAAATACTGCCGGTCAAAACAATTTCATTATGTAAAACTATTATCGGTCTAAATACTCCAAGGATTATAACGGATAATGCTGCTTACTGCTTAGATGAAAAGTATGTGAAAACTAGACACCAAAGAATATCTTATATACTGGTCAAAACAAATTGATAATAAATTATACAGTATGAGCGTCATTTATGAATAACCCACACAAAATATTGATTGAACACCACATGCTTGCTAATTTAGTGATTTAAGAAAATATGTTTTACCTTTCATGCTTCTCTTTCAACTTTTGTAAAACTTCCATATTCTTAATACGTGTCTCAGTTAGAATATTCCAATAAATACCTTCTGGCCTTGGAAGCTTGTTTTCAACTTTAATTATCGTTGTTGGAGTTAATATATAATCCACAGGTACATCATATTTTTTAAACAGCTCTTTGGGTAATTCGTCATATACCTGTAAACAAAATTATCTACTCAATGTTTATTATAAGATATATAGTGCTTATAGTGCATCTCCATCAACAATTCTGGTATTATTTTATCAACAAATCATAACATTCACATGATTTTTGATTCATGATGATACAACTGACTTATTAATCCTTACTGAAATAAACAAAGATTCACTATTTGATTCATTATCAAAAAAGCATGCAAAGATAATGTGGCTGGGAATTGGTATCTTGGTTGTTGTTACTTGTTTTAACCGCCACTACTGTACCGATTTCCAAAAGCATAGCAATATTACCTATCATTTATTACATTAAACATCTGAATGAACTCCCCAGATAAGAGTCTTTCACAAATATTGCTGGGTGGATTGCAAGAAGTTTGTGACTAGAGAATAAAAATAACATATAGGTTGTCAAGTTTGTAGTTGCCAGAGTGTTAACTTCCCTCTATCTATATCTCTAATGTTATCACTGTGGAAATGGATGACTTTATCGTGGCATCGTTTGAGAAGAAACTACATATTCTATTATGGATATGTGATTCTGGATCCTTTTTCTCAGCAACCAGACCTATAGTAGTCTTTCCCCTGAAGATGCTAACATAGTTAGCAAAACAGGTGTCAGAAACTGTGTAGCATTTGTGTATGATTTTAAGAGAAAAAGTAGGGTACTGAATTATCAAACTTACTTGGGCGTCATGTACGACTGTCACAATAACAGTGTTGTCATCGATAGCATTGATTTCTTTGAGAACAGCAAACTCAATGTCTGCAAAACCGCTACCTTTGCCTATGCGATGGCCATCTTTGGATACAGCAACGCTGCCCAACACTAGCATGTCAATATGGAACTTATCATCTACATCAACTTTTGTACCGACGTTCTCAATACCCCATCTGGTAATGATTTTTCTAATACTGTTCACTTCGTCTTTCTCCAATTTTTTCAGCAAACTGCCTTGAATTCGTGGACTAGGAACATACAGATCCTTCCCATTCTCTAGAACTACCCTTCTAGAGGGCTCAAGAGGCTTGTCTGGATTCACCTCTACAGATTTTGTGTCCTTGAATTCAGGCAACTCGATGAGTTTATTTGCTGCTTTGTCGGCTCCTTTGAAGTTAGGGATTCTCCCATATGGCCATGGGTATACTGCCACCTTGGTTCTAACCAAGTTAGACCATACCTCATCTCGGATTGATTCCTTGGTCACTGGGCCTGCTATGGAAAATTACGAACCTTAATGTTTATTGAACATAAACAGAATAAGCATTAACATGAATACTGAGTGTGAGAAGGTACCATTCGACGATTAAAATACGGAAATAAAGCATCATCAATATTTATGTATGGCAACAAACAACATGCATACGAACACTTTGATAAGCAAAAAAAGTATTTAAGTATCATGATCAAAAAATGTATAGGTTATTCGGTGAGCCATAAGGTACTTACGTTTAGTAGCTAGTTCATCAACAACGCCATTGGTAGTTTCGACCATGATTTCGCTTAAAAGCCTCCTCTACTAAAATAAAATGTAGGCTGACGACCAAAACACCCACTCATTTAATAAATGTTGAGTTATCTTGCATCCGCAGTCGCATGCATCAGAATTCGAAGTAAATGATCGTAAAATTTGTGAGCCACACAAATTTGACAGATGAAGTTTGCAGTTGCTTTATTTTTTGCCAGCCGCCAATCTGATTGTCAACTTTCAAGGCCATCGTTTTGCAAATTAAAATCAACATGCAAGACGTTTACGAAGAAGTAACAGAAATATAATTAAACATAATAACAAACTCATATCGTGAATTTTGGTGATACGGTGATAGAAATCCGTATCGGATGACAGTCGAGATATTTTCCTGGCCTAAATAATGATGTGATGAGGACTTTTTTGCGGCTTTCTATTGATACTTCTGTTGTTTCAGTCAAATTATTTTATTCTCAAATCTTCAACGGACTTCTCATTCACACGATACCACCACTCCATCATTCATTGTATTCGAGAAATACATTTGATTATTTGTGGTGGCTTTTCAGGATATCAGTCCCCCATCGTATTAGGAGAAAAGAACTATAACATTTTGTTAGGGGAAAGCTTCAGGGATTAAAAGGGGAAAGAGACAGAGCTTGATTCACTATTTATATAGTTTATTAATTCATTAAAAAAATACAGTGTAATACATCAATTGTGATGGACCTTTTTGACATCATCAAGGTAAATTCTAACTATTTTCAGGAATTTTACATATTCTGAAAATATGAAATATGTCACAGAGCGGCACTTGCTATACATCCAACAAAAGTAATTTGTTGAATTTTCAAACTTTTCAGGGTTTTGCCACAGTTCCCTGTATCCTCTGTAAAATTATATTCAATCAGGCTACATTAACCCAATCTAGAATTTTAAAAGCAATGTTCACACAAATAATATGGTAATTCTAAAGAAAAGGGTATCTAAAAAGAGATGACATTTTATTCCAATAACACCGCCTCGGCCTTCAATATCATCGATTTTTTGTGTTTTAAAACGTTTCGATTGATGTGGTATCCTCAATCGTCTTCAGACTCTTCGGGTGAATGGACCGACTATTCCTTCCATGTTGTTTCAATACCATCCCTCTCTCTTCGCGCTCGAACCCACCCCGACCTATCTTTGACTGATACCGACAGTGAAGCCAATAGCGGTGACTCACGCTACCAGACGGATGTGTAGGCGCTGCGTAGTAGGCCATGAATTTATTAACTTACCCATCGCTTGGTTTTTTCTTCATAAACACTCAAGGGCAATTGCTCACTTGCTCTCATTAGAGACGCGGACTGTGTTTGTCATTCAAATGACTTTTGTTAGAGTTAATATGAAATGTCAACCATTAGCCCAAGCTCCTGTTTGACTGGCGATCCTCTTTTCATTATTATATTAGTTAGATTTTTCTTTAACAAAGCAATTTTATTTTCTGTCAAATAAATTAGTCCTTGTATGGATGTTGGGAAAAGATCTATTTGCTGTATATGATATATATTTGTGTGCTGATAATTATGAACTAAACAATGTGTGAAACTCAGCAAATACATTATAATAACTATTGATACATCATACAACTATTTATATTTTTTAACATTAGAATAGTCTGATCGGGAATAAATATATCACAAGTAATAGTAACAGTATCCCTAACGTATGGTTTGAGACATGTGCAAAGGAGTCAGCATCAACTCAAATGCAGCATCTTTGAGATTCGCCCCCCTCAAGTTCGCTTCATGCAGATCACTTCCAGATAAATCACAGTTCTGAAATGGAAATAGACACAATCAGGTAGCACACAAGCCAGTGAAACAGTCACCCCCAATGAGGAGAAGCGCCACAAAAATAATTTTTACAGTATGTTTCCTTAGCCTCATTGGGTATTCACCTTATTGGACCCATCTTTTATTATTACATTAATTACACATAATTACTGATTGTGATGTAAGAAATATGTGCAATTTTTTTGCTAGTGAAAAGAGATACAGATACTTGTAAGATATTTAAATCAACAGCTTAGGCATTTTGAGACTGCTTGTAGTCAACAACTTGATAATTTGTTAATGAGGAGTGCCACTTGTAACATTTGCAGTATTTTGCTATAAAAAATATGTTTTGTGACCACTTCTATATCATCTATTATGATCCAAAGAATAAAAAGTAATCATTGATTGATTCTACATACCTCTAAGTCAGCACCTGCTAACACTGCAGCTCTTAAATCACAGTTTTTCAAATTAGCATTTTTCAAAGTTGCAACCCTAAGGTTAACACCTCCCATATCACTTCCTTCTAAAACAGCCCCTTTCAAATTGACCCCCTCCATATTTGCCTTGGTACCAGCTGGATCTTTAAAATTACAATTCTTCATTGTTACACCCTCCAAATTTGCGCAGAGACTTTTCACACCTATAATTTTAGCTCTTTTAGATGTCAATGAAAATGGTAAAATAATATAAAAAAATTGTTTTCAAATACTCTGGAATTAAGTGTTATTTAATTCTAAGTGAATGCCCTATTCTGTTCACATGGAAGTCTGACGCTTTTTTACAAGTGAATTATGTCATTCTTCATTTATTACTTTGGTAAATGTATTCATCTACCACTAACAAAATAAAATAGCATTACTAGGATGCAAGGGAAACAAATAGAAAATAAAGACCTTACCTAGTAGTTGTGCATTGTCCAAAATTGCATGAGATAAATCAGCCCTCTCTAAGCAACATCCACTCAAATTTGAACCTGTTAATTTGCAACCCTGTAAATTGGCATACTTGAAATTTATGTGCCTTAAATCCAATCTACTTAAATCTGCACCACTCAAGTTGACACCTTGAAATCTCAACTCAGCTGCACATGGGCTTATGATTAGAGCATCTATAACATCTCTTCTAGTTAATGGTAAATTATCTTTCGTCTGTTTTTCATGGGCTATAATCTGTTCTAGTTCAGGTACTATGGACTCAATACCAAAAAATTTCGCTTCTTCTAAGATACCTGCTGGATTTACATGTTTGTCATAAAGTAGCTGGCCACACCGCAAATAATTGAGAATAGGTTCAAAATATGTTGGACTTCTATCAATTAGATATGCACCATTCTTATCAATACTACTTGGTGTAAACAGATACCCATCATTACCTTCTGAAAACATTCTAGCCAGCATGCTTGTGGGCTCACTAGATGTTAATGTTCTTTTTGACGTACTGAAACATTTTCCACCTACATTCAAAGTTATCCATTCCTCAGATGCAGTTTCTGGCATGTCAGAACAAAGTGGCTTAAAACCTGATGTATCTGTTACATACAGTTTATCTTTGTTTCTGATATATGAAATATCTTTGATTTCTGTGCCATCCTCCAAGAATATTTTTTGCGCGTCTATATTAAATCTGATTGAGGCATCCTTTAGTAAGTCCTCCAATGATGATGGTAGATCCAAGATCTAAAAGCATTCAACATTAGCATCAACAGGATACGTCTGTTTTTGCTCATTTCATTCGTACCACTCCTCCAGAACTAGCATTTATCAGAACTACATATTTATTGCTCATTATTTATATACATATAGTCAAACTAATATGAATGAAAAAATTAACACATCTTCAGTTGTTATTGTTATTAGTCAGTTAGTCACAGTCACACAAACAAGGATAGTTTAACTTCAACAGTTACTGTTCCGTCGGTCACAAAACCGCAGTCAGCTGTCTCATAACAAGAAGGCTGGGAACAGGACTGCAAACTCTTGATAGCTTTTCAGGGTCTGTTTTCTGATTTTCACGCTTCCGTTGGTATGTCATTCCTAACCGCGGTTTGATTTTGGTTTATCCAATCTGTAAATGTCTGTCTGATAAGCTTTATTGCAAAGAGAGATTACTAATGTAGCTTGTTTATATTTTTGTCCACAATTATTTCGTATTTTGGTTTCACCTTCCATAAAGATATATAAAATACAAGTAAACGGTTTGAAAACCGCTCCATTAAGTCAGTCAACAAAATATAATAAGTTCACTTTTTTGTAGTTTTTCTTCATCGTGTTTTTCAAATCAATACTATTGGACTCGTCAGCGGTATCACGGTTGTAATAGACAAACCGACTATTAACCACAAATAACCAGGTTACATAAAACCGTTGTCAACTGAAAAGGTCTATAGTCTATAACTGTATGTTTTGTAACTGACATGTTATGTTAGTGTGACGTTTTAACACTTTAAACCTTTACATCTATACATGTTCTGTGTGACGCATGTTATGATAAGGCAAACCTGAATTTTTGAGCTTTTTGTTAGATTAGATTGAAAATTATATTTATAGATTATATAGAGCTTACACGGTATACTAATAATATTACAGAAATGTTTTTAAAAGAAGTTATCTTTATCAGTACAGTATTATACGTTGCAAACGCGGAATGGAACACAAAAGATTATATGAAGAGAGAACACTCTCTAATAAAACCTTATTATGGTAAGTTCGGTAAACATTCGATTACAAACTTAAATAAAATGTGTTTGGCTTTCATTGCAGGTACTGGAATAGATATACCTTTTTGGCAATTCATGGGAAGTACAATAATAACGCCAAACTATGTAAGACTAACAGATGATACCCAAAGTAAAAGTGGCGCAATTTGGAATACTGCAGTCAGTACATTATTATATCATTAGTAAGTTTTGAGCAATGTTGCCGACCAATTTCTTGTTTTAGCCAGTAAATGTGAGAAATTGGGACCTACAAATACATTTCAAAGTTCATGGTAAAGGAAAAGATCTATTTGGTGATGGTATGGTGATTTGGTATACTAAAGATTATATGGTTGACGGTCCTGTATTTGGAAGCAAGGACTTATTCCATGGATTAGCAGTATTCTTAGACACCTACAGTAATCATAATGGACCCCATAATGTAAGCATAGTGTTCAAATCATTGCTTTTTTTTCAAATATCTTTTATTCCAGCATCAACATCCCTATATATCCGGTATGGTGAATAATGGAACGCTTTCCTATGATCATGATAGAGATGGAACTCATACTCAGTTAGCTGGCTGTGAGGCCAAGTTCAGGAATTTGGATCATGATACCCACATATCTATCAAGTATGAGAAAAATATTCTAACTGGTAAGAAATTATAACTTATGGTCTTTATATTACATATAGCCCTTGAGGGAAAAATGTTACATGAAATATCCCTCTCAAAATATGTCCCTGTGTATGATGTTTCATTTTTAGTCACGACTTGTGAATCACCCTGTATAATGACAAAAACTGAACTCACAATATTATTATGAATAATTAAATGACCACCAAACATTTTATGAATGTCGTGAGAATAGTATTGAGTTTACTTAGATCTCTAATATTCAATTATCCACTTGTGTTCTATATTTAATACATTATTTTTGCAGTCTCAACAGATGTTGAAAATAAAGCAGCCTGGAAGCAGTGTTTTCAGGTAAAAGGTGTAAGGTTACCAACAGGATATTATATTGGAATATCTGCATCAACCGGAGATTTATCTGATAATCATGATATAATGTCAGTTAGGCTGTTTGAACTTGATTTGCCTGATGATGTAAGTATAGTTTTTTCACACCTATCTGCATAGAAATTGAATGTTTATTGTCAAATGATTACACAATCTTTTCAACTGCATAATGGGAGAGTTCCACCAAGTAAGAGCATCTACAATTCTCATGAATATAACTTTACATTTTTGTACTTGCAGCCTGAAAGTGAAGAAGACAGATCTAAAATTGTACCATCAGCAGTGTTCTTTGAACCACCAAGAGATCACGTAGATGACCCCAAACCATCGTCCCTATCTGGCATAAAAATATTCCTTCTCATGCTTCTGGGTAGTGTAGCAATTGTAGCATGTGTAGTTATGGGAATTATGTTCTACCAGAAGCAGCAGGAGAAAAGCAGGAAAAGATTTTATTGAAGAGTCTGTAGGCATTCGAACATTTATATTGGAAGTTCTAGTTCAGTGTTGTGCACTTTATTACCAGATAATTTTTCAATTATTGAAACTGTAAAAGGTGCTCATCAAAGTTGAGAGAATATTATTGAATATATTGTACTGTGTCATTTTAAATCTGTATTTGGACAGCTTGAATTGTAATAGTCACCAAACATAATACAAAGACGAATCTGTTTGCAATATTCATTGTAAATGTATATATAAATGATTGAGGAAAAATAAGGAATGCCACAATGTTTAAGAATCTGATGGACATAAATTTGACACTTAAGAAAGAATTGAGCACGTTAGAAAAATTAAACGGAACCCCAAAAAAACGATTATAAGTGATTTTTTTTATTCTTTCTTATTGCTCCACAATTGCACTGTACTTCACATACACATGTGATTTTATATGTCGTTCGTTCCGTGTAAGCCATACAAACATTTTGTTCACACTGTTACATTGTGTCCGTCCTATTTTTTTTCATTCAGAGCATCTTCTCATAAACCAATGGATAACAACCTGGTTCCTAGGTTTGTATTTTAGATTAGCCAAAACATGATGTATATTTATGGCATATTAACTAGTTAATTTTTTTGTAACAGCTAAACAATTCAATATCGGCAATTTAACCAATTACTTAATACCATTTAAGATACTTTTTTTCATGTAAAAGTGTGATCGTTACCTATCACTCATCTTAGAACAAATAATTGGTAGCTTCTTACATGAGCAAACGGATGGCATTTCCCCTTGGTTCTGACATCATCATCATAAAATTATGTTATATTTTTGTAACTAATTAAATAAATTAAGTCAAACGCGGTAATAGAAATACTTAATTTGCAGATTTTCTTCAACTCTGCTCAACGTACTGGATAGAACTTCATTATTGCTGGTGTGGTATTATTTAGGTAATTTGAAAACATGTGATTGGTAAACATGGCCATTTTAGGTATATTGTTTGAAATTATAGTTTTCTATTTTACAGTACGATTATCATAAAAAATGCTTCAAGGGCATCACATCTATATTATTTATTTAGCATCTCTACTTGTTTGCCCGTTCATCTATATGTAAAATAGAAAGCTATATGAGATAACTCTCTTTCTTTTTCTTCTATTTAGCTGATTTTATTATTAGTCTTACTGCAAACAACAAATGATGTAAATAATATTGACAAAACAATCATTTCAAGTTGGATTTAGGAAATATTTATCGTCGACTGATTGTAGATATATTTAGTTGCTTCATTATATTATTTGTTACATATAACCTGTATAAATATGTCCTCTGAAACCATATGCCTTTTACAACCATGTGTCCAGAAAAGAGAGCCTAAATGCTCGCAATGGGCTAGTAACCTGAACTTGCAAGGCTCACGAAAAACCAAGCTATTTTTTTTATTGTTGTTGGAAGTTCAAAAAATTAAATTGTAAAAAACGCAAAATCGGACCAAATGCCACATAGTTGCAACAAGGGAAACTTGACCATGATGCTTACAATTTCAGTCAATATTGCAAACTACTTCAAAAATACGAAAATCCTCATTCAGATCTACATCAAGTTTGAGCTATATCATTTTCTTTGGCAGCCACAGTACGCTGCTATTTACGCTTCGACTTCATCACTGCCCAGGTTTAAAAATAGTCTTACAAACTAGAACAGAATCATTTTTTGTTACAAGAAAAAAATTGGACGAGTGTCTCCAAAAATATAGACTAGTCTACTGTTACCGAATCGTTTATCATATGAGTCTATTATTTCATATCGTGAAGTTTGGTCATACAGTTTTTGTGGAAACTTATAGTTATGTTATTAACTGTAACCATTGGATGGTCCAGGCATTCGTGTATTAGGAACAAAATGATATCGCAACACATTTGTATAATTGTAATTATATTTTTTACAACAGTACATTTATAAAAATTATACATATAGGTTATTTTCATTCACTGTAAAAGTACTGCAACCTTTCATCGACTGATTTTCTTGTAAGGAAGTTTTTTGAAACCTTGTCAAATTTTTTAAACATTTATTCAACTAAATTCATCTATCTAAACCTCCAAAAAGAACAACAGATATTTTGTATTATAAATCTTTCAAAATGTAATTTGTAAATAAATTCTTTTTTAAGTATGCCTGACTAGTACATTCACATATTTACCATATTTGATACACTCTTCATTCCTGGATTACAACAAATAAGTACTAAATGTAGTCTAACTACGTAACACGTCATACATTTAACAGTTAACATTTAGATATACAATAAACGGTCAGAACATCCAATCATGGAAGAACATCAACATATTTTATGTCTTCTAATATTTTATAATAATATAGGAAACATACAATGACTAATTCAAAAATCTACATTCAAATAAAATTCTCTGTATAGAGATTCAATGGAACTTTCGATTAATTTCCTAAAATACAAACAAAATACGTTTTCAGTCAGAGTTTTTATTCAAAGTTGCATCTGCGTCTACGTTAATGTCATTGATTATTACTCTATTAAATGCGTATTTTTTAAGCGAACCATACATCACATCAATTTTATGAAACACATACCATGAAATACCTGGATGTGTGATGAATATATCGAACATAATCATACAAGAATAGTGGTGACTGAATAAAGAGAGAATAGGAAATGTTTCAATGACTTTCTACAATAAATTGCCTTGGAATGTAACTATAGAAAATGGTTTGAAATCTCAGCTTCTCCTAGTCTTCCATTCTATAAAAATATTGTCCAAATTATTCTGTGATATAAGTTCATTTGTTGTGCTTAATGCAACACCGATGATCAATCAAATATTAAAGTTGTCACGAAGTTATCATGGAAGGGCGGTTGTCATCTTGTCCTGGAAGACAATCGATTAGGCGGTTTTTCATCCAAACAAGGTGTCTGTCTTGGATGGGAAAAATGCACTGTAGTGGACCATGTGCAAGAGATACAATGTTATAGGTGATCTGGCTTTGGTCATATAGAAAAAAAACCTACAATTCACAATCCATTGCTTGTCCTAAATGTTCGTCTCAATATACTCTTAAGGAATACCATTCTAGTGAAGAGAAGTGTGTGAATTGCGTAAATTTCAACAATCCTCATAAAGCTGGGCTTTCCGTGGACCACCCTGCAAGAAGTTCAAATTGTCCTTGTTTTCAAAATAAAAGTTGTTAAAATCGCGCATTAATTATGAGTAGAGGTCTCAAAAATGCTAAATTTGGGCATTTAAATGTTCTACCAGTGAATGGTTAGGTGTAAGAATAGCTTTTTAGCTAAATCTCGCCATTATGCTGCTAATCCTTGACCACTAGATGTATCATCTATTATTACTAAATAAAGACGATTATTATTATATTACTATTAAAATTGCAATAGGAACAAAACCGGGCAACGTATAAGGAATATATACGAATCTGAGGAACGTAACTAGAGAATTAACAAGAAATTTTGGGAAACTTCAATTTTGAGTACAATGAAGCAACGCTGGGGGAGTAGGTTGGATAGTTCTTTTTCCGGAATAACATCATCATACAAAAATATATGTTCCGACCCATTAACAAGGGGTCACTAAATTCGAATTCGAGGTCAAAATGACAAAATATTTTATCATGAATTTTATTTTAATTTTATTATTTATTCAATTTAATTAAAGAAATAAAGACCACCAAATGCATACTTTGAACAAAAATATAAACATTAAATGATGGAAAACGGGAGTGTTACGGTTTGAGATTGGTATTAAAAATTTCTGAACACATGAACGCAGTGCTGCACTAAATCTTTCAACTACTGAAAACTTTCTGAATATTGAGATTTCATCACATGTACCTGGAATCTCTAACAACAAACCAAAAACTATAACTGGTCAGTCAAAAATATTTGTACCTTGAATTACTAGATGGCAGGGGTAGCAAATTCATATAGTTCACATGGGGATACAAAATTTACATTAAAATAAGGTAATGTGATTGCATAAAAATTACAAGATGTTTATTTAAAGTGACAGATTACAAAGTTAATAATTATGAAGTTGCTACGAATAAACTGCATGCCTTTTTTTAAAATTCGAAATAACATCTAGCTGAGGCAATATTACTGGTAAATTTTAGCGAGTAGTACGGATACATAACCAAAATCACGGTAAACGATTATAAATTCTTTACAAATAGAAACAATCTAAAATTCACCCATTCAACAAAAATTTAAACGATAAACGTTAACAAAACATAGTCTGATCCCCGTTATGCACTTGTGCAAATATTTTTTCAATAGGTTCTTTCCAGCCACCAATGAACTTTTAGGCAGAAATCGTGTTTTTGAAAAATGCCAAAATGTACATTGGTGTATGGACTCAAGGTTAAATGGCTCTTAATTTACAATATAACATAAACGCAAACATTAGGGAACATAAAATTAAAGCTTCAACACAAACTGAATTCATGATAGCTGCAGTATATTCACCATTTGGGAAGCAAACTAAATCAATCTAATCTGCGATCAATTTATTTACAACCAGTATAATATAGATTGGCATTAACATATATCGATAAACTGTTAGCTGTTTGTTTTCAAAATATGTTTACTAAAGTCAGAAACAAAAAAAATTATTAAATGATATTATTGTAACAGAATTTTCTGTCTTAATTTGCATCGAGATTCGATAGCTTTGTATTCCACCTTATAAATTAAATAGTTTTTGCAATGGCAAGAAATCGTTTCAGTTGTATTTGCATTCAATATCAATAGTCCAAGAAACAAACATAAAATGTTGATCGTAGTTAGAAGTTATGGAAATAATTTTATCAAATTTGGCATAGTGTAAACTACATAACTTTTTACACTCAATATTTTTGATAAATCATGAATGTTTAAAAACAAAATGTCCAAGATCTACAGCGTTTCAATTTTCTATTTTCCAATTTTTTTTTTTCGCACATGAAGTCAACAATGAGCAATGAATATCCTTTCTTATTCATCTCAATCACAAAATGAGTCTTTTGAATGTTGATTTGGATTTATTGAGCGGAATTTAGACAAAATTTAGACCTTTAAAAATAACTAAGTTATTTTAGACATAACGATCAAAAAACGGTAGGATAGCGAATACATATCAAATCCTCTATAGCATCTACGATTTTCATAATTGTCTGTTACTTGGACTATAACAAAGCTTCTGCATTAGAACTGTTTGTTGTACTCGATAAAAGTAGCAGAACAAGTTGAAACGTTTATTATACTATTCCTTTCAACGTCTACATTTTCAGATATTAACCAGATGAAGGGCAAACATCCTGGAGGCAAACAACAACATTATATGTTTCAAGTTGCAAGTTAGGTAGATAAATACTTCACTTACAATAGCCTTATAAAGCATCCAAACAAATCACGTATGTAGTAGTATAACAAAGTAAATTTTTCGAGAATTGTTTAATATATTCCCAAAGTATGTCAGAAATATGGAAGAATATTTACCTGACATACGTATTCTTATGAATAATAATGCTACATATGGAAGTTTGTGAACTTTGTGGAAGTACGTTTCAATGATTAAATATAAAGTTATTTGTCTGTAAAAAATCTAAAGTCATGAAACCAGTAAGAGAGGTTAAAGGATTTCATGTTAGTCTTTTGCCAATAATGCTAATGATGGAGGAGTTTTTACTCATCTACAAGCCCTCTATTTCCTTCCATTTCCAATTCACTTTCACAAGTGAAACGAACAATGAGATACACATATACAATTAAACAGCTGTTTCTCTAAATATTTTCACAGGATTATCTATATTCTGTATACATATGTATCGGGTGATAGCATTTGGATCCAAGTCTCCCTCTCCCTCTATTTTCGCTACACTACAGTCCGAATTTTTTACCGCACTGCATTCAATCGGCGATAATCCTGTTTTAGGAAATCAACTTTTTTAGTAAATCACGTCTTTCAATCAATACCATTCCACAACTCTACGACATCAATAGAACGAGGCAGTGGTTGAGAGATCTGGTTGATCCAAGCTATGAAATTAACCGCTAGTTCAAAGGGTGGCGGTGTGTTCCAAATATTTAACGGATCAAATACTATTCGAAATATACTCTCATCATTAATAGGGATCTAGTAAGTCATGATTAGAAAAAGAGAAACAGTAACGGGATTCGAACACACATCTCCGGCTTTCCAGGTCATAACTTGGCAGTTACATCATCCTACTGTAGAGGTAATAAATATTCAATTAGACATCCTGAAAAGACGGATATACAAAAGGCACATGATCCGGTTATTCGGATTTATACAAAACAAACGACGGGAGTTACTCTCAACCACGGTCTTTTTCCACGCTGAAACAACTACAACACTGCAAGCCAAATAGAGCAGCATACGCATAAATAAAATAAAACGAAACATAACTAAATCAGGATATAACACAGCAATGTATACTGTCGTGCAAATCAAATTTGATTCTACAGCAGTGTTTTTGGGGACTGTCGTCCTTGCGGGTGCGTATGTCTTTCGTGATTTGTTTCAGGTTGTCCTGAGAACAAGCTAACCTGATATCATGATGTTTCATCGACGATTCGTTGTGGAAGTCGAACCAGTCTTCGTCCGATGAACTATGGTGGCTTTGCAGTCTGTGCAGAGACCCCATTTCTTCGGTAGAAATCAGCCTTGCTTTAGCAGGATTAACTTCCGACATCGCCCTACACCGTAGGAACCTAGCGTTCGGTGAGAATGAATCGACATCTTGGGATGCCGACCGTCTGATCATCTTCGGCGAGTTCTGCAGCTCAGCCCTGATGATGCTCTCCAGTTTTGTCTTGAGTTGGGTAGGTGACACAGAGCCCTGCCTTGCTCTCTCTGTTGTCTCTTCTGACTTTTCGACAGGGGACGAGGAGTGTGAGTCTACGCTTTCGGGAGTGTAAGGTTCATGCATTAGCATATCTCGGGTTATGGGTTGGTGCAACAACTTTGAATCTACTACACTGGGGAAACTAGTTCTTATGTTCGTATTATCACTCAGATCGATAATGTTGATCATTATAGAAGCATACAATTCGCAACACTGGCATTTATCAGGCAAGCAAGCTAACGGAGCGTGATCACAACACCCAAGTGTACCTGCTTTCTCCTTGAGGTCTACTTGGAGGTATACTGGCTGGAAATGAGAGGTTTGGCATAGTCAATATACAACTAGTTCGGCAAATGTCTGGCGATTCTTTACATAATCCTCTTTGTCGCATTAGAATTAACACCAAGGTGAAAATTGTGAGCCGATTTGAACTTGTGGTTCACGAGCTATTCAAATCCGGAACATGCTCCACTCAACCTTGTTTTCAACTAAGGAGTTATATTGAAAAGTAGTAAGTAGAATCCTGTTTTTCTAGTCCACATAATTGTGTGGCGAGTATATTCAGGAAAAAAGTAAAAACAAGAAGCATAAAATATTTTGCAAACAAAAATTTAAAAACTCAACACATCCTAACTTAAACTCTTTAATACCCGATTTAGAATTGATTTGCATCCAGCAAACAAAAATATGTAAAAAATCGCTTTAACGAGTAGGTATTAAGTATTTCCTGATCGCTATATACTTTATTATTTGGATAAATTTTGAATGATAAACGTTCGGCTACACTCAACCCCTTATATTAAGATATTACTATTATCTCTGAGATAATCTATACTTTCAACACTATCAGTTGAATAGCAATAAAAAGTTGCTCATTATAATAGTCCAATTAAAAGTCAATATTTTGAATAGATATTTCAAAATCATTTTATTCATACAAGTGAGGTCGGACTATGGATATTCATCCAAATATGACAGCGACTGGACTACAGTACAAGTTGATAGGAGAATTAGATGTAAAAAGCGTCAGTTAAAACTACATTTAGTATGCCTGCTGCAAATAATAGTAGGTGCTCTTAACACAAATTGAAGGAAGCAATTAAAATGTGTTCAAAATCGAGAATATACTATAAATAGATAATAATTAGATTTACGCTGTGATCATTTTAAGTACCCCAATGAAACAGAATTCACTTATAAACCCAACTGACGAATACCCACAACGAACCAAATGAAATAATAAAATCCTGCTGATATAACCAAGGTCTCCACGACCCGAAATTAGATATTTAATAATTTTTTTTAGGTTAGGTGACATTACAGAATACAGAAGCCGTTAAAATGAGATGAATTAAAATTAATTTAATGCTAGTACAATAAAGCTTGTGAAATGCAAATGTACACTTTCACCAGTTAAAATAATACAACATAGTGGAAAAACATGCACTGTTTGTATGATTGTGATAGTCAAAAATATAATTGTAATTTGATACACTTTGCGAACATCATGTGAAAATAACTGATTTATTGTGATGACACTCTTGAAAACAGTATTTGTGATTCAACTACAAGCTTGCAAGGTTAATAATTGTAATGATGGAACAATGATAGTTTTACAGGAAGCAACATTGTACTTTAGAATGATTTTTTCATAGTAAATAATACAAATTGCCCAGAATTTTCAATATAAAGATATGTTTAAAAATATATAAAACGATCATTGCTGAATTATTCACAATAAAACATACTGAGCATTGTGAAATCATAATAGCTATCACTACGGGATCCAGGAACATATAAAATATAAAGATACCTTATTCACCAGTAACCAGATGAAAATCCAGAAAAACTGGCTGCATAGGAGGAAAATAAAAGAAAAAAGTCAAAAAGTAAGCATAAGCCATAGTATTTCATCTGCCTTGTGTGGTAAGCATTGACGAAAGATAAACAATAATTGCATAATGTGCATCGTTCAATAGAATATCAAAATAATTTTTTATAACAACGGAACACATGAATATGAAGCTTTATAGATATATTTTTGTATAAGCAGCAATTTGTTGAGATAATTTTTGCGATTAGGGCACTACAAATGACAGGTTCGCCAAACAACGAAAGTCATCCGATACATTCAATTTGTGAAATGGATTGTCAGTATTCGGCGTTCATGCACTTATCAGAACATAACGTAAATTTACATTGCAGCATTTTCTTATATATTAAAAATTGAATGAATTCTCTTCAGCGCATCCTGTCATTTCTACTGCACACATGTTATTAAGAAGATATCGAATAGATTCAGCCAAATTTAGAAGCATAGTGAGACTGACCTCTTACCCTGAATCAACTAACACCGTCGGCATCATGGCAGTAGGAAAAGGATATCCTTTCAAAGCAGTGTGTACGCTATACAAAATAGAAAAAGTACAAAAACGCTATCTTTATCATCTTACCTTGTGGTCTCCCATACAACTGTTGATCCCCATGAGACCATACTCCACATCTTTAGCGTCGTCAACTAGGTGTTTGGCGCTCTTGCTGAGTAGCACTCGATCACACCAAGCGGGACAGCGCGTCTGCATGTAGGATTTGGGGCGAGAGATCTTCTCTTCGAAAGGATAGGAGGGTGGGAAGGTCACAGGATATTCAGTCAGGGTATCTTCGAACGCTTCCAGTTCCCTGTCGAACATCTTCAGCTGCAATGGAAAATAGAACATCAAGAATACTGAGTATAAGATATTCTCCAGAAGGCATTTGATAAAGGCCGCCGGAACGTTAGTAAAGTTATTCCTTCAATCATATGTACTCTAACTATAGGTGTAAGATTTATTTGTCGCAATCTCCAGTATATTCTCGCTCATCCGCTATTCGATCCATACCGACGATCGATTGGTAGTTAGAAGTCCCTAATTATAAATATAATAATAAACAGATAGACGCACCCAGGTTTCCACTTTAGCTTACTCTCCGACGAGTACGTATTTTTACCTAGAGGAGGCTCATTTGTCCAGCTTTGATTTTAGTTAACTACTACTACAGATCAAAAGTTTGATTTCGGACTTCCATTGTCTATAAAATTTTGAGTATCACGACGACGTAACAACGGATACCCAAAGAAGCTAGTGGAAGTAACAATACAGGAAAATACCAACAGTAGAAGAATTAAACACGAAGAATCTCAGCACTTACTCATTCTGCCTTACGTCAAAGGAATATCAGATGGAATCAAAAGAATAGGTCAGCGATACAAGATCCAAACGAGATTCTCTCGGACTGCCACCCTCAGAAGTATCCTAACAAAAACTAAGCCCAGGAATGAATCTTAAGAGACAAAAGACTGCATCTACCAGATACCATGTCAATGTGGTAAAATCTATGTTGGAGAAACAAAAAGGCCACTGGAAGTAAGAATCAAAGAACATCGTCTCAACACCCAGCGAGCAGAGACAGGAAAATCTGGAATAGCTGACTACGCATAGACGGAGCACCATAAAATAGCTTGGGACGACGCTAAGGTTATTGCCAAGGAACCGCATTGGTATCGAAGGAAATTCAAGGAGGCGGCATTCATCACCAACAACAGCAAAGTGTACAGCAAACCCAGCGTAGACATTAAACCAATCTGGCAGCCACTCATAAAGAAGATTAATAGACTACGACTGGACCAGACAACAAACAATGACCGACAAACAGCCACGTCAGCAGACCGGAATACCGCGCATCGGGAACCAATCAGAACAGACCGCGCACAACGACACGTCACCGGACGGGGTATAAATAGGCATGAAAGGAACGTGTTCGCCAGTTCACCTGAAGACGATTGAAGATTCCACATATATTGAATGTATTCTAATAAAGACAAAGCAGTGTATATAGATTTCCAATATATATTTAGACAAATCAGAAATAATGACATACATTTTGTTTAGGACTATTTATTGAAATTCAACACTAAAATGGAATATTTTAGCTTTCGTGATAGGGTAAAAGGAAAAGTATGCTAACACTGTGAAATAATAATTTCTTGTTTCTTTAAGCGGTGTATTTACGTATAAACAACAAATAACTATATATCATATTATATTTTCATAAAAGATTATCGCAGTACCGGTTCAATAATTATAAGCAAGTAGAACGCATTACATTCAGGCGGCTGCATTGAATTTATGCTAACGACGTCACCAACTTGATCCACTGACGCACTTTTATAATCAAATTACAGCTTATGAAAGCACTGGAATTTTATCGAGGAACCATAAAGGATCGTTAAGTTTAACGCCAAAACAATAATCGAAAACAAAAACAAATGTATGACATTATTTGCATATTTTTTTGGCGTAACGTTTTGATGACAAAATCACATTCTTGTCTATTTAGACACAAAAATTGGAGTCAAGTAGACTAACTCCGCTTTTCCCACACATTAATTTTCGAATTATGCACAAAATTTTGAATGCCTGCTATGGATTCAAAGATAAAAATATGATTAATATATTTAATCATGTGTCTCTGACAAAATATAGCTTAAATTATTCAATAATAGGTGATAAGTATGTATTTTCAATGTAAGTTTTAGGCGTTGCGTTTTTTGTAACGGATTATTCTTATCCGACCCAGACTATTTTATTTATTAATGATGGATTGTTCGATGCATAAGAAATCGTATGACCCTATAGAATAAATGAAATCTTGTGCAGTGATATGTGCATGCAAGCAAATGATAAATGCATTGACATACTTAAAAATATCATTTAACGACACATTAAAGTCGAGTCGCTCGTTTTGTTTCAATGATATAATGATGCATAATTTTACGATACTAAGGTCTTTATATAAAATAATAGAGATGCACGTCAAAGCAACCTGCGACGTGTTGACGCTCTATTATTGGATAATCAATACTGATAACCAATTATGCACACATTTTTGCATCGTACGTCATAATTGGACGGAGGAAGTTAATGATCGATAACCCACATCCTCTGATGCGATACCATAGAAAAAACTTCAAAGCACGCGGCTTTCAATGCACCGTGATTTCAACAGTTTTATTAATTAGCTATATCACGGCTATTCGGAATATGTTTGGATATGGAGAATGTGGACAATCTCGCTTTGTGAAACTTAACGGTCATAAGGTTGGAATTTTATAACTAGAACATACTGCTTCACAAATTAAAAGTATGTAAATGTGACGCATTTTGCAATATCAAATAGCATCGTCAGACTGTCATTTTTTAAACCATAGATTATTTAGTTCCAGTTTATAAGCATCATAAATACCAATACTGCCTTCCAACTACTTGGAACATCCTCCATAGAACGTTCAATGTATATGGATGATAATGAATGAATGACAGTCAGATAAGCGATAACTGAGTGGGAAATCGTGCAGCGTAATAGACAGAGGGAACCGATGATCACTGCTTTCTGTATCCTTCTGTCTGAGATGTCTACCGATGCACGGCATGTCGGTATTGATTCTAGAGATGAGAACAACGTTTTGCCATCCAAATAATTGATCCAATTAACCTGCAAACATGTCATCTGACCAAATCCTGCGAAGCTGACTGATAACCTCCTGATATTTGTTCTGTTTCTCTTTCACTTCTAAGGCTGCGGCAGGCTCCGAAAATTCAATAATGAATGATGTAAGCCTCAGATTGAGAAGATTTTGCTACAGTTATTGCCAAAATTTAATGGATACAGCAGAAAATACCTTCGAATGTGACTCTACTTACGTGTTACGATGCTAGACACTGATATTTCCGAAAATTATGGATTTTACAGGACAGTAGTCATAATATTGATTGCACAAAAAAGGTTTATTACAACCTAATCTGCTACAATGAATGAAAAATAACTCATGACATTGATACTTTTGTTTCATAACAAAACGTGAACTTTATGTTTTTTGTTTTGGCTATTTAAGAAAACAATATCAGATATACCTTCAAATCCATAACCTAGGGTAACAAGAGGTTAATAACAACGTTAAGGTCGAAGCAATTTCCCTGAAAATGTTTATCGTTCCATCAGAATCGCCAGTATATAATTTTCTTGATTTTCATTAAAAAAATAGCACAAAATAACTAATTCAAAACGTAAACAGAATAATAAATTTATACATTTATTCATCGAATAGAATAAAATTAGTCTCACCCATTCTGAAGTAGGTTCCAAAAATACAGTCTGATGCTCGGAATGGTTGAACTCCTTTTTACCAACAGTCAAAACCAGTTTGCTTTCATCATTAGTAAATTGAAGTTTCGTATATTCATTATTTTTGTTGTTCTGAATCCTAGTAGTATTCAGTCCATCAGTGAGTTTCTGTAAAGAAGAGTTTATGACTTCCAAACAACTAACATAGACAACTATATCGCGGAAACTCTGCCAATGATAATAAGACTGCTGGTATTCCACCATTTTACTTTTCCGTTACATGGTTGTACATGTTAATGCTTTATATAGTCTCTGTATTTGCATGCAGTCGAGCGAATAATAAGAATGTTACATACACAGGCACCATTTTAGACTTTTCTCATCAAAATATTGACACAGTATACTAACCTTAACGACACCATCAGTGTCAGTTCTAAAATTGAAATCGCCAAACAGAAAGTATGGTGCATTATCATAGTGATCATTGTGAAATCTCTGCAACGTATGTTGCAAAGCTTTGCGTCTAGTCTTACAATATACTGAAGGATACGATTCCATAGCTACTATATTTGAAGCATCGTGAAATAAATGGATGTTTATCATATCTACTATGGTACCATTCAGAGACCATCTGGTACGCATGAAACCCTTTCTGGACCATTTGCACTGAAATCATTTAAACATTTAAAATCTGGTGGGTGTATCATAAGTAGGATACATTTCACAACAAACACTAATGTGCCTACAATTGGAAACTTATTCCCTACCTTAAATCTATTAATAAAAAAAATCAAAAACATTCTGACGGCACCATTTTAATAAGCTTTAGAGTAGGAAAGGCGGTATCTATGGAAACATATAGAGATTACACTACAAAAGCCCCTTCTGAACAGAAATAGAATTTAATTATACGCAATAATGGAAAACTGAAGGAAGACTGTGATGGTAATGCATTGAGAATATATGTGGATTTCTACTAAAAATAAATTGCTTGTAAGATTCTGGTACAATAAAAATCAACACCACATAAACATGCAGTTATTAAAATAAAACAAAGAATTACCTCTGGGAAAAAGTCTTGTGGAAACTTTGCCTTTTCTTTGGTTACAACAGCTTCAATATTACCAGAATGAATTTCTTTACCCTGTACTGGTAAAAAATGAGATTCTTTGAAATCCCACAACAAAATGTTTTCCAACGTTTCGTGTATAAAATATAAATTGCCCAACGCCTACAAAATTCAAAAGTTAAGTGAATCAGAAGTATTTGACGCCAACAGAAACAATGTCAGATAATGGGCGAAAGATATATTGTAAAAATATCGACAAAGTAATCGTAAGTGAATGCTGAAATATTGAATGTTTGATTATCACATTTTTTGGTTTTTGCAACAATTTTACGAACCTTACGTAATATAACTGTGCTCAATTACTCAGTCATTTCATCCTTTATCTGACGTTGGTGAGTATATAGACGTATATGCGGAAAAAAGGTATGTTCAATATACATTGAAATAATACCGGATTTGTTACCAAAAGGAATACGAAAAAACTTTGTCTTCAATTTTTTTTAACTTTTCAGTTGTTGAGCTCTATTTGATTCGGGAAGCCGAAACGTCAGTAAATATAGCATTCATACGTATATGGTTAGAATCAATGACCAACGAAAAATATGAAACAGAGAGACAACCACAGAATAAATTTAAGAAGTTATATTAGTCTTCTATCAAGTTCTAAAATATTCCCGTACAAGTATTTCTTGCTGATACATGCGAAATAAAATTATAAAGTCCACAATTATTAAAAATGATTCTTTCCATACGAATGATCGATTTTTCTTAAAAACGTCCATAAAAATATATAAGCTTTTTTATATTTTCTATTCCTAATACTTTGCCTTAAAGTAGGATCTTTTCTGTAAAAGTTTTTTTATATACAACTAAAGAATTTGAGAGGTATATCCTACAATACCAGCAAAAATTTTAATTTTTACGCGAATGGAATACTTCCGTTATTGGATTGGGAAGTAAAAGGCGTATGTTTTGAAGTATCAGGTATTTGAAGTATTGCATCATAATAAATGTACAATGACGTTCGAAAAGAAACATCTTCTAAATGCACCTTAACGCAAGTCAATAACAAGCCCGAATTTAATTTCAGAGGAACTTTTTTCATAATATCTTATGCACCTTAACATATTTCTATCAGCATAAATGCCCATTTCCGAATACCGTGTATAATACACCAATTACTACTGACTATAAACATTATTTAATGGTGGTTTATATAACAGTCAACAAGCACTTAATCCTACTGTAATAAAAAAGAAAAATTACTGTAAAATTTTCAGTAGAGCTGTAATCCTCATCTAAAAATACCCTGATTTTATCGAATAAGCGTAGTTCATTACTTGACATGAGTAACTGCACAAAATTCTCGACATGTTTCATACTTAATTCGTAATTTTTTCCGCCAACCTCTTGGCAATGTAGCGCAATGAATTTTGGATCAAGTCGTGCTACAGTTGACAGAAACTCTTCAGTCCATATTTTGGGCAAGTCAGCTGGCTAAAAAAGATTCGATACAAAAAACGTAAACAGATGTGTTCAACATCAGTATCTATTAAAATAAACAGAAATATTCAAATAAACTTATATTATGGACTAAGAACTAGATTAACTCCAGGAATACATAATCCTTATAATTGATACTAAGAAGTATTATGAAGATTTGACCAATCTTCAGATAATATAAAATTGTCAATAACGGTCAAATTGATAAACATTCTGGTTGTCTTTGAACATCAAACAAATTATATTATCATATATACCCCAAAAGGACTTGGACAAATTGCTATATTTTTTGAACAAAGTAGGGCATATAATATTTAGTAAGACTTTCCCGGATCTATCTAATAAAGATAAATTTATTTTCCATTTCGAATATATATATTATTACAGAATTTTATCGGATTACACTGCAATTTAGCAGAACATCCCAAAATATTTTGAATTTGCACGTAGGATTTTCCATCACGTCGTAATTCTCTTACTAATTCGCGTTTTTCTTGAGAACAGTGCTTCTTTCTGCTCATAGTCGTATTAAAACCCAAAATAGTTTGTGAATTTAACAAACGGCTACTCTGAATTGACAATTTACCTGAATATAAGCAGCAAAAACTATTTAGGTTGCAAAAACAAAGCAATTCCAAACAACGCTGCTATTATTTTGTCCAAACCGAATTTATCTCCTGCTACAAAAAACGATAATATTTTGTTTACTGATATTTTTATATAGATAATTTTTTGTTGAATTCTCGGGACAGTTGATGGGTTTTTACAGGATAAGATATTGTCTACATTAATGAAATTTTACACTTTCATTTAAATATTTTTTGCCATTTTTATCAAACCACTGCTATTATTTTCATATATTCAAAATGGAAAATAAATGTATCTACCCTATCAAATTCAAATAAGACTTAATCAAAATAGTGTTTCTTGTTCAGCTGATAATGATATAACTTAATATATGCAATAAAACCTGATCAGGCTATACAATAAAGTGCTCAATCGGCAAACCACATACATAAAAATTGTTGCACATACAGAACAGCATTTGAATAAGCAATAAAGTAAAGATACTTACGTCTTCAAAGACTGACCCAACATTTGCAGTGACTAGAAGCATAGGTATTGTAGAAGACCCCATTTTTCCACAGTTTCTAAATGCACACTGTGACTAGCGAATATCCCGGTATAAACAATGAAACTAATAGCCAATTTTAAAGTCGTACATGTTGTGTAAACAAATGTTACCCTTATAAACTCATTGTAGGTTAATCAAATGAGTATGAACTGATTTCTGTTGAGGTATTTACCCAAATGTTTTTGTGAATTTTATTTCTAAATGGGAACCTGCGCACGCATTCAGGAAAATAGATATTGATTACTCTCAAGTTTTTTCAAATATTGTGTCTTCCGTAGAACATATAGAATTCATCTATTTATAAATTTACCAAATTAATCAAGAAATTAATTACATCATTGTCCACTATTTACGTCAAAGGTTTTCATTATTTCCCAGAGACAGTACAAAACAATTTTCTACATCGCACTCTCTAAACAGAAACCGACCGGTATTGAAATCTGAACTTCTTCGTTAACTAGTCACCATTAAAAATTAGGTAGACATTCCTTGTTTACATTCAGAAAAAAATCAAGAAAAATGGGTATCTGATTTTATACTTTCATGTTGGTACCATTTTTTGTATGACGTCATAACTTGATAGATTTCGAATTCCCATTTCTAAAAATTTATATATAATTCCTTAAATTAAAAGCTCCCATCTCTATTAACTAAACATCATTTGTCATGTGTCATCACTTTGACATAAAGCGTATCCGCTTTGCTTTGATTTGGTTGTCGTGTTGTCAAATTGGTTGAAAGCAAAAGCTTACCTAACCTCTATGTGATGTTTTAGAATGCATTGAAGATTGGAGGTTTCAATTCATCCTTAGAAAATGTCTTCAACTCCTGAAATAAAATCATCCCCTTCCCAAAAGTTTAGTCCTTTTGGAATTAGAATAAACAAGACTCTGTTAACTCCATGTCGGAGAGTTGGATTATCAAGGAAGCGAGGAAACCAAAGCACCCCAATCAGTATAATGAAAACACCAACAGAAAGTTCAAATGGAAACTCATTGAAAGATGAGTTACCAAAAACACCCGTTGGTTATGAGGGTTCAATTTTGAATAGAAAAAATACAGATTCTTTGAGCAAAGCCATCATACAATCAGACAAGATACATAAAAATGAGTCAGTTATCAAAAATAGTTCTTGTAAGAAGGTATTAGCTCAAAATTTTGCATTGGAAAAATGTGATGAAAGTTTTAATGGTAATCATATAAAATAACTTTGTTGTTCATTGACTATGATGTTCTGATAATCTATACTTACCTGCTTGTGACTAAAATTGTAGATGCTCTTATACCTATACCATTAAATCAGAAAAGTGATATTGATTCTTTATATTCCACTTCTCTATAGGTGAACTGAAAGATCTTCAAGTACTAAATACTACTGAAGCTATTACTGAATTGGAAATTGATAAAGAAACAGAACAAGAAAACCTGACTGTGGAAAAATACAAAAAGAAAATTGGAAATTCCAAAAAAATTGCCCACAAGGAATCATCACCCTCTTTGAAACATGTGGATAAGATTCATCCTGGTAATGCCTCACAGATGTTTTATTTATAATTGTATAGACATATACCATACATTCAAGGTTTTTTATTCTTTTATATGGTAAAAATCTTCCGTCATTAAAATGAAATTATGCAATGCACACAAAATGTTTCATAAGTAAAAATATTTTTTGACACGTTTTGATCCAGAGAATGCTTTAAAAATTACAGCGAAATGTGATACTAAAAATTGATTTTATTTGTGAATAGCACAATATTATTCAAATATACTACATTTGCATAATAAGTCATTTATCATTAATAAATAATTATATTAATGATTTATTTTGGATTTTCAGAAAAGTCACAGTGTGATGAAATAGGAGCTAAAGGAGATACCAATAGTATTATAAAATTGAACCCAGACATTGATGAGAAAAAGCAATACAAGCATGACACTAAAAGCAAAAGAACCACTAAATCAAAAGAAAAAATCTCTGCAAAAAAACAAATAAGCAATGCAATAGTTTATGATTCTGATGATGACTTTTTACCTCTAGATACAAAGGCATTAAAAAAAAGAAAGTCAAGTATAAGCGATAGTAGATTAAATAAAGCAAAATCTTTTAGTTTAAAGTGCAATGTATCATTAGAGAGGTTAGATTCAGAAAAAGTTAGATCAAACTCATTCATCACATCTGATAATGATAATTCATGTGATAATGACTTAATAGTTAGAAAAAAGAAAAAATGTGTTATAGAAGATGATGATGTTAGCATCCACAATAGCCCAAATTCTGTAGCTTTTAATCCATTATTTGGAGAGATATCAAATTTACATGAAGATGATGAAGATATGGCATTCACATCAACACCAGAGCAAGATAAAAATGATAAAAAGAGACTGATCAACATGATAACTGATTTGGAGAAATGTATCAAGGAGAAAAAGAAAAATCTAGAAGATCTGAAACAAGCTTCTATATATAAAAGCAAACATAATGTTGAAGAGTTAGAAACTTTGACCAAAAGATGGAAGACTGGCTGTGAATCAGGTCTCAAAATCTTACTTAAGCATTTGCAAGCACATGGTACAATGGAAATGGCTACACTATTGGAGAAGTTGCATATTCCAGAGAATGTGATAGCTCAGTTGTCCCTTAGTGATACATATACTTGAATAAATATGTTGGCTAATTTAAAATTGTCAAAGACGCACAATATTAAGAGTATTTATTTTTATATATAACTGAATAAATGTAACTACTATTGTATATTTCTTGAACTCTAAAAAACACCATATGTTACCTAAAACATATCAAAGATAATTGTATTATATAAAAATATCTAAATATAAATATACCTATATTCTTCTTAAAGCAAAATGTGAAATTACACTGTAGGAATTTGAACTGTCTTAGTGTCTTAGCATACTATGAACACCTGAATGCAAAGTATTTTCTGACTATCAAATACAAAATTATTTGTATACTATATACAACTAATTAAAAAACGTCTTAATTGCATCATCTTCATAATAAATGCCTGGATGCAAATACAACTTTTTAAATCCCTTATTGCTAACTTCTGCTGTTTGCATCGTGTAATACTCTGACATTCTTCTTCTCAATCCTTGATCAATCAGTGACAGTAAATCATCTACTGGTGTGTCATGAGCATACTTCATAAACTTCTCACATAATATTTCAATGTACCATGATCCTCTATGGGCATCTCTATGAGTTTTATAACCTAGAATTGAACACAAAATAATTTTATAATTCACATTATCATACAATGTTAATGTTATATCGGTTGAGTAATCTATATATGACAAAACTTTCGCTATTGAAGGATAACACATTTTCTAGAACAAGTTTATGAGAATAATAAATAAAAATTAATATATTCAAATTGAAGACAAAATTACTTCAGATAACAAATGCTATCATACACAGTAATGGTATTCATTTATGAAAAAGCTAATTACTTTTATCCGCATAAAACATAGGCAACTGCTTGAAAATTATCTCTTGGATAAGATTGCACATTCAGTATTTATGATGAAAAATCAAAAAGTTTTTCTTTTCTATTACGGATTAATTAAATTTAATATACTTTACACAGAGATAATAGATCAAAATGCTGAAACTAAAGTTGAAAAAAGATTCCATCTTAAATCAACTTAAAAATAGTATACCAATCCATTGAATTTGGCATGAAATATAATGAAATCTTTGACTTTTTCTGTTGGTGTTTTTTTCTATTATTACTACTAGAAACATTGTTCTACTCACCAAGTAATGTTGAATAACCAATCAACATATCTTCTTGTGTCCTCATATTCAACATTTCCATGTCCCGGACTGATGAATCAGTTTCAGTAACTTGTTTAGTTGAGTAGTCCAAATTATTTCCTCTGAGGAAAAAAAATGTGTAGGTATAATTTAATTACAATTTGATATTTTGTTTCAATGAATATAAGTGAAATTAAAAAAATTATTTTAGTAATGGGCAAAAAAATGGAATATTACTTACCTACAGACATGGAAAATGAGTATCTTAGGTTTAGTTAGAAATAGTTTACAATGCTCATTATTGAATTCTTCCTGTATCTTGCATTCATATAAATAACTTCCATCAATTCCATATATTATAGTCTTATTATTGATTTCACATCCATGACTCATAATTATAACAAAGCAAATATTATAATTCTTATTTTTCTTGTCTTGTGCAAAATTTTTGATTATCATCAACATTTCCTGCAAATAATACAACAAATAAGAACTGTTGTTTGAAATTTGTTGAGTATAAACAGCATTGGAAGAAACTATTTAGCCAATCCACCTGAAGATAACATAATTTTTGTAATTCAAAATATTTGCTTTTTGTTTGTGATCAGGAATCAAACAAAAGAAACTAGTATTGATATGTTATGTTAACTGAAACAAGTTAAAAATTCTGATTAGATATGTTAGAATTTGCAGATACTTACTGTAGCAGTTTTATTATCATGGATCTGGATGTCCCATCCTCCCATCTGTTTAAACAAGCTTTTCAGGTTGTTATTATCCACCATTGCTCCATTTCTATATTCCATTTTTGTACCGAAATCATAGTTATTTATGATAAGTGCCCTACCCCTTGCCTTGGCTCTTGAGTAGTAATATTCAAAACCTTTATTGTGTTCAACAGTATCAAAAAAATTTCTAGAATGTTCAACTTTAATACTGAGTGGTGATGTTGTAGGGTCAATATGGATAGGCACAGAAATTATTGAAGATATATCCCCATCTTCCTCACATACTGCTTGATTAAATACTTTGGCACCTGTAAATCAAAATTGAATTAAATATATGCTCCTCCTCACCAATTACACCTCAAATTTATTTTTAATCAACCACACCAAGAAATAATGCTTGGTTCTGAAATTTGTCACTGTAATAGGTGCAGACATAGACTATTGCTTTTACCTGTCCGTTTATGTTGTAAAATATCAGCTATATGACTTTGGTTAGTTTCTCTTAAACTCTCCAATAAAACTGCAAAAGCTCTTTGTTCTTTCTTCTGTATTTCAAAGAAAAATATTCTTTTGTTGTGTCTAGCATCATTAGTCTAAAATAAGTTAATTTTAAGAAGAGGATTAAGTTAGTGAACTGCTTTACTTACAGCAAATATTTTGTTGATTTCATTATCTGTGAATACCTTTTTCTCGACTAGCAATTTTGCTAATATCCTGGTATCACACTCTTTCATGAGGGAAACGAAATTTTTGATTATCCTTTCTTTATACTCGGGTAACATAATGAAGCTATCTTGCTGAATATGAGTGAACTGCAATATATGAATGAAGAATATTTTCCATGTGTAAGTAAGCACTCAACGGTTATTTAGAATAATGAGGCACAAATTCAAGCTCTTTTGAAAAAACAAGAGTATTTGTTTACAGTTTCCATCAACAATTAATGACAGATCAAATAGCAGGAGTGATGGTGACATCGGTGACAGAAAATGTCTGACTGAAAACATACGATTGCAGTTTTGACTTTTGACTACTTGGTAATTCGATGTAATCGTTGTTATCAAGGTCGTCGATAGTGATGTTAACTTACCTTATAGATTCTGTGATGTTAACCACAAAACAGTACACGACAGTACAGTTTTAAAACGCTTGTTTTTTTTTCAGTCCGCGTCTTTGAACTGAGTTTGAATTTAAATCATCCATTTATTTTTTATCAATATACATATGAAAAATCGAAAATCATTCAAGAGTAAATCAAACAGGTTGAAAAAGTAATGATATAACAGTTGCAGTGCAGATTTCTTTTACATTATATTGGAACATTACTTTTCAAGTTTGGTAGATGATATTATAATGGACAAGAACAAGAGTTCAGAAGATGAAGAACTGTTAAAAGAATTAGATACTGACTGGGATGAAAGTATTATAGAGGTTTATTGCATGTCAATATTACTATCAATTTTTATTTTTTATAATGCGTTTTTAGGACTTGGATAAAGTAGAGAAAAATTATATAGCTGAGAACAATGTACAAGAGCCCAGTCCTAAGCAATTAGATGTTCTATCAAAAAATTTTGGTCACAATGAATTTCGTCCACTACAATGGAAGATAATAAGCTCAATAATAGTTGGAAAAAGAGATAACTTAGCAATCATGACAACTGGCTATGGAAAATCTTTGTGTTTTCAATATCCTCCAGTTTATATGAATGGGATTGCTATTGTAATTTCTCCTTTAATTTCCTTGATGCAAGACCAAGTTTTAGCTCTGAAGGTATGTCTAATTAATGATAATTTTATATGATACTGTCACGTTTCTAGTTACATGAGTACAAAAAAATATATTATGATTGAAGGGTAAGAGCCGTGTGACACACAATCGGATTACGCCGAAAATTATAACGAAAATAATTTTACCTGTATGATACGTGAAAGAAATATAACGAAATTTTTCATGAAAATTTTCGTGGTAAAAATTAAATTCAAGGCTCAATATATGCCATATCAATTATTAATTTGCTGTATGTTTGGATGTTACTTGTAAAAACATGTGCTAATCCTTCAGTTTAGATGTTCAGAAATATAATTTTAGATTGCAAATATACCTGCCTGCCTACTAGGAACAGCAAATACTAAGCAGAAAAAGACCATTGATGAAATTTTTCAGAATATGTACCGGATTGTATATCTAACACCAGAGATGTGCTGTGGTGAAATGGGCAAAGGTAATTCAATTTATTTCCATTTTCCTAAATGAATTTCTATTGCCGATTTTATGTTTTAAAACGAATCTTTCAATGCAGGGATCATCATTCAGGTTTGCTTTTATTAATAGTGTGACTGTCTCACTTTGTTTCATTTTTTATCATTTATCATATTATTTCTTTAGTCAATTGTATTTTAGACTATTCTCAAATATATAAATTCAATACATATGATAGACTGAATGAAGTATAATTGTATGTTAACAACAAAGTAATGCAAGTAAAATAGATAAGATCCTTCCTTGTTCATCTGCACAAAAGGTCAAAAAATGTTGGAATAGTACTTTTTCTGTGCATTCTGATGATGCCATACAATTATAATGGATGCATTTTTATAGATCTTTTACGTGATATGGTGAGAAAGTTGAATATTGTGCTGATAGCTGTGGATGAAGCTCATTGTGTCAGCAGTTGGGGTCATGATTTTCGCATGCAGTACCGACAGTTAGGCGTTTTGAGAGAATTGATGCCAGGTGTCCCTATATTAGCAGTCACTGCAACAGCAACTCCAGTTGTGCAGAAAGATATCATCAAAGTTTTGAAACTTCAGTGAGTATGATCTTTCAGGCCTGCTGTTGTTTTCCTATAATACATGGGCTGTCAATGCAGGTGAAACGTCAGTAAATGGCGTTCAATAATCATAGGTGATTCTAATTATCGACCAGGATAAGTGTGATGAATCAAACATTTATATCATAATATTTTCTCAACAGCAAAATTGCGATTTCAAATAATGAAATTCCGTGCTGCTGACTGCCCCAAATCCACAGAATCAACAGATCGGTTTTAAGAATAATATCAACAACTCTCCTGCAATGTTTTTTGTGAGTGTAATTTTATTCCAGGAATGCTCAAGTCTCTAAATCTGGATTTGACAGACCAAATTTTTATTTCGAGGTTAATTATAGAACAGACGATATCAGGAGAGATTTTAGGAAATACTTGATTCAGGAAAAAGGAACGTGGAAATTCTTAGGATCCACGATTATTTACTGTATCACAAGAAAAAAAACTGAAGAGATGAGTGAGATGTTAACAGGTAATTCGGAAAAACTATGTCAATTATTCACTTGCCTAACAGCATGATGGAAACAAATATACAAAGTCCCATTTTGAAACCCAGAGATCAGGCCCGGACCTGGCATTCGTTCTACACATCCTCTGTTAGTCAGACAACACAATTGAGCAAGCACTTCTCTCAATCGATTCTAATGCTAATTGTTAGGTTGTGTTCCCTGAAAACCATTTTTCTTCTGAATTTAAAACTGCATACAATGTTTGTGTCTAGAGACGCCAATATGTTGGCTTTTGCAAGTAACTTGCAGTCTGGTGATTTGCAGTGTGTAACCAGATCTCTTGACAGTTGTTTATGCTTGTCACATTTTCTCCAATCAATCTACTACAACTGGACCGAAATATTGCGTTGAAACTTTAATAGGTTATGAAATGCATTGTTCATATGTAGTTACAGGAAAAAAATTTCTATTAAAATTTCACTCAAATGACTAATAAAAAAGGTGGTACTTTAAAAAAATAATTCTGGATTGCTTGACAATATTTCATTTCATTTCTCATTCTGTTTTCTAAACGTTATAGATGTAAGAATATAATCCTTAGATCGCGTTATCTGCGTTATCCACATTTTGATATTTATTCTGCCTGATTTATTTGTTTTAAATAATTCTACCACGACATAACATATCATTATTGTTTTGCATTTGCCATAATTTCAATCTGTCCAGTAATATTGATTCTTTCCAGACATGGGTATGGATTGCTTACCTTACCATGCTGGTCTCTCTCTAACATTAAGGAAGGATGTACATGAAAAATTTGTTAAAGATAAAGTCCCTGTGATAACAGCGACTATAGCCTTCGGAATGGGCATAGACAAACCGGATGTTCGAAATATTTTCCACTATGGTGTGTCAAGTAGTTTGGAAGGATACTTCCAAGAGGCTGGTAGAGCTGGAAGAGATGGTATGCCAGCTAGATGTGTTGTTTTTTGGAATGAAAGTGATTTTGTTACCTACAGGTGAATCTCTCAGTCATTCTGAATTAATTTATTTTAATCATAGTGAATATGCAAATCCTTGGCATAATAACTACAAGCTCTCAACTCAAATTTTATGAATCACCTATATGATTAATTTTAGATCAATATGGGCATATGCAGGATACGGTCAAAAAGTCCGAGAACGGAAGGAAAGGAGTCTTGCTGTTATCAACAATTACATATATAGCAATTTGTGTAGAAGAAAATTTATTATGGCCTATTTTGAGGATAACCCGAATATATTTGTTCCGAATCGTTTGGATTGCTGTGACATCTGCATGAAAAAGTATGTTAACAAAAAAAAACATGTTTTTCTCGAATACTACAACTTTTGTATTTGTGTGGGTCCACATTGCAAAACAACTACATCCACTGTGCTCGCCAGACAATGAAACTGTAAAGTCCATCATTTCAAGTCCCACGATAATTGGCGACGAACTATTGGAATCGCGAAATATTTCGAAATCCAGATATTGTGTTATTGTTGTTCCATGTCTATGATTTTTAATTCCTGATCTACTATGCAAATTCCTCCTGATTCAATATCAAGCCGCTTTTTATTGTACATCATTTGATAATATTGTCTACAGTGTGAATACAATACGCCTTAGCATCAAGTGTGAGAAGATTTTTGAATATATTTTCAGGAATATTAGGGAGGAGTCCATAGAGAATGAATATAATGAACTTGATGACAGCGGTGAATTCAATTTCACAGACCACACCAAGAAATTCCTCACTGCTGTGAATGAGCTGGAAGGACGGTTCGGTATGGTGACCTATATAAAATTCATTCTTGGTCAAAGAGAAAAAAAGCTTACCAGGTTTCTGGAAAGTCCACTATTTGGTTCAGGAAAGGATAAAAGTCAAACGTGGTGGAAGGAGCTAGGTGGGTTTCATGCGAAATAATCACACCAGTTAACGTACATTAACCTTTCTCTTATCCAAATACACTTCGAGAGTGTGTGGCACAAGTAAAATTCAAAATAATCATTTCAAGACTGAGAACTTAGATAACTTTGTAATAGGTAAATAAGTCAATACTTGAAAACTGAGCAGTATTCCAGTTTGTTCAAAGGTAGAGCATAAAAAATTATTGGTTTTTCGTTCACAATTTTTTCATGTACGTATGATGTCAGAAGAATGGATTTGAAAAGCACAATCATTACCCCTCCAATTTTCATGCCTCTGGGTAGGATGTCAAAATCTCATTACAATTATATTGTGTTATTCTAGTGACTAAATCTATTTCTTATGACTAAATTCTATGGTGCGTATGATATGATGATGACGTTGATGATGATTTCAGGTACTATGTTACTACGTGAAAAATATCTAGTCCAAAAATCATTTGGCGATTTCGGGTACAAGACATTGAATGTCACTAGACAAGGAAACAAGTTCTTGCAAAGTGTACATTCCAAGCTAGTCGCACGTCCTACTGTACCAATGTTAGCTGATTTCGAACTTAAGAGGTTAGGCAGTTATGTGTACAAGATGAATAGAATTTGTTAGGATGTCCGAATAATGCAAATCTATTTACGGTTTGGGAAACACACAGAAGAAAAATATAGTATCGACAACACCGGTAATCCGGACTAGTGCGTTTACCCAATAACGCCACGCTACTATATGCGAAATTGTTACAGCGAGGCTTGAGTTGCAGGTTATCAAAATTTACCGAACTGTAAATAAATTGAACTATTTGGACGTCTCTCTTGCGGTCGAGGGCTTGCTAAAACAGCATTTTTTTACAGCAACGTCTGGCTTAATAAGGACAAAATTGGTCTTGCAACAACTCAAGTAGTTTTTTCGAAGCAAGAGGTGGGTTGGATGCATGGGCCCAAGGATAAGCTGTCTGCAAGTCAACCGACGGAATCGAGTGCATCAATGCGTTTATCTCAGACGCAGTCGCTTTCGAAAAACCCTCAATTGTATTCGCACTTGATTGAGAAGAGGCGACAGCTTGCAGTGATGGAAGATTGTGCTCCATACATGATAGCTTCGGATAATGCGCTGTTATCTATGTCAGATGAAGTACCATCTACCTTAGAGCAGATGAGTAGTCTAAAACGTGAGTATGAGATAATTAACAGCTGGTCTTGGAGAGCCTATCTTACATTGTTGCCAAAATAGTTGGTAGGCATTTGGCCTCTTATCAAAGATTTATCGATGGTTTTGCATTGCCCGAGGTGGTTTTTGTCAGTTGGAAATGATATATATTTTTTGATTTTCAGTACATGGTTTTACACAAGCCAAGCTGAGGAAATATGGCCCTTTGTTTTTAAATGTAACAGCAACATATGCAAAGGAATTATCCAGCATGAAAACTGATCTCATTGATATACTGAAGTCGCATCCTCTATCATGTGCAAAACGCCTCACCAGTTCTGCAGTTGATTCCTTCACTCACCTCAACAGTGGACTTAGTTTTGAAGACATTGTGGAAAAAAGGTAAAACTATAGCCAAGTAGATAGATTTTTCCTTAAATTACTTTTTTTTATATGTAATTCGCTGTTTTCAATTTTATTCCAAAATGGTTTGTTTCATGTAACTGATATGGCTCAAAAATGTTTCTAAATGTATTGCCTGTATACCATATGACATAATGGTATAATTTTGATCAAATGTTCATATGAAAAAATTAAGTTTTATTACATTACATATCAGCGGATGTGTTCTTCCGAATTCTCGTAAATTATTCCGACACACTTTACTGACTTTATACAAATGCTGTTTTGTTTTCAGTGTTAAAAATTGGCCGCTAAAGGTTGTCCACATATTGTGGAAACATATGTAATACATTTTTAGACATTGATATACTTTTCATGAGAAAGCTACAAACAAACTAATCGTGGACTCCATTGTTTTGAGTGAACATAGCTTTGTTTATTTTTTGTAGATTTTTGAGCACTGCGACAGTCAAGGGTCACCTGTATGATTGTATGCTGTGGGGATATCCCATAAAGCTGGCTAATTTTGTATCAATGGATAACTTCAAGATCATACTTGGTGCAATAAAGAAAGGAGGTAGGTTTTAGGGTTGGAGATATATATTTATTTTAATTCCAAGTCCAAGTCACTTTTTTAACTCCTCATCAGTATGTTTTATATTTTTATGATGAAACTTGTTGGGATTTAAATAAAAACATGCTAATTGATTTTTTTTCATAGGAATGGAACTGCTGTCACACGTAAAAAACAATTGTCCCGAGGAAATTACTTATGATGAAATTAAAGCAGTTGTGCACTATGCTAGAGTGAGAGAACACGTTAAAAAGCTCGGAATACAATACATAGAATTCGAGGATTTTGACTATGATACCATTTCAACCCAAAACCATTCAGAACTGAATAGCGCGTCAGTAAATGGAATAGATTCAAATTCGCACTCTACATCTGAACCAGAGGATCATTCATTAACCCAGCTTATTGGGAATATGGAAGAAGCATATGATAATATTCCCACTCAAAGGATAATCGATAAGGATGCGAAAACGGAGACGGTCGCGTTGGACAGCGACTCTGAATCAGAGAACAAATCTGACGCTGATAAATTGTCTCAGTTCATCGCCGATTTGGAAAAAGCCTACCAAGACGTTTTAAAAACGTCAGTTGTCAACGATCAAGGTCATACTGAAATTAGTGACGATTTGAACGTTCCTGGGACATGCTCAGTCGGAAAAGTATCTGAAGACGAAGTGTTGCTCATTAATGAGGTCGAACAGACCCGAGACGCCGTAGAACCACTGGTAAAGAAAAGGAAAACTGATACGGATACTAAAACAGAAAATTCTCCAGAACTTGTTGGAGTTGAGTTTGAGACTAACTCCATAGACTATGCATTACTGGATTCGCCATAGGAAAATAAGTTTGTCCCATGTAACATTGAACTGCAAGTGTGAAATTTACTGTAGTGTATCACTACCATGAAAAAAGTTCATATTTGTGTATACTTGATTTATTACAGCAAAAGTTCGTTATATCTACTCATTCTGTAGTTGTTTGGTTATCAACAGTTAGATTGTGTCATCTATTTTTTATTTGTTTGTTATTTTGAGGCACAGTTAGATGGACCATTATTCATGTAATAGGAAAAAATGTTAAGGTGTTAAGTCCACAAACCACATTCGAACAGTTGGTCGACATTAACCTAGAAATAATCGATCGTCACTGGCTAAAAAGCATCGTCACTCTGAAAAATTGGTTTTTACACAGGTTACATGTAAACTTTAATGAATTTAAAACTGGATTTTTCCATTCTTTAATAGTCCCATGAAATTTAAATTCTGTTGTATTGCTTTCGTGTACTACATTTATTGGATAGACTCGATTACTCATGACTTAAAGTTCATCATTACACCACAGATTTATCACTAGAAGATTGAGGGAAACTTCGGGTCATCAACGGAATGCCTTCAAGATAATTCGTTTCTCAAGATATTAATTTATCGAGATTTATCATATCCAGCAAGAAGTCTGGGATTATTTTTTTTTTCGGGTTAAGGGTGGAGCAAGGTGATGAAAAGGTTTATGATTCGTTTAGAGTCAAGTATAAAAGAACTGTAGCAGGGAGCTTTGAGTTTGTTGATATCTGTGGAATACAATTTATTTACGTTTGAAACATAGGTTTACAATGTGTTCCTCATGATCGGAGTTGTTAAGAATTGTTTTGTTTTAATTTTTTTAAATGGCTTTTTTCGTCATATACTTCGTCTTTAATTTTTTATTGTTATTGAATAAAATAGATATCCATTTGTGATGTCGATGTGATATATTTTTGTAAGAAGATACACTATGTAATATAAAATTTCTGCTTATATCTACTTTTACTACCTATGGTTGTTCCTATGATAAATTTCCATATGGTTGCAGTCTCCACGAAAACCTGAAATATTCCATTATGATAGGATTTTCACAGTTCCGCATTTCTTATCAAGACAACAAAAATTCTGCTTACCCACTGGTGCCAGATATCGTCTAGTTACTGCATTTTCATATACATTGACGGGTTCAGATTCGAGTCTGTTAAATTCCTCTATAATCCTACTGCTGTTGAAGCCATTCGGTGCTGCTAAAATGATAATATAGATGAAAGCATCTTGTTATCAAATAATTTGCTTCTCATTTAGGCAGCATTGAGCCTTGAAAGCATTGCTTGTACGCTACAATAAAGACATTTACAGCGATTATCAATGTATATAGCATTTAAGTTTATAACACGTTTAATTATTCAAATTCAATATTATAAACAGTACTGACAGAATTTCCTTTAGCATGTAAAATCAACCTATAAGAAAAATACAAAAGATGAAACTCGAATTTATGAGCGCGCGAATCTCCCGACGCTTGGCAACGCGGCCATTTTGCAAGATCGGGTTATAGTCCAGTTAAATTAGCATTTTAAATTATCAACATTTTTATGCATCATGTCGCAACGAATTCCAGACAGTAGTGGTGATTTAAATATAAACCAGTTTCCTTTTCAGATGCCGATGAAAAATCATCAAGATGTAGTCTTAGTTCAGGTAATATGCGTTGGACGTAATCACTTCGCGGTCGGTACTGTGAATTAAGCTAATTGCGGACACTTTACAATTTTAACATTGTATAAGGCTAACTAGAGGATGAGTAAAGATATCAGGGATAGTTAATATAATTATGTCGGGTTGTGGAAAAAACTTAAAACAAATTAACGCTACTGCATATTCTCCACTATAGACCCGACCTGCAACCATCCGCAATATACATGTTTCGATCATAACCTAGACTCTCGTAAGTGCAGCGCGTCCGGGATCGTAGATATTTGCCCAGATACAATTTGCAGTATTTATGTCCAACGCGTATCATTTGAACTGACATTTAAACGTACGAACATTGTTCTCGTCGCACGCGAAACATGTTTCCAGATGGTGACTAGCTTGCCGGATCACTTCTACGAATATCGTCGCTATTCGCCTCCATTCGCTCATGTGCTGATTCTGAAAAAACAGTCAAAAATCACCTTCACAATTCTATATTGTTATGTAATAAATTTACGTTATCAATCGCACTCAGATCAATGATACAAGCATCTAATTACAGAACAATTATGGCTTTTCAGTCATACAAAACGTTTTGTTATATTTCCTGATGGCTGCTAATTGAAACTACATATGACTGATTCATATATCTTTATTAACGTTTCGGTTGCTTCGGCAGCCTTTTTCAAAGATCAAAATATAATTAAAGTAAAATTACCGGCTTTTAATGGAACAGTCGTATTTTCAAATAAGCTCCTAGCATCAACTATTATAAAAGCCAGATGGAAAAGATTTTCAGGCAAAATTAAAATGCCCTTTTTTGGGATTCAAAAACAATACGGAAGCCTGGAGAAAAACTTATGGTCCATCTGTGGGTTTCAAGAACGTTGATTAGATCTTTCTTTAAAGCATAATCAACCAAATTGGGTGACACTCTACCGGGGAGTCACAAATACAATCAACGCATAACCTCAATAGAGAACAAAAGTATCTATTAATACTCCATCACCTACCTGGATGTTGAAAAACAACGGTAACATGGACGTTGGAAGAGTATTGCCTCTGAGCTCGTCTGCGGGAGATACCTTTATGACAGTGTCTAGCAAATTCAGAAGTAAAGATGTGAGTGTTAAGTGCTTCGCAGTTAGTTCTTGTTTCAAAAGACCCAATACGTCTGTTGCGATCATTTCGGGAGGAACGTTACCGTTATCATCTGTAATATTAACAGATATCTTAGACTACATAGAGTTAGATCGGCTGAAAGACCGTTTTGCAATAACTCAATAAACTGAATGTCGACACTGAGATGGTGATTTGCAGGACACAAGGGTTAAAAACTATATGTACCCCTTCTAGTTACGATCTGATTCTTTGCCAGTAGTATCTGGAGTACCACAAGGCTCAATTCTTAGGCCAATACTTTTGAATATCATCTCTCTCTCTCTCTCTCTCTTTCTCAGGTCGTGAAACACAGTGAGATACCAAAAGTTTGATTTCGGACTCCCATTGTCTATAAAATGTTGAGTATCACGACGTTTCGATTGATGTGCTATCTTCAATCGTCTTCAGGTGAACGATTGAAGATAGCACATCAATCGAAACGTCGTGATACTCAAAATTTTATAGACAATGGGAGTCCGAAATCAAACTTTTGATAAATCCACCTTGTCTACATGTTTTAAACAACAGTGAGATACATTATTCATTTAATCCTAAAAGTAGATATCTCTATTGCCCATACAGAGATTAATGAAGATTTCCAGTCCATCATAGCTATCTTGAATAAACTCTGTACTATAAATCCTTCAAAAGCTAATGAAGGTTTCCGCTGTTAGAAATGCTGAAGGTATAATTTAATTGAAAATGAATGATTTTTGATGAAAAATTTTGGTGCACTACGCTGATTTGTTTAATGAGCATTTTCGTAATGTCTATATGAAAAAATTATACCCAGATTCCATATTCGTAATATGAATACAAAGTATAGAGATTCATTCCTCTACAATGCTCAAAGATGTTATAATAGAATACCTGAAAGACTCAAGAATCTTGACCATGATCAGTTTGAATTTTTGACAAAATTATAAATTTTGATGATCAAATTACCTACTCCAAAATATCTACCATCATCTTTATGAGTTATGAAGAGATAATTTAGTTGAAAATTGATAATTCAATTCCAGTCAACTCTACGCACTTTAACCAAATCCAATCTCATGGTATCAAAATCTTGCATTTTTGTTTTTGACAGTTGTTTTTGAACTTCAAGCGACAAATAATTTGCTCGAAATATAAGAAGCTCATTTTTTTGTGATTTCTGTCGTCGACTTTCGAAAGTATTTTATTAAGGAAAACGAGTTTCGAAATCGATTCTTGAAGTTCTAATCGCGCTTTTTCATACTCTGCCCATATCTTCTCACTTATCACTGCATTTACAAGCCTCATGCATTTTTTCCATACTCAGTCATTTCTTTCACTTCAGATTTCGATTTGAAGTTCCATTAAAATTTCAAATATCTCACACGTAACTCACCTAGCACTAAAGACTGTATCGTTAGTGGTATCAACGGCTGCTGCAATCTCGTCAAAAAGAGATATAGCGCCTGTGAGGCCTCCAGACGCCAGCCAGCTTGCAACATCCCTCTGATATGACCTGAATGGCCTTTCTGGATGGATCTCAAAATTTCCTCCACAACACCTTGGTGGACAGCTGCACCCGCTCGGAACAACCAACCATGGCCCAGAATGTGTACATCTGTGTTTGAAATTAATTTGATTGAATTTTGCTAATCTGTTACAAAGTTGTTTTGGGAAAATATCTGAATACGAATATTAATGTATGTGATGAGAGGATTTCACAAAAATACGAAACTTGCTCTGCATGAATTGTGTGAGTAATAATAACCTATAAGTTAAACTAATCAAAAAAAATGTATGATGGATAACAAAATCATCTTTTCTTGCTATAAGCCTCATTAAAGGTATAATATATATTTACTTACTTACTTGACCTTAGTGATACTACAATTTCCCTGACTGCTTCCAAACTCTGGTCACTTATGATATCCCTCTCTTTGCACCAACCAAATTTTGAAAATCTATAAGTGCAATTAAGATTACTTAGTTATTTGGATATTTCAAGAATTTTTAAATGAGATGATAATGATGCTGACGATGATGATGCGTGTGGTAGGTTACTTTCTTGCCTGTTTTTATTGTCAGGATCATAACAGAGTTTACCAGCGTTCGAAATTTGATACAATACCTACACCTACAATTTCATAATACCGAAAAATAAAATAATGCAGTTAGAGTAAACGCGACTCTAAATTCCATTCAAATTAATAATGAAGCAGTTGCCACATCATTCATCTAGTTTTCTAAAGGTCTTGGGACTATATAAGACTATGGCTTCAGTCAAACTAAGATCGTCGACCCTTTTCCTATCGAAATTATTCCACTATGGTCCATTTCACTCATAGATACACTGTATGAAAATATATTTAGAATGAAAAGAGCATCCCAAGATAAACACTTGGAGCTGAATAAAAATAGAGAAGTTCGGATCAATTCAAATACATCATATTGAATTGATAGGAATATATAACTATTGACTATGGTAACATGCTCATTTAAAACGTATTTCCTTATTTTTTCGCATAGTTGTTTATATTTGTTCTCAAAGATCAATTGATTGTCAATAGTGGAACATGCATGAACTTCCGTTGCAAATTAGGTCATTATGTCTGTAAAGTATTACAAGGTAAGATATTTTTGTATACGATTATACATCATCTACTGCAATAAATGCTTATATTGGAAAATAATATACATAGATACAGAGTTATGTAGGTCAAAACAATATTGCAGAAATACAATAATACAAACAAAAAATCTTTATTGTTTTTATTCTACAGATGACATAATTTTCTATAATGGAGGTAGATTTCCAACGTTTTCTATGCATAGATAGCCCAAATACGTGATGCACGGATCCCAATCTTTGACGGATCGGGGAGGTTAAGGAAAATATTTGGATCTGAATGTATCCGGATCCGGATCTCAATACAGGAACCGGATTCAGATCCGGTTCCAAGATTCGGATTGCGGATCCGGATCTCTGATCTAGTCAGAAATTCGGATCCAATTACAGACAAGTTTAGGCTAAACACGTAACATGCATGTCTATAGCAGGTCTGATGCATTAATGTTTACAGTGCATGAAAATTCAAAGTTACGATTTTGTCACAATCTTCTATTTAATCATTTTATTCTCATATTAAGAATTATTATTTGCTTTTTCGTTCTATTAACTATGAAAGCGTGTTTTTTTAACTATAATTTATTTAGATAATATGCAAGACACCGACTACGAAAATCCATATAATTCCGGTGTTACCGTCTGTCCTAGAATAGTAAATGATTTGTTTCGAGTTGTGTTGATTATTATTATTGACAGTTTTTTAAACGTATGGCGCTATTCCAAATTACACATGTTTTTTTATTATTGACGTGAATTCCTTATTATGTAGATAAAATTATCTGGAGAATGTGCTACTTTTCGAAAATACTGTATATCCTCATAAATTTCAATACTATCACGAAGTCATAAAATTACAAAACAGTGTTTTTCAATGTTTCTTTTGTCCAGCCAGGAGTAATAACCTTTCGTTGCTTTAAGAATGGAAGTTTCAACTCCACCATACTACATTTTACGATTAAAATATCAAGTTTACAAAATATACAAAGGAAATCTCCAAATTCAATCACGTTCGCACATCAACCTGTGGAAAAGCCTTCATGAATTTCATAAACAACTGTGTAACACGTAGTTAACTCAAAAAAAAGTATGAATTACTAGATCAGTCAATAAAATGATGTGTGACGTGAAGCAGTGTCTTTTAATACTACTATATTCGGTCCAAATATACCATTTTGTAAGCAGTAATCAAGAAATCTGTGACCACAATGGAAAATCGGACAATAAAACTACCGAAGCCGCTGAAAAAAAGACAAAAACAGTCTTGCAACCCAGGTACAACCCGTACCTGGACGAAGGAACGCCAACGGAAGATCTGATGAAGAATTTCAACTTCAATTACTTCGATCAAAATAGAATAAAATCCAAAGATGACTTTTACGCGATGAGTTCTGATGAAATCGGGATACCCATGGCGCGTCCACCACAACCGAAATGGCAAGCGGAGGGTACTGCATATCGAAGTGGTCCACAAGTCTTGCCGGATGTTGTGATGACACCAGAAGAGCCACTCAGAAGAAAGTTGGCGCCAGAAGTGTTGGCAGATGATGAGAAGCAACTGGGCAGATTCCTGGTGGAAGACACTAGACGTGTTATTCACATGATGCACCCAAATGACGAATACAAAGGCTATCGACCTCTGCTGCCATCCCCGGGGTATTCGTATCGGCATCCGTCTGGGATTTCATACCCGTACAGTGAACCAACCAGGTGAGGGTATTCCCCAGTGTGCTAAGTTTTTACGGGTTACTCTGGCCTCACATATACAGGGTGTTACTTAATGATAGGCTATAATTCCAAGGGCGGAACGGCGCAGTCTTGAACCAAATTCAAGTGAAAAAGTTCATGTAACCCAAAAGTATGGTTCAAGATGTATTTCGTCAATTTTTCAAAAAAATTTCAGAGATCCGTATAGTTATTTTGTTAAAATTTGTTAATACTAACTAGAAAATGTGATGAAATCCAGTGGCGTCTCGGGGGGAATAATGTTGACAGAAAATATGTACACAACTATGACTTATAAAAAATTGTATATTTATTTCGGATTAAGCAGCTAAGAATACAACTTTTTTTGTCTTTTGATACATTTTCGTATCTTACTACGTTTTCTAGGGAAAAAAACTAAAATCACACCATTACATGTCGATAAATTCTTGAATTAAGATCATTTTAATTATCGACATGAAATAAAGTGGATTAATTTTTTCCTTCTTTTAAATTTGTGGAGACTATTCATATTATATATTGTTTCCCTGGAAATTTATAACTGGGATTTGCAAAGAACAAGCACATGATATATGTGCTTTCTCCATATTTCGAGAACAGTATAATTTGAATGACAATAAATAATTACTTAAAAATCAATTTTCCGATCTTCGAATACACTTCACCATTCGAGAGAACACAAAAAGTACAGAAAAGGAGCAGTAATGATGAAATTAAATGGCAGTTAGAGTGTTATTTAAAAAAAATTATTTGTGGAATATAAATAAAATATTTATCATACGAGTCAAAAGTAGAATAAAAATCAAAACTAGTTTTTGCTAATAGTAATGTTGAATATCTATACAAATGAAACTAACTATAAATTGTTGTAATTGTAATTGAAATGGAATTGAGAAAAATGGCTATATTCTTGCTCATGCATTACAGGTACAACTATCAACCAAGACCACACCCCTATGGATACGTCAATTCGCAAAGGAATTACATCAATAAAGAATTTGACCATCCTGCCTATCAATCTTCAGGTCCCCTATTGACCCCTCCACTACCTGGTCCATCCATGTACTCACCACCAGTACCACACCCAGTAGGTCCACCTTTACCAATATATAAAACTCCTCCAATGCACCATTCAATACCAGCAACTCCCTCGTCGCCGGTAAATACCCAGGAAAACATGCTTCCAACGTTTGTAACCAATACCGTTAAAGGAAATGCAGACACTCTGGATAATGGTATTGCGAAATCTGAAGGAATCATCAACCCAGCCCAACTTCCAACATTTCTAGCTAACGCCGTCAAAGAAAAAGACAAAAACGATGCCGTAGAAGCAAAGAGAAAAGATGACAGCTCATTGAGAATTGAATTAGATCTCGATGAGCAAACAAACAAAGCTAAAGGACAAGCTGATGTTCAAGTCAACCCAGAGATTCCAATAGCAGAACTACATCCTGCAGCTTTGGAAGATCATGATCCAAAAACTGCCTTAGAAGGCGAAAAAAGAATTGACAGTCCGGTAGAATTGTCCGTAGATAAGAATTCAGAAAAATCTGACGACCTAACAGCAGAGCTCTTTAAACAACTACAAGAGCTGCTGAAAAGTGACGTATCACAACGAAATACCTCACTGGTAGAAGGTGATACAAGTAATTTGAAAGTAGAATCGTCCAATGATCCAACTGCCGAGATATTGAAGCAATTAGAAGATCTGCTGAAACATGAAGAACCACAACTAAATACAACGCTTGTAGGAGGTGATATAAATAGTTTAAAACCAGAATCTTCAATGATTGATGGTATATTGAAAGGCGACAATCCAGAAGAAACTGCTGAATCTCTCAAAACGAATACTTTACCAGTGAAACGAGCTCCGGGTAAAGATTACACTGACATAATAAATGCCATAATGAAAACAGACAACATTGCAGATTTGGTGAATAATCCTCTAATTACAACAGACGCCTTGAAAGAAATAGCACAACAACTGAACATACAACAGGGAAATGAGGATAGCTTAAGCCCTTTATTGAATGATGAACAAAACGCTATACAGTTCAGAGAAGAAAAAGATGCTGATCCTGACGTACACAATGCTCCTGATATCACCAAAGCAGATCATTACACTGATGTGATTAGTGCTATAATTGAAACGGACAAAGTGGAAGATCTGGTCAATAATCCTAATATCGCGACAGATGTTTTGAAAGAAATAGCAGAGATATTAGATACTGAACAAGACACGCCTGACAGTGGAGGAAATCTTTTGAACTTGACACAATTAGCGAATGAACCTCTTTCTCCCCTTGAAGCTGTCACAGGAGCTATTGCCCAAGCTTTGCAAGAAACTAATCAAATTCGTCAAATTGAGCAGGAAAGTTTCCGCGGGCTAAACCCAATTGGAATCGAAACTGAGAGTGGAGAGGTATTACCTATGCCTAATTTTATTGCTCCATCCGCTTCGGATGCTAATGGGAGGACAAAATCAGGATGTCCTGGCAAAAAACCTACGACACGCCCAAGGAGAAGAAGTAAAACATTGGCAAGAGAAGATGAAGGTCTGTATAAATTATGTTTATAATTATTTCTGAATATTCACTATGTTCTGGCTAATGGAAAATCGTTTGATTATGCCCCACAATTTACAGACAGCTTAAAAGATCTTTAGTTTTTTATATGGTAAATGTAATGAGGATTTTTTATGAGCTGTAGTTTTATAATTTTCCTCTCAATATATCATCTTGTCATGTAGACATAACTGAAGGGTATCAAAATACTAAAATAGGTGTTGTGTTGAAGATCATTAATGAACGATGAGGGCCAATATCTTGTTGTATGTTTTCCCATTTATTTTTTTTTACTAAGTTATTCCATTTTGATTCCAGGTAAAGAGCTTTACTTTATGGGAAATACAAACAAGCTGGTGCGCATTCCTAAATGCCTGTTGGAAAAACCGCTATTGTCCAAACTGATTGCAGCAAAAATAATTTAAGGGCCAACCTAATGAACAGAAGAATGTATTTGTATTACAAACCCAAAAGCAACATACTATTTTCATTATATACAGGCGTATCGTGATTTCTTAACGAAGCTAAACTGTTCATACTGGTGGTATATTTTTTCTGATGGGTTCATGACGTCTTACGAAAAAGTCGTGACATCTACCCGAAATACTAACCTTTTTGATTAAGTTAAATTTTTGCATTACTCTGGCAATAAACGTTAGGAAACTCACTTTGAGTTTGTTTCAAGTGCATGATTTCGTTTTGTGCTATCAAATTTTCGTTTTCAAATAATCCATGTATAACTTTTTATCGATAATAGCATTCAAAAAAACTTATTTCCACAAGATGTCCTTATGAAAAAAATCAATGATTCAGATATCTGTAAACTCCATATTTTTTTGATAGAAACTGCAAACACAAAAATATACTATTAGGATAAATATGTCCATTTTGCATTCCTGAGTTCAATGAAACAATAGAGAACAGATAGTAGTATAGTTGCATATTTCCATCTCAACTTAAAATAAAATAATGCTTTATAGGTATACATTATTATAATATTCTTGCGGGTGAACTACATTTTAATTATTTATCTTATTTATTATTAGGTCATAGTGTACTATCAAGATGATCATTTATTATAATGTTAGGTTGAAATAAATGCCATTGTAATCGTTATAAAATTGCACTTTTATTTACAACCTCAATCAGCATTCATATTGTAAATGGTAAATAATATATCGTATAGGCCCAGCGTCATATTTTGAGGACACACATAGTTTCATAGCCTTACAAAAAGAACAATATGAAATAATCAATTGATTTGTCATGAAAAACTTTCTGTTATCCACAACTAATCATTCACAGAAGCATAATCACTTACCAGTAAAACTCAAACACAGTAACACTCAGTATAATTTGACACTGCAAGGGTTAAGAAAAGTATATACATTCGTATAACGCTACTTCGCAGAGCAAAACAACTGTCGACTTGTGGTAGTTCAAATCGACGGGAATTAGTTCTAAAAGACCTACGAAATGCGCAAATTTCACAGTAGTAGCGTCATCCACCTAAAATTGCATTAAGTACGCACTGTCCTCAAGAGAGGACACTGGCCGCTAATGGGTTAATATCTGACATTTTTGAGTTGAGTGGATGCAGTAACTCCGTGAACGCTCATAGTAGAATTGACAGCAAAAAAATGACATAACTGAGAAGATTGACTGAAATATATTTACTAAAGATAAAATGAATATGCTTTTCATGTCAAAGATAAATGCGTCTTGCGTAAAAGTTCCAACCATACCTCTAATAAATATGACCTTGCAGCGACAACTACTTTTCTGATAACATTTTGTCATGAACCTACTGAACTTCCTGGATATTTGAAACTCCATAACTTCGTCCGGACTGAGGTGAGTGTTCGAGTCACGATTGCGGGTGGAATCGTTACTTTCTATGAAAGTACACGTACTGATTGCCTTTACATCGATGAATTCAGGTGTTAAATAGATTAATTCAGCACTTTCCCTATTCACGTATTTGCTTGGAAACAAGAAGAACAATGCCCGGTATAAATGAAATCAGAGATTTACGAAGCTCTCATATATCCTCAAAGTAAATGTTAATATTTTTACTTGTTTTAAATACTGGCTGTAATATTCATATGTTATGTTGAAGCGGGTATATATTTGAGCAAAAAACGCCAAATTAAAAACTTTAAAGGAGTTTTGCAGTGCTGAGTAGTCAAATTATTCAGATGAATGAATGAATATATTGGCTTTTTCATGGATTACTGGAATACTGAGGTACTTGTGTAATGAGTTGGACTCATTCCATGGTGCATCCGGGAAGGTTCGGAGGATTTTTGATAAGGGTCTTTGTATGATGACTGTGTTCGACTTACTGGCACAACTCCAGAGATCTATTCCATATGTCCAAATTGGTTTTATAACAGTTTTGTAGATGAGCAGCTCATTTTCAATTGATAAGTGTGATTTTTGACCTATTAGCCAATTGATTTCTTTGATTCTCAGGTCAATTTGCTTTTTTTCTTCATTATATGTGTTTTCCAGTTCAATTTTCCATCAAAGTGAAGTCCAAGATATTTGACTAGGTAGTTATTTTTGCGGTATATCGATTTGGTTAAGGCTGACTGCTGGGCAATTACCTTTCTCGAATGTAAACGTTATAAATATGCGAGGATACGTTAACTGAAGATTCAAATGAATAGATATTTTCACAAATTTAGTTTGACCGCCAAGTGATCTGATATCTGCAAGTTGCATTAAAAATGTTCCTATAGTGACTAAGAATATTTCAATCCAAATTTCAGTCGATCACTATGAGTATTAAATGTTTATCTACCTGATTGCAGTGATTATTTTCAAATGCATATATTCCACAATCTTTGCGACCAAATCGAAAAAGCACGATTACCCAATTCTAAACATGATAAAATGAAAATATTACCAAAATCTAGCAACCTACATCCAAGGGTAAGTTTTTTTAGTCCAGTAAAACAATATAAAAATTACACAGAATTTCTGATTATTTCTGTACATGTCTTGATTTATCCTTTTTTATATATAATTTCTGGCAAAGACAGAAAGCCTATTGTGCACCAGAACCGCTGTGAAAGGTTGAACAACTATTCACATTCCCTGGCGGCTCGTTACATAACGCTGAGATTCTCTAAAAGATTGAATTTTTAAGGAGGTTGGAAGTCCAGCCTGGTGGAGATGAACCTTTTTGACCTTGAAGTGTTCGTTATCCTAATGGCCTTCAGTGATTATTATTATTACTATTTGTAATGTCTGGTGCGTTAACTAGACATATTGCTCTTCTCTAGATTGATTACATCCACATGTGAGCAGCATTTCAAAAATGGTAATATCTGAGCCTTGTAGAGTAATAGTAACTCTCAGGGGAATATAATTCTATCTTCCTGGGGTGGAAGCTTAGCAAGACTGGCTACATTGTCATGCCTAGTCATATTATTGACGATATTAACCGCCAAAAGGAAGATAACTCAAGTATTCCATCTTCACAGATGACCGACCAGCGTGAGATTTTCTTCAGGGTGTTTGAGTCTTGTGTTTATTGATATCAACTCTATGTATATAACAATTTCTGGTGTCTTTTTTGATCTGGATATTATGGCGTTGCCAGCCATGCAAAGACGTTGTTTTTGTTCGGAACTGCTGAAACTACACGTTTCCACACTGCCTCCGTAACCTTTTTGCTGATCTGTAGTAGCTGTGCATGTTTTTTCCTCTTCTCAGGAATGGTTTGCACAAGTAAATGATAATATAATAAGTAAAATATTTCCAAATCAAAATACTCAGTCTACAAAATAACGTGCGCTTTAAAAAAAGTTATTATTATTTTTACTATTAGTACAGATACTGACATCTTCAGGTTTATCAAGACCAATTCCTAAGATTACCGATCTATAAAATATAACTATTTGTTTAATATCGTGCATCCGTTCGAACCTTGACGATGTTTTGACAATATGACCGTGTGAACTATTTCCAACAAATAACATACACAGACAAAACAATCTGCTTAGTTGCAGAAACGGCATATAAAATCATTACTCTATCAAAATTGCAATCAGTCTCGCGTTAACAGCTAGATAATGCATCTTCTATCGTGTCTGTTGGCGTTCGCAGTGGTCGCGTCGACCTTTGCGTCGGAGATCGAAGAACATCACTTCAACAAAACTAATGAGAAAGATTCAGAGGTGGGGACCACGCTCGGAGAAGATGTACAGGCCGAATTAGCGAAGGAAGATGCCGTCGAAGATAAACTGGAAGAAATCTCCAGGTGAGAACATTTGTGCAGTGCATATGCCAATATATTCAAGCTGAAGATTGAGTTCCAAACTTAGTGTCTGTCATTTGTTTACTCACTTAAGTGTGTGCTCTCCACTATGCACCAGACCTGCTAGGCATGCATATTTCGTCTTTAGCCTAGACTCTTCAGTATAGCCTGGCGATCTCACTGTAGAAAGCAATTGGGTGGTATAAACGTAACCCAGTCAAGTGCTTTCGAAGAACAAGGGATGCGCTATAAATCAGTTCACCTTTGTTGCTTCAAGACAGTCCAAGTGGAATGATATATTTTCTTGATGTTTCATGAACCCCTCTAAAAGTCGGGAACTAAAATTCTAATTTTTATGGTATTTTCACACTAAATTATTACTTTGAGAAGGCAGAAAATGTTTTATTGTTTCGAAAAGTGATCGTTAAAAAAACCCTCAAATTTGATAAACGAACGTTTTTGAGGTTTTGAATTCTTTTGGTTGTGAGAAGTGTAAATTTGATTTTTTTCGATGTTCTATCATCTAGACATTTTAACAGAATATTCTCTGTAAAGTTGTTATTGAATATCGTAATCGGATTTTCGAGCTGCTGATTTTCGAAATATTGAAAATTATGGAAGCTTATGACAACTTCAATTTTATGCGTTAATTTCTGAAGCTTATAAAAGATCTAGTGATTTTTTTTTAATTTTTCTTAAAAATTTTACTGCAACTTTATAAGTTTTAAAAGTGTTTTTAACCCATGTAGCGCACCATAAATATCCGCGCCATCAAAATAGTGGTTTGCTCGAAAAAATGAGCTATTTACCCTGCAGTTCAGCGATTAAGCGGTTATGAATATTGAAAACTGCACCCATAAAATCAAATAATTTTTGTCATAGACAACAATGCTTTTGGAATTAAGTCCAATGCTACCACCTACTTAATAGAATCCTTTGTTTTCAGAACACCGCATGGCGAACAAGACCCAGGCAAGAGACGTAAGAAGTCCGCGACAACAACGTTCTGCGTGGAAATTAGACCGAGCGGTGCAGAAACAAAACCTTTCCAGATATGCGAGACTCCGGAGCAACAGAAGCCTCAACCACCACCACCACACTATCAAACATATCAACCGCAACCACAACCAACCTACCAACAACATTATCAGACCTACCAACAGCAATCGCGACCCACCAAGGCACAGTTAATAGATATTCCTCAAGAAGTACCTCAGCAGCCAATGAAAAACTTACCTGGTGAGCATAAATATGCTAAAAATGTGTGTCTATAGACAATGGAATATTGAAATGTAGCATTCAAATTATAAATAATAATGTATCTATCTTTGACCTGTAGGTTTTGGCGGCAACGCACCAGTGAAAGTATACGCGCCCATCCCGGCCCCCGCATCTGGACCGAAGCCCTACAGCGCCCACTACCGGCACGCCAAAGAAGACGAGGCCGAAGACGTGTCCGCCGCGAAGTCCGCCAAAGTTGTCGGCATCACCTCGCGCTCCAAAGAAACGGCCGAGGAGATAAAGGAGCACGAGTCTCACAACACGCGATCCTCATACGGGGAGCACTTCATCCCAGCCACTTCGTACATTCCGATGGCCCACAACAGGCCCACCAGCCACCACTCTGGACACAACGGTCTCGTCATCACCTGCCAACCGAACCTGGCGGGGTACGCGCACAACGTGCCATCTAATGTCCACCATCCGCCAGCAACAACTTACTACAGGTCAGTATTCAATAATAATAATTATTATTATCAATCGAGGACTGCAAGAGTTACCTATTTAATTGATATCGCTATCCCCAAGAAGCACCTATTCTGTCAGTCACGGATCTCACATCAATCACATTCACACCACACATACAACAATTAGGACTAAACTAAGTAGGCTATTTATCACCCTTACAGGTCATCAACCAGCAGGAGTTACGGACCCTATGGAAGACCACACGCACCCGTCCGGCCAGTTTACGGATATTACCCACCTCAGTCTCAACCACAACAGCAGCAGCAGCAACAACAGCAACAACAGCAGCAACAACAAACCTTTAAAGTTCTACCGCAACCCCAACCAATATTCGCAGTTCCACAACAACAGCCTCAAAGGGTAATACCACAACCACAACAAACTTACGGAATTGCACAACAGCCTCAAAGAGTTCAGGTAGCTCCCGTAACTCCCTGGATCGAAATCGACCGAAATGAGCCAGCACCAGAACCAGTTCCAGTGCGAGGCATTCCATCAGTGGCACCCCAGCTTCCGACACAGTCACCGTACCGCCCTCCTCAGTCTAGCTATGCTGTACCCTCTCCTCCACCTGCACCCCAGCCCAACTACCCTGCACCAGTACCTTCACAACCTGCACCACAACCCACTTACCCTGCACCAGCTCCACCACGACCTACACCACAACCCACTTACCCTGCACCAGCTCCTCCACGACCTATACCACAACCCACTTACCCTGCACCAGTTTCTCCACAACCTTCACCGCAACCCTCCTACCCTGTACCTCCTCCCCCACCATCTTCTTCCTATCCTGCTTATCCTTCTCCCCAACCCAGCTACTCAATACCGTCACCTCCCGTTCCTCAGCCTACTCCAACCTATGCACCTCAACCTCAGCATCCCGGTTTCGTACCACCTTCCGTGTACAGAGAAGCTGAACAACATACGAAAACTGAAGAGAAGCACACGAACAAAGAATCGCACACCATCAAGAAAATGGAGGAGATATCCAAGGAAAGAGCGGCAGGGACACCATGGGAGAAAGAAATGGGAGTAGTAAAGGAGGCCGAAAAGACCAATGATGCGATGGTTCAACAATGGAGCCCGATTATGAGGTCGGATGGAAATACTGAGGAATCCCACCGTGATGATGCAGCAATGAAGTCAGATGGGGATCATGAGATGAGATCTATTGGAGACCATGGCACTGAAGGTGGGAGGAAAGCATCAGATTCATTGATGAAGCAGGTCTGGAGAGGTGGTGATACAGACAGTTCTAAAGAGAACGAAGTTGCTCATGGCTGAGTCGTGACTGTTTGTACAGAAATATTTATTTTATTTATTTTTATTTTAAATTTCAATAGTTTCTCAATAAAATACTTTCTAAGAAATTTACATGTTTCTTTTCTGCATGTCCAATATTTCCAAAGCTATACTACAATCAACAGGTCTAAAAACTGATCGAAGTGATAAACTTATACTACTCACGTAAAATACAGATTCTACCTACTTGACGATAGCACGAATAGCACTTATCCATAACAGTTAAATTAGCAGTGATTTGTAGTAGTAGCTTCTGAAACCGAGCGGAATTAAATAAACCCCCTTCAGAAGAAACCACGCCGCAAATGCCGGACAACAGTGAAAATTAAATAATTCAATCATCTAGATTGTAGATTTTGAAACATTCAAATACATGGAAAATTTACAGACAGACGGAAATGGTTTATCGTGATGTGCATGCCATGAAACATGAAGAAAACAATATCTAAATTGATATTTATACAATAATGATGATTCAAGTTGAGTTTGACGGTAGTTTTTTAGTGCAATAAATGCATCAGACGCTCAAGTGTAATTTGTAGTAAAAACGCTCAATGCTTAACTATTTTTGAATCAATTGATCGATTTAGAAATACAGTACAATATCTGTTATATATAATGCAAGATTTTTGCGCACTGATAACTAAATATTGTATTAATAATTATTCTATGCATCATCGATAGAAAGTATTTTAGCATGAATCATATGAATGAAAGTAACGCATATTTTTGTAGTTTTGGGTGGTATTTTTCAAAAATATTCTTCACCCTGCGGTGCACGCTGTTAATACGTAAATAATTTCTAATTAATACGTTAAGATGTGAAATCCTACCTTGAAATGCATTGACCCATCAATACCGCCAATCAATTTCCCATTTCTTAATTCCACTTTTTTCCTGATTTTCGATACTTCAAAATTGACAAATGCAAATACTTTCTGACAATTTATTGAACAATGAACCATGTGTACAGGAAGATGTAATTTTACATTGCCATTACAATGAAACAACCACAAACTTTGAAACAGATCGAAGAAACCGAATCATAATATAATAATCGATTTATAGTGGTCCTTCAATCCAGAAAAACACAACATAACTATTTTTCACTCAGAAATTTTCGTGTCGAAGAGATAAGAGTACATCAGCAAAAAATGGAAATTTAATATTAAACTTTTCTTAAATTTTGAAATGTAAGCCGACATATTCCAAAATTCACGACAGTTCTGATTATTATGTTATATATCGGAATTAGGAAAAAACGCAACAAAAAATCGAGTTAGTATTAGAATTACATTTGTGAAACTTTCTTTTTGTTCTTGAAATAAAATCCATACAAAACAGGGTCGAAAAACAGGTCAAACTCTTAATTTCGAATATTGACATTTTTTTTAAATATTTCTTGAGGTTAATCGCATTCTAGTGTTTCTCTTCTATCAAAAATGTCTGAACAAATGAACAAAAAGAGATTTGAACCATCTTGGGATTCAAGGAATACTGCTTTATAACTATTCTAATCCGCATTCCAAACAGGAGGGGCTTTTCGTGGATGAAACCCCCGGGTCCGGGGTCTATTAGGGTCCAGAGTCTGAAATGGATCCGGAATATTTTTGCTCTCAATGTGAACGAGTGTGCCCACAATTTGAGATTTCTTCCCGGACCCGGACTTTGTCTCGTCCGCCCTGCTAGTCTGTTTTAGAATGCATACAGATTGAAACAAGAAAACATGAAAACAAAATCGCAAATAACGAGAAAATTCCAACATCAAAATTACTTAGAAGAAAAATTAAATGTCAAAGGTTGATTGCCAGCGGGTCCGCTAGTTTCTTGGTAGTCGTCAGTGAGTTTGAACATCGCATCATAATCACCTGAAACAATGTAGTTCAACGTTCATGAAATAATCATAGTTCTAATAATGTAACTTCTGAGACTCGTTTTGAGGATCTCTTACGTATCTTGATTCAAAAATATCAGTTCAGGGCCCCATTAAGGCTACATTTTAAAAATATTTTCATATTATACAGGGTGTCCTCAAAACACGGAACGTATCAAAGTTGTATGTTTTAAAAAGAACACCCTGTATATTACTCCATTTTTGGTTTGTACGATCAAAATTAAGGTAAGTTTGATTATAGTTTAATGCACCTAAACCTTATGGTTTTTAACTTACCTTAATTTTGATTGTACAAACCAAAAATGAAATAATATACAGGGTGTCCTATTTGAAAAAATACTTGATAAAACTTTGATACGTTTCATGTTTTGAGGACACCCTGTATAATATGGAAATATTTTTAAAATGTAGCCTTAATGGGGCCAATTCGATTTTTTTTTAATAAGATACTTTAACCATAATGCTTCAAGTCGAATAACGTGAATAACCCGGTATAAGATAAAATCTGTTTCGTATAGCCAAGTTCTACACATCAAACTCTTAATTTCGAATATTTCGATAGAACATTTTATTATGAGATACCTGTATCAGAGAAAGCAGACATATCGCCATAGTCGTAAGTGCTGCTCAGGTTCAAATTTTCAGGTACTTTCTCCGCATTCAACCCTTGAGACTGCAACGTTTGTGAATTCTGGTTCAACGTGTTACCTGAAAATTGATAATAGCACGATTGTTGTGCGTTGTGATGCGATACATATTCATATTAGTGGTGCACATCAGATCCGGATCCTTTTTCAATCAGGATCAGATATTTTAGGAAAAATCAAATAGCGGGATTCCTGCAAGGCGTCATATTTAAAAGGATTGTGTAGGCTTCCCTTGTACCACCGTAGCAACGAAAATGGTGAAAAAAGGTCTGAATCTGAACAGTTGTATGAAGTATGGAATTCTCACCTGGGGGAATATTCGGTTTTTTGAACAATCCTGGAGAATTATTCATCCTAGCAAAGTTTGTGAAAGTACCACCTGCTGCCACTCCTGAAACAAATCTATTGTTTGAAATTTGTAGATAGTTTGGATGTTCAGTGAGACTGCTTCCCGCATCCATTGATTTGAAAAAATCTCAAGACAATGAGTCAAAAGCAGGGCTACTGAAATAATATCATATACACATTAACTGTTCATTGAAATGTGTAGACGTCGTAGGCATTTCAAAAGTTGCTTTTCCTGCTTCCATTGCTACATAATTTTGAGTATCATGACGAATCTATTGATTGATCAAAACAATAAATCTTTCAGTAAGCACACTTTATCTTCAATGAAAAAATTCGAGAAAAATCAAATTTATATTATTTATATCGTCAAAATACAACATAAGATAATGAACATTCCAACTTTACCTCCGAAATTCATTGAAATGACGTCAGTGTCCCTGTTCAGAGTAGAAAGGTGTTGATTATCATTTTCCATCATTATACTGGAATCAATTTTTTTGCTTGCTCCAAAAAATGTTTTAGAAGCCATGCCTTCAGTTGCAAATGTAACTTTACGCTTATTGGGCTTAATGGGAAATCGTTCGTTTTGATTGATATCCAGAAGATTGCGTTGAATAATTTTATTTTCCTCTGCAGGAGCGTGCGACTGTTGTGAGACAAACGTCATTTCACTTTCCTCTTGGCTGTACAACATTAATTCTTGGGAAGGTGAAACTTCTTTGACGTTGTTCTTCTCAACTGTGACTTTACTTCCCTTTATGTCTTGCTGCTCCATTTTGGTTTCAGTATTTGGAGTGTTTGTCTTCGATTGTCCTGATCTCAGGACTTCGATGGAAGGTTGATGAGATATTTTCCTCTTGAAATCGGTGACAACTTTTTGTAGTTTCGCCTCAATTTCTTTGCTCCGTTCTTCTCTTGTTAGTTTTGGTTTTGATTGATGTGTTTCGGGTTGTGAATTCAATACCTGATTATCTAATATGATTACTTTAGAATGATCCGATTTGAGGATCGGTCTTGGGACGGATGTATTTTTCACCAAGGGTTTTGTAACAAAACAAGGCGTTGTTTGCTTTAATGGGTTACAAGGTGTATTTTCAAAAAGCAATTCGAGCCCAGTGAATGAATTGTTGTTTTCATTCACTGGTATAATTTTGTCTGTATCTTTCTTTACATCTGATTTTTTGTCATCCGGTTTCGACTCAGTTGACTGTGAAAACTGAAATGAGATGCAACGAAATTCATGAAAAAATAAAGGACATATTTGATAGAAAATATAACAAATACTGTACTTCCCATGTGAAGATAGCTTGCAATTAAGAACGTAAACAGGATTTTAGAACTGTTCATGGTTGGAATTGAATTTTAGGACATAAAAAAATATTTTATAATGAATGAGGAAATACTTTCGATTGTTCAACTTGTCATCAGTTATGCTATTCTAACAATTGAGCCAAAAATACAAACCACAACTATTTTGGAAGGCTAACAGAATTTCAAGATTCTAGAACTTACCTTGATCTGGGGTACTGTGGATATAAGCATGGTATCTTTAATGTATCGCATGTTTTGCTTCAATTTCGATTTCTCCGTAACTTCCATTAGCTTGCACATCCAATAATTCTTCTTTGCTATATGCTGATTCAGAACATTTTTCTTTTCCTCGAATTTCTTTCTCTCCAACCATGTCTTAGCGAAATCGACAATTCGATTATTGGAAACGTTTTTTAGAACTTCATTTTTGCGCACATCCTGCTTAATTCGCTGCTCCAATATCATACACTCTAATTTCAACTTATTCTTTTGGATCTTTTTGTCTTGCAGAATTTTATACAATTGGCTATCACTTTCTAGCTCTTCTTTTTGCCTATCAATATATTTTGAATATCTGTCTAATAAATCGTTTACAGTATCTTTGTATTTTTGCACTTTATCCGTCAAACATTTTATATGCTCGTTGTGAACAATAACTGACATGGATTTGGTCTCCAAATTCTGTCTCAGACTGAAAATTAAAACGAATAATTAAATAATTAACTTAAAAAAAGAACCAATGTGTGTGTTTCACCAAGAAATGAGATTCTACAATTAACATGAATGTGTTTATTCCAACTTGATAATATCCGGTTATGTGATAAGATAATTCTCATATGCAATAGCTGCTCACCTCTGGAGAGTAACATTCGTTATATTGCGCAATGGTTCCAATTCTTTTGTTTCTTTTTCAACTTCTTTAATTCGTTTGCAAAGTTCCTTTTGTAGGATCCTCAACGTTTTCGATTCTTCAGCATATGCTTTGAAAGTAAAAATTCATTTGTATACAAAACTAATACTAAGTTATAGTTACAATGCAAAAAGCGCGCAAGAACCAGCAGAGGCACACCTCTATAATATTTTCAGGCACGCAGATTGTAGAGTCAATACACACGTTCTGTGTTCTCTCGTGTAGGTACGTCGCACCCACGGTTTAGTGGCTTTGCTAGTTCTCTCGGATATGCTGTGGTAAAATCATTTTAAAAAACAATAAAAAATATGCACAGTGGTTACAGAAAAAGCTGAATAATGATTTTTCAGTTAATATTTCCTCCCAATCCACTTTTTTTTGGGTGAAACGCCTCATTTCATCTGGAATATTTTCAATTTTTTGAAAGACAATATGGATACTGACGAGGTTCTGTAATTATTACACTAGATTCCATTAAAAAACTAAAATATAGTTGATTTTCAAAGCAAAACGCAACACAAATTCGAGACTTGTTTGTGAAACCACAACTTTATCTTCAGTGAAGACGATTGAAGATAGCACATCAATCGAAACGTCGTGATACTCAAAATTTTATAGACAATGGAAGTCCGAAATCAAACTTTTGATAAATCCACCTTATCTACAAGATTTAAACAACAACTTTATCTGAATGTTGGAAGAGCTTCTCAAAGTATGAAGATCTAAAAACTATAAACTATGGATTGTTCGCTCTAGACAATATATCATCGGACATTTAATTTAATCCAATGGTTAATTTTCCAGTTCTTATCACGATACACATATGCCGATGCGCATTCGACAGAGTGTGTATCATTTCCTGTTAATTCATTTCCAAAAACAATTTATTTGAATTTTTGGACAAAAATCTCGGAAGGGGGGTTAATACCTCTGTTAACCCCGTCTTGTATACGCATCTGCTCACCAAAGGCACACAAAGTTCATTTACACTGGGTCTATTTTCTTAAATCCGCTACTGCCTCCTACAGTCATCGTGTTCTTTTTTTAAGGGCCAGACAATAAAAGCACCTACTTCAAGTATATACAAAGAGAGGCCCTATTTTACTGCCTCCAGGCAAGCCGCCTGAGGCGTATGGCCCCTGTGCTTCACATCACATGCAAGACTGTACATAAAAACGCAAATCGATCCGTTGATAAGAGTAATTCAAAATCCTGTAAAATTTGAACGATGCTTCATGTTGCACCATAGGATAGGTCGAGGATATATCTAATCCATTATAATTTAGACTTCACAATTATGTACCTACTATCCGTGATTTACTATCTGCCCGTGATTTTTATGTAACTTTATTACTACAATTCGCTAATATAAAAACACTATTTTTGAGATGAATAGAGCTGAAAGCAACTTTCTGTTGTGAGATAAATATATACAAAAATAATACCTTCAGCTTCTCCTTCTGATTTCCATAACTGTATCGACTGCAGAGCGGCTTGATTTCTATAATTTAACAATCTTGAGACTGTCTCTTTGTTTGGATCCATGTTTTATTATTTCAGAAATTACAATAACTTTACAGAGACAAAACCTCGCCAACTTTTGAATCGCTTCAACTCTATGACAGAGTTTTTCTAAGTTTATGATCTCATAGCCTTCCTAGATGGTCTGTGTAGCCTTCTTGATACAGTGCACGCAATATTAGATGTAACTTCTTGAACAAATACAAATCAAACATATAGGGATTTTATTTTTTCGCTTTTGGTTTTTGATTCTAGACCGGCAAATTTGAATATCTTTTATAGCTCAACACTTGATACCTAAACAGCTCCACATCCTGAAAAATAATCAAATTATTGGAACTAGAATACTGATGATAATCGTTAAGTCAGCAAAATATAAAATTGTGAATGTGGAATATGGACCCAATTAAAATATTTAGCCTGTCTTCATACCATTTTATAGAGTATGAAGTCTGGGTATCATGTGCTATGTTGCCATATACTCCCGGTATCTCTGATTGTCTAGAAATATTAGAAATATATAGGTACTATATGGGTATATAATTTGCATTCACAGAAGCAGTCAAAGCGTTATTAAAGCTTGATTTCTATCATATGTAAAAGCCCCCTTCTTATGGGGGGTCCGCCATTGCTCTTCCGCCTTTAGAGCCCATTATTTTGCGACCCATGAAGCCTGCGCTCCTAGTGCTGACCTCGGTTGGCCCAACCAAGCACCCACAGGAAATTTTATGAGTGCAGAGTATTCACAGACATTTTCGACTGATTTTTGTTTTCAAGAAGCATATATAGCAATGGATAACAATCGATTGATAATTGAAAATATTTACTTCTTTGGTGTTTCTTCCAAGAGTAACTGAGAAATACCTATCCGAAAGTTGTCCTTAGTATCATGTATCTTTTGAGGACCTGGCAACTCGGTTCTGTCATTTCTAATTTGACGTCTGACAGATTGGTATAGACATTTGACGTTTTAATCGAGCACTAGCGCCGAAGCGCCGTTCCTCTTGATTAAAAAAGTGACAAAACATAAGACAAACTATTGAATTTTTATAGGAGTTTTCGAAATTTCATTAGTTTCTGAACGATCTAATAATAGTCCATACCCGGCGTGTACCGGAAAAAAGCCTAGGCAGTAAAGGCGTGTTAATAAAAACTCAAAAACGACGATATCGACGGCATCCACCGGACTCGCAACTGATACAATGGCAGCTAGCGATTCGGCAGGCGACGACTCCTTGTATCCCATTGCAGTTCTTATTGATGAACTCAAAAATGAGGATGTTCAGGTAAGTTGAATCATAGCTCCACAGTTTCAAAACGCTGCGTGAAAAATCAGTCGAAAAATATTATCCGTCCTCCGGTAGGATTGACTCATTCCATGTTATGCTATAATAAGCGTACAATTAAATCATTTGACACTCTTTACTGAAGTATATACTATATTCTAGAAAATTATTACATTTTCACGTTATTCCACAACAGATCCGACCTCACCTATTTTGATGCTCAAGTAGAATTTGTAGTGGTGCTCCTAGTTTTATGCATGCATGATATATGGGGTTATCATACAGTAAATAAAGCTAGCCTCAAAAAGTAAATGGCATTTAGTTGCTTCACTAATTGGATTCTAATATTGTATTTGTCATTTGGTGCAGATTCACAGCTAATTTCATTAATTTTTAAAATTTTCATAATTCAAACTCCTCATTCTACAACTAATGTTAGTTTAGTTTTGATATATTCATTTTGCAAGAACAATTACAATTGTTATTGTGGTTCATGTAGAATGTTAAGTAACTCTGAATATCTATTTCCAGCTTCGTCTGAACTCCATAAAAAAACTTTCCACCATTGCTCTCGCATTGGGAGTCGAGAGAACACGCAAAGAGTTAATACCATTTCTGACTGAGACCATATATGATGAAGATGAAGTACTTTTAGCACTTGCTGAACAACTGGGCCAGTTCATTTCATTAGTGGGAGGACCAGAGTATGCATATTGTCTCTTACCACCACTAGAGAGCCTTGCCACTGTTGAGGAGACTGTGGTAAGTGTATTATTGCAAAAAAGTTATTAATCTGTGAGTCATTCAAAATTCTCACTCATAAGGTGTTCAAAAATCTACTTGCAACATTTCCCATTATAGACATTTGAAACTAAGAACATATGTGCTTTGAATATTTTTTCAAAAAAATGTTCTTATCAATGTTCACGGAATATATGAAGTATTTGATTGATTTCATATTGCAAAACTTCACAGATTATGTGTATATTTGACTACTTACAGGTTAGAGACAAAGCTGTTGAATCGCTAAGAGTAATAGCTCAACAACACAGCCCACAAGATTTGGAGACTCATTTTGTTCCTTTGGTACAAAGATTGGCTGCTGGTGATTGGTTCACAACCAGAAATTCTGCATGTGGGCTATTTTCAGTAAGTTTATTTTCCTTATGTTAATTTAATTCTATGTATATTTTCCATCACCTTAAATTATTGAATTATACCTTCAAATTAGACTTTTCACTCTTAATTATTTGGAAACTTCTGATTATTAATTTACATGATTAATTTGTTCTTCTATCCTTTTTAGGTATGCTATCCAAGGGTTTCAACTGCAATGAAAGCAGAACTGAGATCACATTTCAGAGCATTGTGTCAAGATGAAACGCCAATGGTTCGTAGAGCAGCTGCTACAAAATTGGGGGAATTGGCACAAGTAGTTGAGCTGGAATATCTCAAATCTGACTTGATTCCAATGTTTGTGAACTTGGCTCAAGATGAACAGGTATTCATTTGATGGATTATATCAAAAAATCCCTTCTTATAACTTAATTTGGATTTCAACCTATTTCAAAATGAATCTCTCCAATGATACATCTTTTTTTAGGATTCTGTGAGGTTACTTGCAGTAGAAGCATGTGTTAGTATCTCAACTCTGCTACCGCAGGAAGATGTGGAGCAGCTGGTTATGCCCACTTTACGACAGTGTACAGGTATGATAAAATTCTTGATTTAAATAGGTCTTCAATTAATATTTTTCAAACTATAGAATTAAATGGAATCTTAAACTTTTTTGCTGTATTTTTTAACTCAATTTTCCATTAAATACTCAATTCAAACAACCTGTCTTTACTCATAGATTTCATGCTCTAGATGAATCATTTTAATTTGGTTATGTTTTCTCAATCTTGATACATCAGAAATTACTTTAATTTTTTGTTCTCTATAGGGGATACCTCATGGAGAGTGCGATACATGGTAGCAGACAAATTCACGGAGCTCCAAAAAGCCGTAGGACCTGAAATCACCCGAACCGATCTGGTTCCAGCATTTCAGAGCCTCCTCAAAGACACGGAAGCAGAAGTTCGAGCGGCTGCGGCTAACAAGGTCAAAGACTTCTGTCAGAATCTCGACAAAACTCACCAGGAAAACATCATCATGACCAACATCCTGCCGTGCGTCAAAGAGCTGGTCGCTGATCCAAATCAGCATGTCAAATCAGCACTGGCATCGGTGAGAACCATCCCTCAATTTTGTGAATATATCTTTCCCATAATTGAAACAGTGATAAGTATTAATGCAACTTCAGAAACTTATGCTGTGATCCTGCTATTTCATGTTTACTTGTCCTGTTCGTTAATTGAAATCACATATGTTAACAAATGAACTTCATTAATGTTTCGGTTGCCTCGCAATCTAAAGTTGTTTGGTAGGTGAAGGTAGTCCGATAGTTGCTTAACTGTTTTTTAATAGTTATATGTGGTCTCATTTAACAATGAAAATAATGACTGAGTGACTGAGTGTTTCCTTTTCAATCTGAACCCTATGAGTGTTTAGTTATTGCAAAATAGAAATAAATGATCTACCGTTAGCAAGGATGGAACACATGACGTTTTATTATATTTTCCTCTGGCCGCCCATTGAAATCATATTCGTATGAAAGAATCTTTACCAACGTTTCGACCGCCTCAGCAGGTGGTTTCAATTAGTGGCCAGCGAGAAATATAATGGTTCAAAGAGACAGCTACAGGAAAATTCCACTTGTTTCAAATCACTGTTCTCTCTTACAGGTAATTATGGGTTTAAGTCCGATCTTAGGGAGACATAATACAATTGAGCATTTATTGCCCCTATTTTTGACACAGTTGAAAGATGAATGTCCAGAAGTGAGGTTAAACATAATATCCAATTTAGACTGTGTGAATGAGGTCATTGGTATACAACAGTTATCACAATCCCTTTTGCCTGCAATTGTGGAATTAGCTGAAGACTCAAAATGGAGAGTCAGGTATGGAAATAACTTATGCTATATTTATAGTCATTTTCTTTTTGATCAACCTGGTATTAGAAAAAAATTGGAAATTCAAATTTATTTTTTATGTGTTGTCATACTGTTCATCGTCAATATAAGTTGTGAGTTAATCGCACATTTTACAATAAAAACTGTTTTGTTTTTGAATAACACCGCAAAACAATATATAACGCGACAGAAGTACTGAGACAACTTTTTTATTCACTCCGTTTATACATAACCTCTAACAAAACTAAGAGACTATTAGGCTCCAGAAGCGCTGTGATAGGATAAATGTCTGTACACTTTGAGTTTTAATGCTGTAATTGTAACTATCGGGTAATAAACCGCCGCTTTTCTTCAATGTTCCAGACAGATTTAGAATCGCGCACTAGACTTGATGTTGTTTTCTGACAAGATATATAACAACAATATTAATTTTATCTAAGTAATACATGGTATTCGACTTGCAGGGCTGCAATTATCGAATATATGCCTTTATTGGCAGGTCAATTAGGTAGAGAGTTCTTTGATGAAAAATTGAATGCATTGTGTATGACATGGTTAATGGACCATGTATTCGCGATTCGTGAAGCTGCAACCTTGAACCTCAGGTGAGTTATTATTGAGATAAACATTCTAATTAGCTACAGTACAATAAAGATAATGGACTTTTGTACAGCGATACATTCATCAAGTGCGGCTGTATACTACACTTATAATTTTAGTAAATATCATAGCACACGTGTGATTGTAACAACATTTAATTGAATAAAGTCTTCTTTTTCTGTAAAGTTTTACTATGAGGTGTGTATTCTTTTACATAGACATAATGTAAAATACAGGAACTTGTAACGTTCATTTTTTCTTGTCAGGAAACTTGTGGACCAGTTTGGCGCTGAGTGGGCCGAAAGTACCATAATACCAAAAGTTCTGGCAATGTCGCGGGACCAAAATTACCTTTACCGTATGACTTGCCTGTTCTGTATCAACGTACTAGCTGAAGCATGTGGCAGTGATATTACCACGCGGTTGCTGCTGCCGACAGTTCTGAGCATGGCAAATGACAAGGTGAGTAAAAACTGTTTTGAACGTACGGCGTCTACGGCGAAACTCGAACCACAGATTTTGTGTTTGGCGGTCAGCCGCTCTGTCGGAACGCCACTGTCCGGAACACTTTCGTGTATCATTGTTCTGATTCATTATATGTTCGACAATTTTTTTCCGACCACTGACACGAGAGAAATGTAAGATCCACCAATTTTCCAAAAAACGGTTTAAATCTACAACGTATAAACTCAAGCTGTAGGTTTTAGTGATCTGATGTAGCTATCGCACGTTTCAGGTTGCGAATGTACGATTCAACGTTGCTAAAACCCTCCAGAAAATAGCACCACAATTGGATCAAGCAGTAATTCAACCGCAGGTGAAGCCTGTCCTTGACAGACTAAATGTTGATGGTGACGTCGACGTGAAATATTCAGCATCGGAAGCCATCACGGGGATTGCTGGTAAGGCATAAAAACATTGAATAATCGAAAAAATGAATGTTATATCATGGAAAAACAATGAATAAATAAATATTTTTTCACTCTGTCATACATAAATCTTTTTTATCTATTTTTTCCAGCATTAGGTTGAACAGCGGAAGATTTAAGATGTGTTTTATTCACAGTTGCAAATGTGGAATGATTGGAATCTGAAAAATGTAAAATTTATGATACAAATAATACAATTAATCTGATAAATTGTAATAATATCACCTAATCAATGTGCTGTTATTTAATTCAAAGAATCATAATGTAAAATAGCGGTTTTAGTAGCTAGAGTTGGAAGGTACACACTACATTTTTGTCTATGTTCTTATTTTTTTTACTATTTATTTTTTTACATTAAATTGCCATGTTAATTGTACTTTGAAGTACAAAAAAAAACAGTTCAGTTGGAATTTATGATTTTATGTATCTGAATAAGATTGTTTTGTATTATACGTAGTTCTTTATATGAAATAAAATTAGTATATTATATAAATAATACGGGTTGTGATTGAACATAGATTACCCTTTTCAGCACAACAACCAATAGTTCTGAATTATAAATTTGGATTAATTAGTATGTGAAACTGAGCTGCTCTATCTTAAAATGTAGCATGAAAATAGGTACAATCCAACTTGTACACTATATCTTCAAACAGTCTGGTATAAATGAAACATTGGAAAAGAAAAAAATTTATTAACTCGTGCATTCTATGGAATATTACATCCTCATGAAATCATTAAACTTTCTGTGGATTTGTTAAAAAAATCACACACTGGATCCTCCTGGCTGTAGATTTTTTGTATAAATTACTGAAACTGTCATTACACAAGTTATGCTATATTGAGTATATAAAATATAATCGAATTGTATATTTTTTCATCATCATTGCTTTAACCTCTTCAGCTCATCTTCCATGTTTTGACCACTTTGCTCTACAGCTGATGGTTCAACAGTCTGCGATGGTGCGCTCTCTACATTATCTAATGTAGTTTCTGTAACATAACAAATGTGTGTCATTCTTTTAAGAGTGCCAGGCATACTTTTATTGTTTCCTTGCACACGGTTTTAAAAAACAAGAACAATCCTGAGAATACCTGTAATGTCACTAGCTGTCTTCTTTTTCTTGGTGAAACATTTAAACCTTGATTTCTTAACAGGGGGTTTTGCTATTTCTTCATCTGTGGGAGGTGGTAAAGGTCCCTTAAAATTGTAAAAATCAAAAGAAGTGTTTATTGATTTCTCTGGAAATATACCATGATTTCAGCAAGTGTCTTTCCTCCAGTATATCCACAGTCTCCCCTGCCGAAAATCCAGCCAGGAGCAACGCCTTCCGAGTTATTCAGTAATATAGCATTTCTTGCTGATGTGTACATTATTCTTGTCATCAGAAATACGACTAGCTGGAAAATTTCCCAAATCTCTCCAATCATCGCCACCACAGAAAAATCAAATATTCCACATTAATAATCAGGAAAATTTTATCCATGCGTAAATATAATTAAATAGCAATAGCGGAAATAGGAGCAATATAAAATATTCAGGTGGTCTTTAAATAATGCATTCAAAGGTACCTTATATATTTAAAGGCTTACAGAGCATAAAGTTTACCTGCAGTATGAACACTAATACCGTCAAACATATGTACGTATTAATGAATATGAATATGAGGGTTGTTAGCTCGCTTAGACAACCCTTGGTATTGATGGAATTTTTCACAATGGTTGGTTCATCAACCCATATATGCGCAAACTGTGGCTGTTGTAAAGGATCATGTAGACACTGCATGGGGAATTCTATTTTGCAACAACTCCATGGAATCACGGGAAGGGACAAGATATCTTCACTAATTCGATACCTACAAGGTAGTTATATTGTATTAAGCATTAACTTTTACTCGCGTCAAAAGTTGGGGAATTATTATATGCGAAACAGTTTTTGACCCAAAAAGCATTGCAAAACCTTCAACTCCATGAGAGAGGGTGTCATCAATAAATTTTTTCAAATGAGAATGGAGATCAAGTGATACCTTGCTCAAAAGGGCTTTTGATTTCCCATAGCATACTTTGAAAATCTCACCATTCGTTTATAAAACTTTGCTCTTAAGGCGGGTCCAGACACAACGTCTTATCGAACGATAGAACGTTCATGCAAATCGTTCGACAAAAAGTACAAAAGATAGCGCGTAAACACGTTCCAACTAATCGGTCAAATGTTAGTTTCGCGACGTTTTCGGTCATAGAAGAAGCGCTTCTTTGGTTGCTCTATGCTAATTGCATTGCAATAAAAAGCAGAAATAAACAAAAAAGTCGAAGATTAAGATGGTTGAGGAAATGGTTTTTAAAAAGACATGCTTTTTCTCCTGTCAGATTATTACGTGAACTTGAACCAGAACCGGATGATTGGCGTAATTACATGAGGATCGATACTGAAACTTACAACCATTTATTAAAATCTGTTACTCCTTACATAAGAAGGCAAAACACCTGCATGAGAGAAGCCATTTCAGTTCATGAGATACTTAGTTATATTTCATATGCCTGTGACTTCTTATTCCGATCACTATAGTCGGCATTTTTAACTTGCCATAAGCAAGGAAAACTACGACAGAGTTCAATTCTCTTAAAAACCGTCGAGAGCACTGACGAAGATCAGACATTGCTCTTAACTTTTAAAATGCAAAATAAATTTAAATACGCATAGAGCAAGCAACAAGCAGTGCGATACGTATCACGAAAATGTACTAAAACAATGTCCAATAAAACGGAAGTTTGTCCACACGCTCCAACTTGTCGAATCAAGTTTCATAAAATGATGCCTCGCACTTCAGATTTTCGACTTATCGTACAACCTTATTTCGATCATGCAAGACGTACGTTTTGTGGTCCACGCGCGCCGTTTTACTTGATACGACTTTACTTATCGGAATAAGAAGTCACAGGCATATGAAATATAACTAAGTCTCTCATGAACTGAAATGGCTTCTCCTATGCAGGTGTTTTGCCTTCTTATGTAAGGAGTAACAGATTTTAACAAATGGTTGTAAGTTTCAGTATCCATCCTCATGTAATTACCTCAATCATCTGGTTCAAGTTCACGTAATAATCTGACATGAGAAAATGCATGTATTTTTAACAACCATTTCCTAGACCATCTTGATCTTGGACTTTTTTGTTTATTTCTGCTTTTTATTGCAATGCAAATAACATAGGGCGACCAAAGAAGCGCTCCTTCCATGACCGAAAACGTCGAGAAACCAACATTGGACCGATTAGTTGGGATGCGCTATCTTTTGTACTTTTTGTCGAACGATTTGCATGAATGTTCTATCGTTCGATAAGACGTTGTGTCTGGACCCGCCTTTAAGACTGTCAGATTAGCGAAACGGTTCGACGAATGGTAAAATAGATATAGGTACATTGGGGGGAAAATTATAATTGGACATGCCTCAGGTATTAATGAAAGACAAAGAAGAGAGCATTCGAAAAACATGCAAGAGCGAAGGAGATGGCCTGCGGAACCGTATATTTGGCAACGTGTGGTAATGTGGAAGGCTGCCTATCGTACCTATGATTTTGGCTGTGCGAAGTTGCCAGGTTGTCCATTAAATGTGAATTATTTAATAAATCACAGTCCTGAAAAATCTGACTGAAACTATATCTGTAATTCTGTTATGAAATACGGAGGAAAATAATCTAAGATGACGTATTTTTAGGTATTATGTGACAGTTCTTTAAGTTATATTTTACTCCGATTCAAACACTTTCTACGAAATACGTCTCAAAAAAATTCGGATTTGCAAGTATAACTGTTTTGATATTTAGACCTTGGCATCACAAAAACACTATAACATCCAGTTTCGTCGACCTTTATTTCTAGCTATTGGAGGGGAGCAAGTCCGAAAAAGCTTCATCGCTTTAAAAACCAAATAATTGGCAACAGAGTAATAATCAAGAAAATTAAATGCAAAAACGAAAGATGCTAAACCGTATTTATTTTATATGGTTTTGAACAGTTATTGAGGATAGAGGAAACGGCCAAACTATCCTCAATCCCCTATTTTGTGTTTACTTTAGACTTATTTTTAGGCCTTTCAAATACATTTCTGTGGATACAGGTTTTTATAAAGTAGTAAATTTCATTTTCTGATGTTTGTTTCTGAAGTTCCTGTTTATTTAAGGACATAGTCAATGCGATTCTTGTGGCTCCAAAAATTTTAAGTTCCAAATTTCATAGTATGCACGGTGCACACTAAGTATCAATGGAGTTCGAAGTCTGATAAAGTTGCATTTTTCATTATTATTGGAATTCGATTTCATGTTTGGGCATAGGCAAATATTTTTATGGTGTTTTTTTACAGTTTTCGCGATTAGTCTTCGTTTTCAGATGTCTATGAGAATTCAGTCACTCAGTTAACGTGCATACGTACAGAGTGATCACGAAAAAGACATTTTTACCCTGTCATCCGCAGTAAGATGAATTTTACTAAAATTGATCTGACAACACCGGGACGCAGAGAAGCTGGCAGTTTGCAGACGCGGGGCGCCAGTACATCAGTTATCAATGATATCACTTGCCACTTTAGGAACTTAATCAGTACACCTTCTACTGGAGTGCGATGTAAATGTATGATTAATGTCTTGACGTGGATGTTTTCGTCCATAAGTCAGATTTAAGCTGTGTAGGTAACTTATTGATAGCATGTAATCACCTCGATCACCTGTCATGTATTATTTGTGTGCATCAATTATTAGTTTCGTAGTGATGAAGGTTATGTTTCACAATAACAAATCAAATAAATTCTAACAGTTTGTGGAGAAGGAATTGGACGATCTGGAAAGAACACAGAAAATAAATCAACTACTGCGAGAGCCAAATTATCTTTCTGGATGTACCAGACTAGCATTTGAAACTCTTTTTCGTGGGTATACATTTTTTTAATAATTATAAACAAACCTTCAGTCTACAAAACTGGAAAACATAATATGCGCGGGTGCACTGAGCAGAGAAGTCGCCGTAGCTAAAGAAATAATTGCTGCCATGTAGTTCATTTACTCAATAGTTGAGTCAATTAAGACTTTGTAAAAATCTATTGCCTAAATGGAATCAAGGCGTAAACAAGTAAAAAACGCATTTCAAAATTTAAAAAATTAGTTGCTTTCATGGTATACTGAAGTGAATCGTAGGATGGTGGAAGCAACGGAACCAAATTGTGCACCTTGGTTTAAAAGGATGCGCTTGTGCAGTGAAGTGAGCTATTATGCACAATACTGCACAATTGTGCAATCTGTAACATCACTACAGATGATACCTTTTTCTGCAAATTAGTATATCGATGTATACGTGATCAAGATATGAGGGTTATTTCTTAAGTGACCTCGCATGATGATGTCAAATTTTGTCACAAATTCCTTACGGATGGCAAAATTTAAATGATACTATCCGTTTTTTAATTAGCAACGAGATTTCATTATTTTCCTGGAAAACTGAATTGTTGCTGCATGCCCTTAATAGTGAATCACACAAATCACAAGAGTTCCTCTAATATTCAGTAGCATACCAAATACATCAAGAATAGCTGACTGCTGCCACGATAGTGTAATCATAAATATTCTGTATGTACAAGGCCACCTTTATTATATGTTCTGGTACGGTAACACAATTCGTCGACAGGGCAAAAAAGGGAGTGCGACTGTGAGATGCCTACTGCTGGTTTCTGGCGGCGACGTTGTTTAGATTTTTTGAGAGGACAATTTCAGTGATATTCGCATCTTACAAAGCAGCGGTGGGATTACCTAGTTGTTTATCAACATTTGAGTGTGTGCAATCGAATTTTTTGTTGTTGCTGTTGTTTTATCTTGCCATAATGGAAAAAACGCAACGGAACAAGGACAGTGCCAGACGTAAAAAAAAAACTAAAAGACGTAGATCTTCAAGTACTTCATCGAGTGCGAGTTCGTGCAGTACATGTTCAAGTAATTCTTCGGAGAGTCGCACAAAACGTGTAGTTAAGAGGCTGAGAAAAGAACTAAATGAATTAAAAAAAAATCTACAGGTACGGTAGTGCGGGCTAGTGACGAATTTTTGGTGCCTGTTTTTGACCCGTCGCGTGATGACTTGGTAGTTAAAAACTGGGTGGCTAAAGTTGATAGTTTGGCCGAAAGATATATGTGGGATGATGATACTATTCTACGGATTATTTCTGGACGACTTCGAGGGAACGCACGCCAGTGGTACGACGAGCATGTTAAATTTGATTCGAGCTGGAGTGAAATGAAGTCCTCGATGTGTCAACAATTCCGTAAGATAGTTCCATTTTCTAAAGAAGTAAATTTAGTAAATTCCACGCTGGCTTCATACAATAACATATTTGTACAAACGGCCCGAGTTAATGGAAAGAAGCTGATATGTTTGATAGATTCTGGGAGCTCCAACACACTTATTAAACTTTCATGTGTTAAATATTTTAAATTACCCCAATTTGATGCAGGCAATGTAAGTCTGTTCAGTTTTATGAATACTTCTGTGAATAGTAACAAATATTGTGAAATAATTTGCGCCGTACAGGGAGTGTCAGCTAAGTTACGTGCTATAATTATCCCTGATCATTATTTAAAATATGATTTGTTAATAGGAAGAGACTTTATTAATCAAGATCACATAATGATGATTGAAAGACATAATAATCTTCATTTTTATGGCATACCTACTATTGATCATTCTGAAATAAATGTGATAGAGGTCTTCGATAACAATATAGATATAAATACAGTACGCTATGGGAGTATTCCAGAAAACGAAAAAGCAAAATTTTTTTTGATTTACTCTAAAAGTTTTCAGACTGCATATCTTCTTCTCTAAAATCATTAGGAAAAACAACGACGGTACAAATGGAAATAAAATGTATAACTGATACGCCGATAGTCCGTCATCCATATCGCATGCCTGATTTTGAAAAGCAAGCTCTAAAATCATTCAAGAATTACTAGATAACGACATCATTAGGGAATCTACCTCTCCCTATGCCAGTCCCATTACTCTTGTCAAGAAAAAAGAAGGAGATTTGGTCATGATACAGATAACTAGTAATCCAGCAACTGGAAGTAGTCAGAAACTATTTGCTAAACACAAAGGGCCATTTCGCATTACGAAGAAGTTGCTGAATGACAGATATGAAGCAGATGAGTTAAGAGAAGGATTCTATAGAAGACGTACTGTAGTAGCTGCAGACCATATAAAGAAATGGATAACCATTTAAACGTGACTATAAGCAAAGCAGCCTTAAAATACAAGTAGTTCACATGAGTTAAAGCAAAAGTCGCTATGAGTTCCAATTTTCAAGCGAAAGTCGCTATGATTTTTGTTTAAGTTAGAAGCGAAAGTCGCTCTGACTAAGTCGCTATTGATTGAACTTAAAGGGAAAGGCGCTATGAGTCCCAAGTTTCAAGCGAAAGTCGCTATGATTTTTTTTTATAAGTTAGAAGCGAAAGTCGCTCTGATATATAAGTTTATAGCGAAAGTCGCTATTGTTTCGAGTTTAAAGCGAAAGTCGCTTTTATTTTCATTTTTTTTAAGGACTTGACATTCTATATAGGTCTGAGGGCAGACCAAGGGTCAGGATGGCCAAATGTAATCATAAATATTCTGTATGTGCAAGGCCACCTTTATTATATGTTCTGGTACGGTAACACAATTCGTCGACAGGGCAAAAAAAGGGAGTGCGACTGTGAGGTGCCTCCTGCTGGTTTCTGGCGGCGACGTTGTTTAGATTTTTTGAGAGGACAATTTCAGTGATACTCGCATCTTACAATAGTTATTCATTATCGCTTACTAAAAGTTCTTCATCATGAAAATAAATGATACAGTAAGATTATTCTTTTTACTACAATGACTGCACTTTTTCATTCTCAATACTGCAAAAAGTGAGGTGGCTTATGTTGAGCAGCCCGGGCTATGCCACTTTTTCCACTTATTTGTTCACTGAGTCGGCCATACACGGATTATTTCCTGATTGAAAATTGGGGAACTCGAATGGACTGAGGAATGCTTTGCGATGTAGTATTTCCAAATGAAACAATAGATACGGCTGCGCTAAGTTCACGGAATTCCAAATTTGTATTCCATATGCAAAATTCGAGTCAGAAACTGTACGCTAACTCGCTTTACCCACCGTCTTTTCTAGCACTGCTTCTCACAAACTCGCTGTTGCCAACTACGCTTACGTAGGCCATCTTTCTTGCACTGACACGCTTTGCTAATGATCTTTGTCTTACTTAAAGCGTTTCCCATATCCAACTTTGATTTTTCTCAACCGGTGTATCGGAAAAAGAAAATATGCTGCTATTGCATATAACCTACTCTTTGATAGTGTCACACTCAACATTCACGTGGTATCTAGTTAACCAGGCCTTTTCCTCCCAATCTTGGAAAGAATATATTCCACAACATTCGTTATTATATTGCAGTTTATCTATAGTCTCTTTCCATGTCACATCTTTGAGGTAATGGCTCATCCCTATCATAAATGATTGCTTTATGGACTTGGCGATGTGACTCTTCAGTTTCCTCAAGTAATGGCATATAATGAGTAGATTCAGTGTCATGTTAGCACCTATACACGACCAGAGAAATAACAGGTTCTTCGTACTCTTTCTTGAAATACAAGCAGCTTTCACATACACAGTAAATAGGCACAGAAAATAAAATATTTAGTTTTTTACTGGCTGTTTATGGAAACCACGTACGATTTTAAGATAAGATACCTTCACTAACGTTCCGGCTGCATCGGCAGCCTTTTTCAAACTACAAAATATGGAAGAATCGATTTTAAAATTAATGAGAATGACCTTTATTTTAACTTATTGTACGTAATACTTCATATAAAGGTCTCGTTTGAAAAAAACTGTTACCCTAGAAGCACTCATTAAAGGTAAATGTCATAACGTCTAAATTTGATTTCATTTAAATTTCGCACTTTGAAAAGGCAGCCGAAACGGTAGTAAATATATGGACAGTAGAAAATATAATGAACCATTATAAGTATGAATAGTAAAAATATTGAGATTAGAATTTAAAAATGGCTAAAAGCAGTATTATATGCTATCGTTCTAGGAGTAACATAAACGTTAGGAATACATTGAACGATAGATTTTTAGTGGACATTTTTTTTATATGATGTTATGCTTTACAGGTTTTCGTCCCCAAGCACAGTGCACCAAATAATTTCAAAAACTAGTTTTCCTCTATTAATTTTCGAACATTGAAAGATAATGGAACGAAATTTTACCTCTCACTTAATTTCAAAATGCTTTAGTAACAGAAAAAAAGTTAACAACGTACGTTACTCAATGGCGTTTGTACGGATTGTATCGTAAGGTTTTCTAAACAAAATTGATATGCCACTGGTAAAAACATTTTTAGACTTGTTTAAGATCAACATTTTATTATGAACAAAATTGCCCTCGTGTACTTCATTTGTATCTAGTCCATGATCAAGTGTATTGGAAATTAATATTCGTGAAATGTAAGTTTTAGGTGAAATTTAATAGCTTTTGGAAAATGTTCAAATTACATACTTACTTGTAAGCTTGCCTGAAACATTTATAACAAACTTTATAACCGACTATGTGTTGTATAATTATATGGGTTCCAAATATTCCTGTAATTGCGAACGCAAAGTCCACCTCAGATTTTTCACTATGTATTATAGGTGAAACGGCTACCATTGTATAGATTGAGGAACCTGCCATGCACAATCCAACCACCATTTCTAAAGTACATATAAAATATATTATGGATGCTAACATTTGTCGGTTTTTCTGGGATAATTTATATAGCCCGATTGCCATATTTTCATATAATAAAGCGATGCAATGATTGAATGTTACACGAAAACATTGACAAGAACGTCAAGCTTGAGGTTATTTTTTATGTCAATTGGAAGCAATTTGCTATGGACACTTTGTGTAGATTGCCTATTAAAAAAAATATAATTGAATGTAAATACTTCCAAATAGAAAATATTGCTGGACAAAAATGGACAATTTTCTTAGATTAAACTCAAATTTTAATTTGGAGTTGGAGCATGCCTGAAGTTATTCGATTCCTACAAGCTTTGTCAAATATATTGGATCCACTGTTGCTTGAAACTTGTAGACAAGGTGGATTTTTCAAAAGTTCGATTCCGGACTTCCATTGTCTATTTAATTGTCCATTAAATCTGTGCTACTCAAAAATTTAATAGACAATGGAAGTCCGAAATCAAACCTTTGAAGAATATTGGATCCAACTATCACGTAACGTACGGATAGATACAGTAAACAAAATGGACATTTTTCCAGTCGCCTGCGGTGAAGCGGAGTACGTTTAATTTTCGAGGACTTCTGTGAAGCAAATATCGTGATTTAAGATGAAAAATATCGAGCTAAGATATGCCATTAAATTCTGCTTTAAACTCGGAAAAACCGCGACAGACCGTCGGAATGATCAAGTCAAAGATCAAATCTATGCACATCCGCTTTTTTGTCCGTCGTGATATGGTTAGGGGGAGTTTGCACCCCTCTGGACACACTGAATGCCAGATTTACGTGACGTGCTTGACAAAATTCGCAAACGCGTCCGCAGCGTACGGCGAGAAAACTCATTTTAACATATCTATGATTAATACATAAATGGATAAAATCATTCACTTGGCACTATATTTTCCTTTTTTCGCTTAGCTACAAATTGCTCTACATGATGATTTGCTATAGTATGCAACACAGTGTTTTTCTTAACTAAATCATTTACAATAGCCCTTCGATAACACTTCAATAGTGACATCTCTTCTTCTGGCGGTTCTAAATACCACTTCAAACTGCAGTAACACTGAAACATAACAATACGTTATTAAAAGTATATCACAGCAACATTCTGGGTAGGATTTTAATTCCGATTTAAATACTCAATACATTTTCTAGAAATATATGCAATCAAATTAGTTGAAAAGTTATAGTTGATGAGTATTGTGAGGCTACATCCCTATTATTTGATTTAAGTTATTTCATAAATACTTATAAGATATCAATTAAGCTCTTATAGGTAAGGATGTAGTGTTTCATAGAAAACATTCTAATTATATGGTATAACTACCTGTTCTGGAGTTACATTGAAAACTTGCACTGCACCCATATATTCAGACCAAAGTGTTTTTCTGTACTGTACATTATGCTTCTGGGCTAAGGGTACTAATATGACATTACCAAAAAGTATATCACCATAACTGACACTCTGATATTGTTCAAGTAGCTGAGTATAGAAATCTTGAAAATTTGTCAGTCCTAAAATAAAAGTACACAAATGTTGAGATCAAATATCGAACAGTTACGTAATATAGAATCAGCACATGTAATTTCTTTTCATTATAAAATAAGTTTTCATCCTTCTGAAATCTAAAGCAAGGAAAAATATTGAAGATTCCCAATTCAGGATCAAGTGAGAACGATGATAAAAAAATGTATTATCCGCTTACTCGCAAAAAAACTCAAAAACTACGAAATCAAATCAAATTCATGCAGATTTATATGTCCTGTTGTTGTAATGCTAGTTGTTAATCCTTCAGGTTTGTCCCTATACACATATTTATCTATTTATTTCCCAATGTAAAATTCCCCGTAATAAGCAATATATGTTTACCTTGTATTTCTTTACTGAAATTAAATTGTGGCTCACAGTGAGTGATTACATTCTTAAAACACAGCTCCAGCAGATCATGTATTTCATTGGCCAAAAATAAGCTATCACTTCCCAAAAACAAACAAGCTAATCGACAAAATCTATCCGTTGGATTGATAGTTTTTGCTAGGAATGGAAAGTATGTTTCATAAATCAGTATCCATCTAAGACAGTTTTTGACTGTAAATATTTGTTGAGGCTCATCAACATTCAATTTGTTCTGTAACTGATTTATGTAAAGCACTAAGATTGGAGTATATATCCAGTCTATTGGTATCACGTTGCCCATCGTGATATCGATACTGCTACATTCTGATAAATCAGGTACGTCCTTAAACAGAAACAAAAAATCCAAAAATTAGAGAAAGATTACTTTTTCGCCTGTGTTGAATTTATCGACAATATATTCAAACATCGCATACAAAAGGTGTCGTATTTAATCACACCCATAAATTGATAATGCACATTACAAGACAGTTTGGATCGTCTTATCCCCGCGGTGCGGTTGCTCAGAGGCTACAGCGTCGGCACGGTATGCTGGAGACACGGGTTTGAGTCCCGTCCACACCAGACAATGTTCTGTATGTTTCTCGCTCCGTCGTGGGTCCGTATTGCTATTCTACTATATTCATGTATTAGGGCATTTTACTTCGCCGAGGATTGTCAAAATAAAGCCGTATTATTATTATTATTATTATTAAAGAGAAATAAAGTGTTAAAAAATAACTTACATTTTTCAGTCCTAAAACTTGTATGTACACCTCCCGAATTTCATCCAAATTGTTCAATGAGATTTCTAAACTTTGATTCCTCTTGCTTATGTCCAAATTTTCCATCAATACCTCACTTGGATAAAATTTCTTCGAAAATACTATATTCGAGAGTATGAATTCAATATCCGGCTTCTGTTCCGAGTTAAAAACGCACAAACACTTGACAGCTAACTCGTAGAATACCGCCGTGTCAACATCTGTTTCAACGTCCACAGAAGCTTTCAGCATGTCCATCAACATTGCTGTTTCAGGTCTAGCAAACCAATGACTGGTAAGGTAATATCTGTCGAGTTTTTGCAATGACGTTAGATATGTCACGATATTTGGATGTCGTAAGAATGCCAATTTTACCTTGAAAAAAAAACAAAATGATAGCTTGAAATCTGTTTCATCAGTTTGATATAAAAAACTGCCGCCACTAACATGCCTGAAGAAAAAAATGTGATAACTTCTAAAGGTCACTTTGTGTCTTACTACTTACTCTTCTATCGCCAGTAACATCTGCATAACGAGATAACGAATATAAAAACGGAATGCAACTATTCGTCTGAACAATTGGTACTACATGGTCCATAGTATGCCAAGCAGCTACTTCCAAGGTTTTCAAATTAGCACTGGATTTATGGGTTTCGTAATTGTTCAAAAGCATGGACCCGCTCCTGAAAAAAATAGGTTCAATATGAAATCTTATTGCATCAGAAACCAATGGTTACTTACGTTATTTTTTCTGTTGCTAGTTTGAATCCTTCAGAATTGATGAGATGTAATACAGCCTCATCTATTGGCTGCCCTTTTATAGAGCTCAAGCAATAAATGAGTGATGCGATTATTTGTAACTTACCGCACTGAAAAAGATATATATATAATTCATAAATAGCGAAATTTAGAATCTGCCAGCTGTTCAGTCAATTTCCATCAGGCTTCTTAGAGTAAAAAAAACTAATTATCTTAGTACAACTGAGGCGCAAACGGCTCTCAGCCTTTGTCATCTTCTATTAAAAAAGGGAAATTTTGGTGAAATACAGGAAGATCAAGAGATTCAAAAACAGGTGTTACAATTAATGTTTCTTTGAAGTAGCACTCGCAACACTAGTGCAAGACACTCTGATATGCTATATTAATTACTTACCACATAACTTCTGATGGTACAAAACTGTGAAACCCACTTAGGCAAACATTGATCTATCAACAAGGGAAGAAATGGAGCTGCCCTGGAAATATTCATCTGAAATTCGTTTCCTAGCAAAACTAATACAGCAGCCGCATGTCCTTGTCTCACAAATGTTGTTTCTGAATTCAGATTCGTATTTTTGCTATGATAATTTATTATGCACATCAAAATTGGTTCCAACTCACTAAAATGGATATATGATTATAGAGATTTTCAATGCTACTTCCGAAACTTATCTTATGGTACTCTTAATGATCCATCCTGAATTCGCAAATATGAATTTATAAAAAATACTCAATGATATTTAGCTGCTTACACAATCCTCGTCAGACCCCAATTTGGAAATAGTGAATGAATTCATTTGTGTAAAGTATAAAATAAGGTGGGAGATATTATTCCCGAATCAAAAGATACAAATTGGTTTGAACAACATGGATGAACGATCCCATTTCATAGTCAACCAGAGCAGACCACAGTCCATATAATAAAATCGTGGTCAATTTCATACAGGCAGAATCCTGGATCTTCCTCGTATATTTGATTATTTTTTTCCCATAAATGTTTCATGGATGGACTTTAGCAATGCGACAAATACGGAGAAAGGTGTGAATTGGCGGACTAGCTTTTTCGGGTCTATTCTTTAATTCTACAGGACTTGCATTTCCGGTGGATAAAAAGATTCAAAGAAAAGTCTAGATATAAAACTTGCATCCATTGAATCAATTAACTGCTTGTTTGTTTGGTTGAATAAATTTCAAGATATAATCTAATTGATGTTCTCCAAAACAGCAACCCTTTCTCCTATTTTTGCTTTCCAAGCATAAAAGAACGCAGTCTTTTTCTTGATTAATGCATAAGTAATTCATGTGGTTCTATTTATTAGTCAAAAAAAATCAGGCTGGACCATACAATAGAGCATAGCATATATCCAGATTGTACCTGAACTTATCTCCAGTTAGTCTGTAATGTGACAGCAAGCTCAAAAAATGCATACATTCTGTTTGTAACCTCATGCCATTAGTGTTTGCTGAGAAGGTATCATCAAAGAGATATGATATGACGGAGTCCAACACAGTGTACCTGAAAAAATGAACAACTAATAAAACAGAAAGCTACATTATTTTAACGATATACTTATTGAGCAATTGGACTGCCCATGTTCTACCCCTAGAAGAAATGATCCTCAGTAGCTTAACTGCTTGTAGTAGTGGTAAACCATATGCAGAGTCACAACTACCTAAAAAAATGATTGTCGATATACCAATCTCATTCACTCAAAATTTGATTGTCTCATACCTGCCGAAAATTGCTTAGGTACAAAATAATTCACGATGCTTTTCAGCAAACCATCACAATTGAATATCTGGAGTAGGAGAAACTCTGAATCCCTGGCCATCCTTATCAATATATCAATGCAGTTAACTATTGTTTCCAAAGGCGGTCTTACAGTATTTATTACGTACCTAAGGCATAAACAAATGTTGACCTGACAAATATATTATAAACGGCAAATAGTTTGAATCACTTAATGCTAAATGCATATTTGGTTGATAAGCTATAAGATCAAACTAATAGTATTTATAATCTTGAAATGATAGCAAGGCAGCTATTGCGAAGATATCAGATGCAAATTAAAAGGTTTCTCAACATCAAAATCTTGTTGGAACAAAAAAAGCTGATGAAATGAGTTAAGGATAGTTGATATTTATCAAATTCAAATTCAGTTACTTGTCTATTTCGATCTCAAGGTGTAGTGTGTGGATACGCCTGTTATATTTAACACCATGTATAGAAACTACCAAATAATTGTTGAAGTAACCATGAACATACCTTATTCTAGTTAGAATATCTGTTCGTAGTAAACACCTAACCAGATTTTTTTCAGCCAGCTGTTGATCATTAACAGTGTTGTCGTCCTCTTTCTCATCATCAACCGCCAAAATAGGCTGAATCATACCAACACCAAACCCTAAAATACTGTCAAGACACGTTTCATCTACTTGAGAAAAAAATAAATTTCGTAATGCCTTGATGCTAGCATTCAATACTGCTGGCGTATTGTCATCCAAACAAAAACGGATGACAAAGAATATCTGCTCAATGGGTAAGTCAAGTATCTCATCATAAACTCCAGTGGAATACAGTGAAAGGATGTTCGCTATTGCATTCAAAGCCAATATTTTCTGTTGATTCACTGAAGACCTACAAAATAAATCATCACAAATTTATCATGACAAAATAATATTTAGTGCATATACCTCGACAGTTGAAATAGCTCTTGCAAAGTATAACCTGGTCTTCCTGGTTCTTCCCCATGATGGTACAAAATCCTATTCTTTTCACTGATTTCAGGCTCTGAATATGGCAATAGCCAACCTTCAAAATCAAACCTACAAAAAAGTAATTGTAATGAAACTTGCCAGTTGATTTTTTTTCATAATCATATTTGGTCAGTGTTGGCAAATGTTGTACTCTTTAAACATGGATGTAAGCACAATAGTGATGGCCAGATTGGCTTGAGATGAAAAAAGACGTAAAAATGGTGAATCCTGTATCTCTAATGAACAAAGCCTCAAAATTCATGTTGCATCACCCATTAAGTTTTATAATTATAAATTTATTACACCTTGTAGGTCTGTTTCATACCTAGCTTCAAATTTTTCTTTTTTCAACTGAGGTATATCAACTTCTTTCATCCACGCCAACTTATTTTTTTCAACAATTTCAAAATTCAACCATCTTTCAGCTGTGGGTTGAGCCAGAATTTCTTGTGCTATTTTAATGTCTTCAATCTTCACATCTTCTGCAGCCTCATTTTGCTCCTTTATCGTTGGATTTCTATTTTCAAACACTTCTTTTTTTTGTCGTGACTTCAAATAGGCAACTATTGCTGGGTCCATTGTTGCGATTAGTTTGTCCCTTTCTTCAGCAATTTCTTCTTCTGACATATTTTGGATAACATTGAGGTTCTCTTCATGAATTTGTTTCCTCTCTGAGCCTGTCAATAAGTAACTTCGTGATGGCAAATTTTTCTTTTCAGAATGATAAGTTTCACTTTTGGTACAGTTAGAAGTGGAACTTTCTGGAGAACTTCTTTCTTTGACTATGAGTGAGTGCTTGCATATTGGATGAGCATCTACTTCCATTGGCATCTCATCTTTTTTAATTTTTTTAATCTGCTGTGCAAATATACTGCCATGGCCAGAAAATATACTTGGCTGTAGAAAAATCATACAATTTCCATTTAATAACAAAAAATTGAGCAATAAACATATAATCATACAACAGAAGAACATGTTGTTTGAAACTTGTAGACAAGGTGGATTTATGAAAAGTTTGATTTCGGACTTCCATTGTCTATAAAATTTTGAGTATCGCGACGTTTCGATTGATGTGCTATCTTCAAACGTCTTCAGGTGAACTGGCAAACACGTTCCTTTCATGCCTATTTATACCCCGTCCGGTGACGTGTCGTTGTGCTCGGTCTGTTCTGATTGGTTCCCGATGCGCGGTATTCCGGTCTGCTGACGTGGCTGTTTGTCGGTCATTGATTGTTGTCTGGTCCAGTTGTAGTCTATTGATTGATTGAAGTAACAATACAGGAAAATACCAACAGTAGAAGAATTAAACACGAAGAATAGCAGCATTTACTCATTCTGCCTTACGTCAAAGGAACATCAGATGGAATCAAAAGAATAGGTCAGCGATACAAGATCCAAACGAGATTCTCTAGGACTGCCACCCTCAGAAGTATCCTAACAAAAACTAAGCCCAGGAATGAATCTCAAGAGACAAAGGACTGCATCTACCAGATACCATGTCAATGTGGTAAAATCTATGTCCGAGAAACAAAAACGCCACTGGAAGTAAGAATCAAAGAACATCGTCTCAACACCCATCGAGCAGAGACAGGAAAATCTGGAATAGCTGACCACGCATGGACGGAGCACCATAAAATAGCTTGGGACGACGCTAAGGTTATTGCCAAGGAACCGCATTGGTATCGAAGGAAATTCAAGGAGGCGGCATTCATCACCAACAACAGCAAAGTGTACAGCAAACCCAGCGTAGACATTAAACCAATCTGGCAGCCACTCATAAAAAAGATCAATAGACTACAACTGGACCAGACAACAAACAATGACCGACAAACAGCCACGTCAGCAGACCGGAATACCGCGCATCGGGAACCAATCAGAACAGACCGAGCACAACGACACGTCACCGGACGGGGTATAAATAGGCATGAAAGGAACGTGTTCGCCAGTTCACCTGAAGACGATTGAAGATAGCACATCAATCGAAACGTCGTGATACTCAAAATTTTATAGACAATGGAAGTCCGAAATCAAACTTTTCAGAAGAACATGATCTTTAAAAGCTAGGATAGGCCATAAGAAGACTGATTTTGACAGGAATATGCTGCTCCCATATATTTTTCGACAAAAACACTCAATACATATTTCTAAGCTAATAATAATCTAGAATAATTGGTTTAAATTATATTGAATTTGTAAATATACTAACATCTCTTCGTTTTGCTTGTGGGAACCCCCGGCTGCTATTAAATTTGATTTGGGGATGCTGATTATGACTCTGCTTTTCAATGATGCCTGTGAGTTTTATATACTTTGGTATAGCTTCAAATGTGTTTGCAAGCTGCTCTTCAATATGTGCAAGACATTCATTGTCATTCACTCCCTCACTAGTATTAGCTAAAAAAGCAACCAAAACAGAAATATTGTATATTACTACAAAAAATATGAGCAACATCTGTATTACTTGTTTTGCTTTTTGAACTGATAACTTTTGCTGCAGCTTCAACTTTATCTTTTGATTTTAAAAATTCTTCCTGTAGTTTCAGTATATCCTCTTCAGTTTCACCTGGCTTAGGTCTTGAATACATTCTGCAGTTTTACAATATCTCTAGATTCAAAACTATATATGTTCAAAACGGCACAGTGACAGCATTTTGTTTGGTAAAAATAATAATCACATAAAACAAACTTTTAGGTTAGAATTGGAACTGCCAAACACAAAACATTAACTACAGAAATCACAGAATAAATAAGGATAAGGTACATTAACTAACAAAATCAGAAAACAGTCCTGTCCAGTGTTATGAAAGCCCATTAGGCGTTTTCAACTGACAACGGTTGTAATCTGGTTAAAAGTCGGTTTGTCCTTGGCGACATCGATGACCAGCCGAATAGAATTGGCATAGCGTATTGGTTTGAAAAACAATAAACAAAAACGATAAATGAGAGTTAACCTATATTATACCTTGTTGACAGACTGAATGGAGCGGTTTTGAAACCACTTACTTGTAACACAGCCGATTACAGATTGGTTCAACCAACCCGCGGATTTTGAATGACATAACACACTCACGTGACCTTATGGACCAATTGAAAAGGCTTAGAAGATAGAGTTGTCCGCAAAGATTTTTGGACAAGTCGATGGTCGAAATCACCCAACGTATAAACCCAACGATCTGTAACCACATATTAGAAATACAATAACTAAAATAAATATATATTTCTGATTTTTTATTAATATGTAATAGTACAGATCATGTTTTTGTTCATTAGAAAAATATTTATTGGATATAAACATACAAAATTAATAGTGGAAATATATATTTCAATTCAACTCAGTCTTATAATTTGCATAAGGCGAAGATGAGGGTAATTTTACTCTACTGAAATCCAATTCTGTGGAATTAATAGAGCTTATTGTTGTCTCCCTTATGTCTGAAACAAAGGAATAAAATTGGTTTACTTCAGAATGTATGTATATAAGGTATAATTTTTGGGCTATCAAGTTTGTTTTCAAGTGCCACTTCCATCAAATTTGAAACAAAATTCACCCACATTCTGAACAAAAATAATACCTGCATGGTTTGCTTGTAGCAGGTTAGGCTCTGATATCTTTTTTAGCTCAAAACATAATTCTTTGAATAGATTCTGATATTCATTTAGTTTGTCCATCAATTGCTGAGTCTGCTCAAGTTCCTGGTAGTGTTTCTCCAAGTGGTGGTTCTGAAAATTACAGAATATCATTGGAGTTTGAGAAATACGGACCCAGTGCATGGAAATCAGGATTTAGAAAAAATCAACAACTATATAAGAGTAGGGGATAATTCAGGTCCATATATCATTTCTTCTATATTCAACACTACTGAAAGATAAAGTATCCTTTATATATACATATTCTAGTAAAAAACTTTGTCGTATTGATAGAGGTATCCTAATGTTGGTGTTTTTTGCACATATTTTTATAAGTCTACTTTGTACTCTTTGTATACCTGATATTCATTCAATATATTTTCTACTGGCTTCCAATTGAACCCACAACTGACTGAAATATCTTTATTAATGTTTTGGCTGCCTTGGCATCCTTATTCAAAGTACAAAGAATGAAAAAGAATTAAATATATTTGTTGTCAAACAAGACTTCAGTATTAACTATATTAAAAGGCTAAAATACAGATAATTCATTTGTATTGTTGATAAATCCAAAATAAGCACAGAAGCACAATGCTGTAAACCTTAATTCCATTAATATAAAGTTTGATATAACTATTAGAGATTTTGTATGAAATGCTTTTTAATAACAGCTTACTTCCATCAAAACAGCAAAATCATAAAATTCATTATACTAAAAAATTACTTAATGGCCGAATATTCAATTATGCACAGACTGATATGAATATTACCTGAATTTGTTCTTCAGGAACATACATGATATAATAATTTTTGAGATCTTAAATCCAGCAAAAATATTGGAAATCCAACACTATTATCTCATGTTAAGTTGAGATGATAGCAGTATTACTGATACATGAAAGCTTATTTTACCTCTAATTGCAAGTCTCCACTGTTTTTTAGAAGTGACAATAGCTCTATACCATTATTATTCAGTTCCACAAATTCTTTCACAGTTTCCTTATTGCCTAAATTGAGCGTGTTACTATTAGGATGAGAATTTACATCTCTCAAGTGTTTTGCTCCATAGAGAACGTTTTTTGTAATATGTAACGTCTCTCCTGCAATAAAGTCATCATATTATGTTAACAAACTGCATGACAACAAAAGCAATATTTTCATAGGTACCATGTAGTTCCTTGGCGACTTTGTGCACTTGTATCACACGATCAGTATTTTGTTCTGTTGATGGAATATCCTTAGTGTCCATGGTCTAAAGTTTTGATGAGATAAATCAAATTATTATTATCCGTTTATCGTTACTGAATTTTAACTATCGAAGATACAGTTTAGATTCTGGTCAACATATCGAATCTATATTTTAATTTGCCTGGGTATTTAAAAAAACTGCATAAAAAGATCTAACCTTAAAAACTTGATTCAAGCAACCTCCAACCGTACTCCAACCTAGATGGTCTGTTCTTCCAGCGCCTCCAACGGCTACTAGTTTTTAAAAATTTGAAAGGTGTTCTCACAAGGTCAGAACAGAATCGGAAAACAGATACGCCGATACGGTTAATGTTGGTAGTAGCTATAGCAGCGTTGTCAGATTTCAGATTTCATTCTTCATGCTGATATTGGGACGCTTGAAATAATCTTATCCCGTCATTCATCCCATGCAAAAAGTGAATATCCCACGGACAAAGTTGAATAGTATCTGGCCCGGATCTACCATTGTGACCGATTGCAGAAAAGATTCTTAGTCTGGCAATATTGCAATAAACTGATGTAAGACGTCAAATTTGATGACTTTTAGGTTAGTTAGTAGGTTTTACTGTTTTAGGTCAGCTGAGTTAGTTCCAACGAGTTAGTTCGTTTCCTTGTTGCTTCTTTCTTTTGTATAAATATGCAGCACTGCAGCCAGTTGTCAAACTTGTTTTAAACCGTCACACTAGATTTGTTTTTTTTGTTGAAAGGAATACCCGAAAAGAAACATTTTAAGACGACAAATGGAAATGGAAACCGAGCTCTTAGATACAGAAAATAGCGAATCAACATCAAAGAAAATTGTTCAAAAAGGAGAAAATACAAATCAAAAATTCAGAACCCGATTACCTGTTTCCAGAATCAAAACTATTATGAAATCAGATCCCGATTGTAGTCTAGCATCTGCTGATGCTGTTTTCCTTGTAACGAAAGCTACTGTGAGCCAATTTATAATAATTGTATCGATTTTTTTTTCAATTTTTCTTATTTCAGGAGTTATTCATTGCTTTCCTTGCAAAGGAGACTGTAAAACAAATCGCATCTAGTAAGAGAAAAACAATAACAAAAAAGGATGTGGATAATACTATTGAAAGCTGTCCAGTATTATGTTTTCTGGATGGAGCACTGGAGTAATTCGATATATTGTATAGGATCAATGAGGTTTTATAATGTTTGTGTAAATAAATGAATCAGGGGCCTAGAAAACTAATTATTTTTAAGAATCATAAGTTTGATATGGGTATTTCTAGTTCCAAAGAACGTTTTGGTGAATTGCTTCATGTATGGAATCTAGATCATACAAAATTATGTGTTGGTTGCCTGACCATATTTGATGGTTAATGTTTACATTTTTGAATAAATAATGGAACCATTACTTTGGCTTTTGTGTTCTTCCTAGCATCCCTGCAATAATTGTGTGACAACATGGAGTGTAAATAGTATTTGAATAAATATTCTGAGCTACAAAATGTTTTGGATGTAGTCATTCCTACTGAAAGTAGTTGTGTTCCTTTCTCTCCCAGTCCGTTAAATTAGCAGATAACTTTGAATTTAACACTCAAATTCGCCAAAAGAAATCTGTCATATTCCTGGTCACATCACTTTCTCTCTCAACTTTTTTGAGTTTTCACTAGGAAAACATTTCCCTATTCCTCCAGCTTTTGAGGTCAAAAAGCATGTGACTATCGGCATAAAATAATTAAATGTATGCTCTCCACTATGCAGGAGAGCTGCGATAGAAATGCATGTTTGGTCCTTAGTCTAGGCTCATCAGTATAGCTATAATCCAATCAAGTGCAATAGCAGCATCAACACTCATCTCCAGGAGTGGCACACGGTGGCGCTGCCCACTGTCAACTCACGAGCGCGCCAATTGGAGAAGGAATAAAATTAATTGGCGAATGAATCGAACGAATTTATTTGTAGAAAATAACAAAAAATAAACCACAATTAAAACCATTCAGTTTGTTATATTTATAGGCATTTGTCACCAAGGCATACAATACTTTCAGATGGTTGATTGACTAAATTATGTAAAAAATAATTTGCAAATTAATAACACTAACACTGCATACCTAATACTAAACTTATGTATTATGTGTTTACTCTAAGCCATACAGTTTCAATGTTCGGTCCATAGAGGTCGATGCTAGGAATCTGGCGTGTTTGCCGAATCTCACACCTGTGGCAGCAGCAGTATGATCATTGAACACCTTTAATTCCTGCCACTGCTTACACAAATATACCCTGAAAAATATAAACAATTATTAGTGCTGAATTCCTTTTGTCAGACTAACATTTAACCTTTCAATCACTTTTTATGAACCAAACTAAAAAAAAATATTTTAATATGTATTACTAATACATTCTTTTAGATATAAATTTAGGAATATTTTTACAATAATAATACTTCACTCGGAGGTTAAGGTGTATGCCCCCTAGAGGCATCTCATACAATTAAAAATAATATTCAACAAACTGTCTTACAGTAAACGCTCATCATCAGTAGTGCATTACCTGACATCAGTACCAGCAATAGCCAAATATGTGCCACTCTGATCAAAGCACAAATCTTTAATTTGATACCCTTCTTCCAACTGTAGAGTTTTGAAATTCCTCAGTTTACGCAAATCCCATAGTTTTACGCAGGCGTCATCTGCAGCTGTGGCTAGATAATAACCATTCTCAGAGAAGGAAATAGAAGTGATAGCTCCAGAGTGTCCTGAAAACCAATAAGAGATGTATATTTTAGCTTCTGATATTGACATTGAGGGTTATATTTTCCCACAATTATATATTATATACTATTTGAACAAATACCTCTGTGCTATCAGAGTTGATGAGCAACAGCTGGTTAGCCTGTGACACTTTTGAGTCAATTCCATATAAAATGCTACATGCTTGAATATTTCAGTTGATATGTCTGGTATTATTTCATTACTGATTTAGTAACATATCATAAACTGGCTGTGTAAATGGAAAGTTTACCTGTGAAATTTGCTACATTGCTCTGTTCTTCTAAATCCCATATTTTCACCTGGGCATCTGCTGTTCCAGTTCCAAAAATTAAACCATCTGGATGCAACTGGGCTGTAGTCAATGGTATATCTGCTGTATCTAACACCTTCAGAACAAATATATTATTTTCGCACACATTTATATTTTGCAACTCAACAACATATTGTTGTTCCTCACCTTAGTCAGTAATCTGCCAGATCGTAGATCAGAAAATGCCCAATGACGATCTTCAGAACAAGACAGAACATAATCTCCAGTAGGATGGAGAGAGAGGCCTGTGACAGGTGCATCATGAGCTCTCAGTATGAGTTGAGTTTGAGCTGTAGGCACATCCCAAATCCTAATTGTGGTATCAGGTGATGCTGAAATCATAGCAATTATTTAATTTCAGTATTCAACTTTTCTGCTTTGTTAGTGGCAATGTTACAATAATCTAACATTCTCTTGGGTTATTCATCAACCATGAGTAAATAAATTGACTAAAAATGTTAATGTCTGAATACCCTTGCTGAAAGCAAATGTTTATTTTTAGAAGTAGATTTATATATAAAACTAGAATACTGCAATGAAAGCATCTGAAATACTGTAAATTGTTGGGAGTGGTAGATAAATTCGGAAATATTACCTGTTAAAACAATGTTTTCATCAGAGTGATAGATAACTTTTGTAACTTTCTTAGTATGTCCTTTCAGTATAGCTATAACCTGTTCATTGTCTTTATTAAACACAGTAGCGTTCTTGTCATTTCCACCTGTTAATACTTTGCTTGTATCAGTAACATGGACATCCAATGCTAAAATGCCTGGAATACTAGCTGAGTGAAGACCCTGGAATGTTGAAGGTTATTTATTTATTATACACACAAGGCAATAATATGATCTTTGTCTCATCGATTTCTATTCCTTGCACCTGTTTGGGGTATCAGTTATTGTAATAAGCATAATCAATCAATTTGTTTGATTAAATAGATGTTATTTTTTTTATTTCCAGAAACAAAGCTGCATCAACAGCAGAGATTATTAGCGGCCGTAATCAGATTAAATCAGTCTATAGTAATTGATAGCTTTGAGGTTATTATTATCACTATTATATTGACACTGGATCCTATTTTTGATATTTTTGGTAGTAGGAGTAGAACAATGAAATCTATTTTTATTTTCTACCTGTAGCTGGTATACCAGAAAATTTACTTACTATCAATGATGCTACAGTCCTGAATTGTCGTAACTGGTCTTGTGTAGTCAACTCCTCAGGTACAGTACGACCTCTCTTCTTACGTTCTTGTGTCAACACAGTTGCTTTCTCTTGTAGTTTTTGTATGACATCTGCACTCATTCCAGCTTGTTCTGTTGGTTGATTAGCCACACCTGCAGCTTCAGCAGCAACAGCCTATAGAGAACAAAGAAAAAGATTAGTATTTTTATTAGAAGTTAAATGAAGGATAATATATATACATAATTAACATAAATTATAAAATATTAGTACAACACATTCACTGACAATTTTCATATTATTATCCTTAATAAAACACCATATTCTTTCTAAGTTTATGAAATATAGCAAAATATTACTATCTATACTATATATAGACATCATGTAAACCTTACATATCATAAATCATTTGAATATCTATAAATACAGCAGAATCGATGTTTTAATGAAACTTACAGGTTGTGGAACTGTGGTGATACCAGCTTGTGGTTTCAATGTAGCTAAAGCCTCTCTTGCAGCTGTTACTTCTTTGTTAAGACGTGCTATTACTCTACAAGCAGCATCATGCTGATAAAGGGCATGACTTAATTCTTGTCTTGCAGTTTGTAATTGTTGCCTTTGGGTGAAGCTATATAACATAACAGCATCCCATTCATCTTGTAGCAACTTCAGAGTAGCAGGAATGCTTGTAGCGCTAGGAGGTTTTGGTTTTACAATCGGTGGAGCTGAAATTAAAGTAGACATTAATCTTATAATGTATATCAGGTTATGTTTTTACACTTACTCTTGATTTCAATCAAATCATCAACGTTCAACTCATTGCCACTAATTGGATCAACACCGTTTTCCTGTATATATTTCTCAATTATCCTTTTCTCGAATATGGCCCCAGACGAAGGAGAGACAACAGGGTGCTCCGGTACCTCATTGGAAACTAAAAAAAAAAATGTGATGGCTGACTGGTGTATTATCCGTTAATAAAAAAGTATGAGCTGCATTGAGATATAGGAACTTACTTGCACAGACTAATGCCATTATTTTGTTTGAATAAGGTATTCGAATTAAATTCACAAAATAATTATAAACATCGATAACGACGCTGCTGACCGGCTTGTTCGCTCTCCTGATTTCTTCTTCTTCTCAAAATTGACATTGACGTTTGACAACGTCAAGCTGTCTAAATTACAAAAATGGCAATTATATATAATTTTATCTCATCTATATCATTTTTAAAATCAAAATCTATCCGACTTTAAACTACTTAAACCTATATTATTTATTTGAAAAGTAACCCCTGATGCAGATCTTTCAAACTTGTGTTCCAAACCACAAAAACATATACACTGATTCAAATTTCAAGATCTTGTGCACTAGCGAGTAGCGCTAGTGACAGTTAGCTTCAATGCACTACGTTGATTGTTCGAACTACACTGACCTAACCTGACTTATTTATGTTTTGTGTGCGAGATGTTCAAAAAGAATAAGAATGAATTTTTTAAATACTTCTCACAGGTATTTTATACAGTATATGCTGAAACACAGCACAGCTGCTGTTGAAAATGCCATAAATTTTTGTACCAAAGTCAGTGACGGTATGTGGTGTGGCTCAAATTAAGGATTTTTTTAACATAAATATTTCCAGGAGCTATTAAAGATGTAGATGCCTTGAAAACATTTGTTACTCAAATCAATGGTGTAATATCAAAACAGGGTTTCAAGATTATTTTCACTACCTGTGAAGTAACAGACCAGAATGTTGTTATTTGGTTAAATACAAGACAAGATCATATATCTCATTTGCAGAATGTGTTTACTCCAGCACATTTGGAGTATTTTCATGCTATTCTAATGCAGATAATAAATTCACAGGATTACAGGATAACTTTTCCAGGTACATAAATTTATTTAACCATATTGAAATAATTTGTGACGCGAAATGAATAACGCATTATGCATATCATATAAATTTACTGATATCTATGTTTATACTATTAATTGTAGAATCTCTAAATATTACCTGTTCACTAAAGCATAATTTATCAAGAGATGGAGGTCAACAAGTACTTGAGAAATGGATCAAAGGTGGTTATTATGTGAAACAAACCAATTATATATATCTTGGTCCTCGCCTCATTCAAGAATATTCTTCATATTTGAAAATCTGCTGTGCTAATTCTCTCTGCATCCTGTGTCAAGAATTAGTGTTTACTGTGAGTACTTCAAGAATATAATATTGATTTATATCTGGGATCTTAGCTTGTTGGATGATACCTGTGAATCATTCAGTTCAATGTCTAGTACATCATTATTTATGCAAGAATTTAATTAACTATTGTTTCAGGTAAGTTTGGTTACCTAGAACCTAAACAGTGTATCACCACCAATCCATTTCCTAGATCTCATCACTCCTCATATTGTCATATAACTAGTAAGGCTTATTACAGTTTTTTTGTTTTAAGGAAATCATGTTGAAACCACAATATTCATCATCAATACTTTAATTTTTTCACAAGTTAATTACAATTAATAAAAAACTAATCATACACTTTCAGGGAAAACATTGTGCTGCCTGTGAAAAAACATTACATTCCTATTGTCTCACAAAATATTTGCAGAATGTGAGTCAATGTCCGAATTGCCAAAGCAACTGGAGAGAGGGCGATAGCAGTGCAAATGTTGCTGAATATGATTCAGATCCCTGATACCATTTACATTGAATTTCATATAAGTGTCATTTTCATATAATATAGATTTCAGCTGGCATAATTCAATCACTGTATATTTTTGTTTCAATTTATATTTCATACTTTTATAATAAATCCTGTGGAGATATATGTTTTTTATTATTCAATGAAATAGTTTAACTGAATTTTCACCAATTATTCTAAATCAAGTAGAAGATGCTGAACAAAGAATCTGGGTTAATTCTGAGGAAAAGGAATCTAAATTTCTGCAATATCTGTGAATATTTTCTGCTAACATTTTTTCATGGTTGGTTCACTTCTCTCAATTCAACGACTGTTAAGTCTCTGTAAGACTGCCATGTAGGAATAAGATGATTTCAGAATCTGAAAAAAATAAAAATTTTTGAAACAGAGGATTGAACACATACCTGTAAAATATTTTATCAGCCCATCCAGATATTCTGTTGAGAACTGCATTTGCACTACGGTTGAGGGATATCCAAGTAAACCTCAACCATGACCGTCAGACTATACTCAATCTATGTCGTGTTATAAAATAATTTGAGTATGATAATTATAGCTTAAGGAGTAGAATACGAGGGTCACGCTGAATGCAAGTAATAGCATTTCGAATTTCCATGTTCTATATTTTGTTTTTAGTTTTTCGTTTCTGCAAATATGGTCGGAATAAGTACATTCTGAAAATTAAAAGGTATCTAACATTAGGAAAATAAAACTATCCATGTGAAAAATACGCTCCTTTTTGTTGTATCCACTCAATAAAGCTGGGTAGGAACTTTAAATTATTCGCTCTATTCCCGAAAGTGCAACTGTGAACGGAAATAATAACTGGAGGCGATTTTCAACGTGTAATTTTATGCTAATGAAGATGGTTGATTTCTTATTTATTTCTCTTACTATTTGAACAGTATGAATCGCGCACTCAATCAGATCCAGTTTGTTTGTCATCACTATAAATATGCCAGTGACAATACTTCCAAAAATATGTTTTTCCCAGTCGAGAACGACATCGTAAATGATTGATTGATTCGCATGTAACTCATCACTTACCGACATAAGTGTTCTCATAGACAATGGAAACACACCTCCAGCATAGAGAGTGAGTGGCTGTTTACTTCTTTCCATGATCAGAAATAAGTATTTACGAATTTCTGAAGAAGACTCATCGTACCAGTTTGTCGAATAGTATGAATTGCTTATTTCTTTGCTCTGAAAAATCAAATCAAAATTCTATCTTATTTATATTTTTTATTATCATTCCTTAGCAGGCACGCAATCGAAGTCCAAATTCTTAAGTAGTTAATATTCTCACGTAGAAAAGTTAGAAAAAGTTTGTTTACTCGAGTTTTAGACGGATCAACGTTTACGTGCTTTGGTAGATCATTCAAAATGCTTATTATCATGATTTTTCATAAACAAATAATATATTTAAGACTCACTCGTGAAACGTGGTGTAAAATTAACAACTTTTTCTCGGTGGTGGTAAACTTCCGTTAAGTAAGAACAGCTATAATCTACACGAACAAATAAAACACAAAATGTTTAATACTCTGATGATTTTTCAGATTAGAAGCTCACATTTTATTAACCTACTGAGACGAACAGAAAACATGTTTTATTTGAATTGGTCTGAGAACGGCAACCTACCTTCAATATGATATTTTGTCCGTACCAGCAATAAAAATATATTTGCAAGAAGATGCAAAAAAAGAATGATGTTTGCTTGATGAAGTCAGCTGAGCTTGCCGTATCCTAAAATAACGATGGTATATTTTTAAATAAATTCCGAATAATCGAATAAAATATAAATCGAAACGCGTCACTGAAAGAAAAAGAATTTTATTTAAAAACTGTTTAAATACGCAATCCTTTCATCTGCATGATGGAAGAGCATCAACAAGCTACACGAATAAACAGTTATAACAAATACACCCAGTGACATCTGTGGAATCGAAACCAGCAAGTTTATCTCCGAGAGATGTTGAAATGGCTGACAAAATCCATTTTCTCATTATTAAGGTATCTTTTTCATATGAACATGATTTTTCAAGAAATCTCCACAGAACGGTTTCGAAACAAGTACTTCCAAAATTTTCAATCGATTCCGGTTTAATTCAAGTGCAAACACGAATGTATTTTACATCATGTCAATACAGTATGATATAATTATGATTTACTGAAGTGTTGAAAACGAAAAATGAATTGAATTCCCGCCGTCATTCTTACTTACTGCTGTTAGTATAAAGGCAACGAAACATATGACTAATACACTTGTCATACACTGTATCAAGGCTATTGGCGAGAAGACATCGTTGAGCGTTTGAACTAACCTGAAACAATGTATATACACTAGTCAATTTTCATTTACATTACAAGTCAAGAGAAACAGGCGCTCGATCGCCAGATTGATACCTTCTTATTGGCATGTTACTGGATGCCTAGTAAAGGATATTTGTTTTGGCTCGGCGTAAAAAAAGAAATATAACAAAAAGCCGTGGAAAAGTGAGTAATTCTTAACATCATACACATGATAGAATAGTGCTTTATTGTATGTATCACAAATATTGTGAGAAAGTTCTTACTTTATGATTTTGTAGTGGTGTTTTACCAAATTCTTCAGTAACAATATAATATCACCCCTTTGCTGACAATCTAGCTTCCCAGAGCGCTTGATGAACAAATCTATTTGACAGCAAATGATGCTAGAGACTTTGCAACACAAGACGTCAATTCCAGTGTTGTTCATACCACTAATCATTATTGAGCTAAACTGAAACCAATATAATCTTTTGTATGATCTCTATACATGTGGCCTGCTACAGATATATACAATTATACATGTTTCGTTTGCTGCTTACACTTGTCAGTATAGGCCAGCTGTCGACAAAAGGAATTTTATTCTTGTATACGTTTCTCATGTTCCTATATATATTGAGGCATAGCCAAAACATTTTTGTGGAGTTTCAAAATTTTGAAAAACCGAATTTGTTTGGTTCATAGAAAAAGATGAAATCGATCAAAAAGTTGTGAGGAATAAAATTTACAAAATTGGTCGTTCGAAGGTTATGTTCATATGTACATCGCGTCAGTCTATTTGACTTTTTGTATAATATAAAAATTGAAGTGAAGTATCGCTGGCAACATTGGCTAAAATATATTTTTAACCAATTGACGGTGAAAGCTGATTGTATAGTCAATACAGATTCTGCCTCGGAAGAGTTTTGAATTTGAACTCAAGTTATCTATTGTGTGCGAGTCGCAACACTTACCTGGTAGATGACAGTTCCATAGAAGTACCAGTTAACATCCAAGTCATACATTCTCCACGCATTGTACGGCAAATATCTCTTCCCACCTCTAAAAGCTGCATATAGTGGCTTCAATGTTACATTACACATATAAAAAACGGTGACAACCCTTTGTATTCTTGCTAGGTTGACAACTCCCTGGGAACAGGTATAGATGAAAACATTCAATGTATAGTAGCAGTGTTCACGTAGATTGTAGATGCTGTTAATTGGTGAAACTCATACATGGTGAAGATAAAATAAGAAGAAGAAGATTCAAGAAAAAATTACATCTCCATTGGTAGCTTTTGTAATTGTCGTACGTCCTGGCAGACCGAGTTTATCCTATGTAATCTCATAGTAATTAAAAAATAAAAACTATAAGATCGGTAGCTAATTTACCAATTTTTCAAAAATGATCTGGTTTTAAAATTTATTGTATAGTTTTTATAATAAATATCGATATAAAGCATGTGTTTATTCATTCACTTTTAGCATGAAATCGCCACTGCCTCCTGGTAGCTGTATTATTTGCAGGTTATAGAAGCATCGATTTCCATGGAAAATAAACTTTTAATCTGAAGATCAATCGAGAAAAATTGATAGAATAGGTACGTCTGCACTGGTATTTTTTTGTAACTTTCGTACGACCTGGTAGATTTATTACGAGAGAAATGTATCGTGAAGTTGTATATCCATTAGGTTTATTCATGAACAAATAGTCCATTGCATCTCCAAAACGGATATCACCTCACTAACATTATTTCATCTATATTATTGTGAGAATAAAATTTGCTAAGCTGCTACCGACCGCTGGTGAATAGCGCCATTGACGCCACGTACAAAATGCTCTTACCTGTAATTGTTTGTTTATCATTTGTTGTTCTTCCTCACTACATTCCATTAGTTGCGGATTTTGCAGTATATCTTCTATCTCCAGCAGAAGATCTTGTTTCCATGACAAACACAATATTTTGAAAAGATATCCCACATAAGCGATAATGAGTACCGATTGTCCGACGAAATCAGTAATGTTGGACAAGTCGACAACCATGAACATAGTTAAAACAAGGGCAACGTTGGATGAAAAATGTAAATAGAATTTCCAGTTGAATGTTTTCCGTTGAAACAGCCCTGACAAATTTAGTATCGCTCGTTCTGGAGAGTAGACCGTTGTGAAGTCGAAGCTCTGAAAGATACGCAGTAAAAAACAAAATAAAGACTATTCGGATTATTGCTGTCCAGGTCGTTAGCTTAAACCATATTATATTTTCAACCTGGGCGAAAACCCAACCTTGTCGGAGTTTGGGACTTTCAGGTGGGGCGGTAGAGGACTCCAAGTAAATTAAGGGGTGTCGCTTTCCAAGTAAGGGATGCAGAAGTTTGATAAGTTCGAGCATCGTGAAGTTTTAGTACCGTGTGGTCTGATGGCCCGGACAACCGGAGTTGGAATCACTCCACTACCAGTTTTTTTCTGGTTTTCTGTTTCGAAGTTTGTCTTCACAAAAAACTATTTCGGAATGGAATTCTTGATCTTTTATTAATTCAATGTTGCAATTCCAAGGATTTTAAGTTCAAGTTACTTAATACAGACGTCCAGTGGGTTATAGTGTCGTGAAATCTGAAAATGCTCTATGTTCTAAAATGTTTGGGATTTGAAGGATTTGTTGCTAAAGCAGATTGAGCTCCAAAAATATTCCGGTAAAGATGTCATTTAGGTGGTTAAAAGTAGGTACTTTTATTGTAACAAAAATGTCCAAGTGCTGTAGATATTAGGTTTTGGAAAAAATTGGAAATGAATCGAAATTGGTTTAATAACCTATATTTTTTGAAATTCTAAATAGATATTTCAGATAATATATTGAATTGTACCTTATTTGGATATGTAAATTCATCAACGGGATACAACCAATTTTGCAACAGCTAAATACACACCTTTAATCAATCAGTCGTGTTCTTTTACGAGGCAGAGAAGTTTTAATCCAACATTTGATTTTGGTTAGAATCGGAATAGTTATAATGAGATAGACCTGATAAATTATATATGTGTATGATAGACACGAGGCAAGGATGAATACACAACTCTCTGCAACAGTTACTGAAGAGTATAAAAATATACATATTAATAACAACTCCTATTCGAGTCACTATTGATGAATACTTTATTAGAGTTGGACTTCCTATTGTAAAACTTAGTTTCTTAGTTCTTAAATTTATTTTAGCTACGTATTCATATTTTTATCAATAAAAAATATACAATACGCTACATAAGCGAAAATCTACTAGGAAAGTTTTTGGAAATTCCAAAGTAAATTACAAATAATACAAATTAGTTCTTTAGAAGTTTGAAGTTTCGCGGTGAATTTTGTCTAATCATATTCTTTCGGGTGATGTCATTGCCGCAAGTTTAGGTTTTGTCTCCGAAGGTGCATTTCTTATTCGTCATTCTATAAGTATTTTTAAACAAAACGATACAAGGTAATGTTTAATAATATTGAAATAAAAATATATATATACGATTATATAATTTTACTCAAAACATCAATTTTTCTTCTGCTTTTACTTTCTTTTTCTGTAACAGCTCTTTGAATTATGGGAACTCTTCCTTATAGACGCCCTTGAGTCCTTACTACACATTTTTACCACTCACTCAACAAAATTCTCATACCGGAGACCAAACACGCGTTTCGCTAACTACGTCAGCATCATCAGGGGAAGATTAAAACTGTTAAACTCTTCCCACGAAGATGCGACTCAATTATAAAACTTCTTATCCTAATTATAATGGTGGTGGTGCTATAAGAAAACCACAATATTCTCCTGGTTATTTGTTCCATGTATATTGTTTGCAACTTACATCCATTCCTTTACTCGTTCTTGAATGTTTCTGTAAGCGACTATATTTGATGTTTCTACTTCCGGATCGGTTCAGATTGGACTATTTCCTCACACGGTAGATTTTTATGTTTTGTTTGTGGGACGGCGTGTGGCCGAGTAATTATTTCCTGAATATTTAATGTACGATGAAACTTTTTTAATGTATACGATCACCTGGATTGCTTCACTATGTAAGATATTAATATCACATCCTAGCATTGCTTTCAAAGTTGAGAAAATATCATGGACTAGAAAACTGATTCGGTATTTTGCCGACACGTGTCGGTAGCTAGGAAGTATGTCGTCAAGGGCATTTAGCCCAGGATTTTGCACTTCATGCGACCTGGCGTGGGCTCCGTTTGCCCTACTCTAGCTACGCTACTGTTTGCCAAAAGCATGGATACTACAAATGTATTCATGGATGAAAACTGATACATTATTTATAAGTGTATTTAGATAGCATACTTTTACGCAGCTAACATACATTTGGTTGGCAGTGGTATCGACATATCAGGACTGGAAAATTTCGAGCTATTCATGGGAAACAAGTAACTTCACTCCATATCAGTCCTAATTAAGCTGAAATATGAAGATGTCTGGATCTGTACGACATGAATGAAAAAGGTGACTAATCAAACCAGGAAAAATAGCTATTTATTTCATTTGCCGTTGCCGTTGATTAACACATAAGGAGAGAACGAGCAGTCTTATCAATTAATCAGGATGATATGTTGTTTGATAAGGATGCAATCTACCACTACACAACAGTCTCGAAACTGTTGATATTTTATTAAGCGCAATCATCATTGCAAAATAAAATTATTTTCCTGAAAGTGTAATCGTCCGAGGTTAAAATGGAAGGGATCATTTGGGAGATTTTTAATTTCTACTATGAGGTCTTTGAGAATTATCACTGAGTAACAGGTTTTCTAGATTTGGTCTTACGAAAAATTCTAAATATTCCTTACGCCAATTCGCCTTTAATCATCCTTTATTGAGATGATACGATATTTGATTAGAATGCAAGGTACCACAATAATAGACTCTGTAAACTGTTAATATTTTATTAAGCGCAATCATAATTACATAATATAGCGTTTATTGCAAAATAAAATGATTTTCTAAAAAGTGTAATTCGTCCGAGATTAAAATGAAAGGGATCATTTGGGAGATTTCTTATTTCTACGTCGAGGTCCTTGAGAACTATCACTTTGACCATACAGGGTGTTTAATAGGTTTTCGAGATCTGGTCTCTCCGCATGCGGTGTACTGTGTCTCTTAGGCTGACTGTTCTGTTTGCCTAACGCAATTCGGTACTGCACATGATGAGAATCTGGTCGTAAATGTTTCAGGCTGTCTTTTTGACATCCAGCCCATTCGGTTATGTCATAGACGGCACCCTCCATACATGCGTAGTAATGCCACAAGAACCCGAACACCTAGAAAAAAAAATAATTTGTGAAACCCATCCCTTGATTCTTTTTTTGATCGATTTGGTTAGTCGTTGGTTAACACCAAATATATTTCATGAAATATTTTATGTCAGATTCTACTACCATCCGTTAGTAGGACTGAATCTAATCAAAAGGGAAAGGAAACTTATAAGCAGGTCTTGGTTGGACCACCGTGGCAAAAATGGTTAAAGCAGCAGCGACATGCGGATGTTGATTCGAATCTCACGTTTGCTAGTTGTTTTGAAATTGAAATAAACTGAATTCTGGAATCTGAAACAGAATTGATTAACTGTCCTCAGAATAACAGTGCTTGGTGTTATGAAATATCGAATACAGAATGATTTATTTGTATTGTGACTAAAAGATACAAATATACGCATTATTGTTTTTATTTGATTGAACAGCCTGTTTGGCATTGGAATTCCGTACAGGTGATTTATAGAGATCTTTCAGACTTGTCATCCTCAGTACTCACCCTGGCCTCCGCCCATATATCCCCTTCTCTGGCAGCATGGTGGATTTTGCAGGTGGCGCAATTTCTCGCCGCGTAACTGGGCCTGTCCACCTTCACCCGCCTGTGTCTCAATCCGCACGAACTGCACCGGATCGTGTTTGCGGCAGCTTCCACTTTTGCCTGCAGTTTTTGCAGCAATTCTGTCAGTTCACTCCAAGCCTGTACTACTTGGGCGGATTCCACGACGCCTGAAATTCAAATACGGGTTAGGGACACAGCATACCATTTAAAAAAATCTCTTCTTGGTCTGTCAGTCTGTCTGTTTAGCATATATCTCAGATAATTAATGAAATCATTTATTAATGGAAAAATACAAACCTCATGTTTAGGTAGTTCCATAACCTTTAATTGAAGCAAATTATAAAAATATTTTATTAACTTGGAGATTACAAAATTTTGGTGTCTAAATGATATATTTTGATATCTGCATCCAAGTGTTTCGATTTGTCATTTTTTTATTTGTTCTGCTCATCATCGAACTCATATTAAATTTTGAGGAAAATTTGACAGGATTTGGAGCTGTGCATGATGAAAAAATATTATATTACCTCTATCATAGGCTGCTCTCCTTCCTGGCTCTCCAATCATATCAAAGGCATGAACCAGTATTTTGAAAGCCTCTTCTGCTCCTGGTTGATTATTTTTATCAGGATGAACTAGAAATGCTTGTCTTTTATAATACCTGCGACAGAATGTTAAGCATAATGAAAAAGGTATTTGTTAAAATCCCTAATAATATGTATTATTTGCTGGTGCATCAGACAGTTACTGGTAATTACTCAACCATAACCGAGAAATCTAATAGGTTGGTAGCAGGTTAAGTTAATTCATTATAAATCATCTCATTACCTTTTAATATCGTCATCAGTACAGCTGGGGGTAACCCCTAATATACTATAAGGATCTTTCCCTTTACATGCTAGAAGTCTCTTCATAGCTTCATCGCCTGTTGTGGGCATGTTGATGTTATGTTGCAGACCACTAGGTGGCATGCTGGGCTTTTCTTTGGTGGAATCATCTTTCTTGTCTCTAATGAATTTTTCTCGGACCCAGTTGAATATTCGAACATTTTTGATAATAACTAGGACTGACTGAGACAGTAGAGTCCACTTCTGTGTCAGCCATTTCCACAAGTGTGTTGCCCTTGAATATAGATAACAAAACTATTAACACCAATCTAGATGTGACAATATGCTATGGATGATATAATACAGGATGGAAATGGATCCTGTCAGCACTGATATAATATAATAAGTGAAAATTGTTCATGAGAACTATTATATAGACATTTTTTGGTTGTTTCTGTTACTACAGAGACATCTGATTTAGTAATCAGTAACATTACTGCAAAAACTTTCAATTATCTTAAACTTACATATCATTTATGAGATGCAGACTTAAACTACATATATCAGAGATCAAGTGTAACAGCCAAAATACGAAAACCACAAATATTTTCCACCATCCTTTTGTGTACTGTTTCAGCTTTTGACCAACAATACCTAAAAAATAAAACATATGTAATTATCCAAATTCATATTTAAATTTATTCAAATTTATTTGGCATAATGTTTTGCCTAAGCAACATGATGTATCAATGTGACTCCAAATTAGAAATACAGAAGGAAGTATCAAAGTGGAAAAGTTGATGCTTGAAGATATAATTAACAAAGCATAGTCACCTCAACAAATAGTGCCTTATTTGGGAAATAAGTATAGAAGGATTGATACAGGTTAGAAGCTTCAATACTCTATTCAATATACTACTAAAAATATTATCATTCAAAGCTTTAGATCGATAAAACTCACCAAATGGGACATGATTGTCTTTTTTTCTAGCTCTCTGTCCTCTTTTACCAGGAGGTCGTTCATTGTTTACAAATGAATCATTGGGTTTCTGTCTAGGATTTGGTTTATTAACCTTCTTCAAGCCATTTTTTGTTATACTGAAACTCTCAATCTTCACAGTATCTACATCATGATCTATAATATCATTCATTGTTTTATTGGTCTTTTTGGAACCCGATTTGCTACCACATTTGGATGTTGACTGATCATCTTTTTGTTTCCTTTTTGAATCATCTACCTTAGTTTGAGTATCAGAGATATTATCCAGAGATGCCCATTTTCTATTCAGCTGGCTACTTTTGACAGGTTTGTTTTTATCAGATTTAAACTGTACAGTGTTTTTTTCTGATATTATGTCTTTTATATCATTATTTGTATTGCTTCTGTTCAAAAGGCCACTAGATTTCTTATCCTTCTCTGCTTTAGCACTCTTCTTATTATCTTTTTTTGGCTTTGCATCTTTAGATTCATTTTTCATCAGTTTTACTGAGTTTTGTGGGACAGGTTTTGTCAAAACATCGGAATAACTGGGACGCATCGGTTTTACCTCTGCTACCATTCTTGGTTTCCTAGTTTCCCTATTAAACTGAATTCCATCCAATGTTTGGTCATTTTTAAAATGATGCTCCTCATTTGGATGAATAACATTTGGTGATTCTTTCTCACATGGTACATCAAATACATTTGGCTTATACATTTCTGGATTACCAAAAGGAGAATAGGTGCCACTATTATTTGGTACCATCCAATTGCCAACTAAGTGTTCAATGAGTTGGGCATGGTTGGGGTTGTGGCTTGTAGATTGCTGCTGAATAGGGTGTTGTTGCATGTTATCTACCATCTGCTGTTGTGGTAACAACAACCTATAATCTACAAAACCCATCTCCGATGCTCCGTTAGGAACAGAATTGTACACTTCATATTCAGAAGTCTTCTTGAAGCTGCTAGGTTCATACAAAGGTGTAACTTGTGGCAGGAAGCTGAATGCTTGTGGAGGGTACTGATCCAGTCCAACAGCCTCACTGTTGTGAATGGCGTAAGGGTTTATGTAGTTGGTTTGCGGTGTCCAGTTGATAGATTCAGAAGTGGTTGGCGGGGAAGCCGTAAAGCCTAAAGGCACATACTGGCCATCTACGTTTTGCATTTCGGCAGTCATATTGCCGATCATTTTTTCCATCGCCTCGTTGGGGCAAGGTGTCCTCTTTCTGCTCATTGCTGGTTCGTTTTTTATTGCGAATGCTTGCTGTTTATTTCACAGATGGTTTTTCACAATACATTTTTGGCACATAAACACTTTTTAGTTGTCAAATTTTTCGACGGTTCAGAGGATAACACTGACATTGACGTTTTATTTGACAGCTTTGGCGGACGAATTTTTAGATGTTAGATCTGCCATTTATAGATGGCGCAATTTAACAAATATAAGGATGGGCCATCTAGTGACGAGAATCTGATTGATATATTATTTATTAAAGATCAAAATTATCTATTAGAGGTATAAAAGGAAACTGCAGAATAATTGAGAATTCTTTTATTGATTTGTTCTGACTTGATTCCTCGAGCGCTAGGTGTCAGGTGTAGGATAATTTTCACTCTTGAACCATAATATATGTTCGATTTCAAAAGGTAAAAAAAGTCAAAATCATATAAGTGCAGATGATAATGTGTACTAATATAAAATTTATAGTTTTTGTACTTTAAAGGACTTACTACCTCTTTCTACTGCCTCACCTACTTTGTCCCTCGACGAAGGTACTACAAAAATGGTGAAAGCATACAGAAAATCCATGTCCTGCTGCCCCTCCCCCAAGACTAACGTTTAGATATGCCCTTAACTTCACTTAAATAATTCTGGTTCAGAGATTTCATCCAATAACGGGGCTTTGACTGTGGTCAATCTATTAATAGTTACAATACATTTTATCAGCAGCTGCTAAAACTTACAACTAATACAACATAATTGGAATATCCATACATAATTAATTATACATGACAACTTTAAAGGCCCCAGTACACAAACGGCCATGATGGGCCACTGCAGGCCATGATGGCCTACGTGGCGCATAGCCGAACATGGCCCATTGTGTACTGGGGACATACAAAGATAATAAACGTCGAACAGTTACAAATATACAAAGAAAGTATTCAATACAATCAGCCATACTCGTCATGACTTTTAAGTCTATTAATCATCATCTTCTCTTGTCGCACGCTTAATCGTAAACGGAAGCTCAGTCGTAGTCGTTGTCGTAGTTGTAGTCGTTGATGGTGTCGGTTCGAAGTTTTCTGTGGATTCGGACTTCAACTTGACATTTGGGTAGGATTTCAATATCTTAGTCACAAAGTTAGTGACAGGACTGAAATAGTCATTGAATTTTGTTTTATTCTCGCCACAAGTCAGTCTCACGAACCCTACGATTTTGGGGCCTTCAAATATAACACCTCCAGTTATGTTAATGCAGTTTTCCTCCGAAAACGGAAATATACCCCTAGATAATAAGAAAATATATATAAGAGTTGCAGAACCACAAAATTGTAAATACTATCTTTATCGTTATATAAAATATAGTTGTTCGAAGAAAATTTGTAGGGAGTAGTTATGTTGTAAAAATAAGTTAAGTAGCCATAGGTGACAGTGAATAAATATAATACGGGTTCATGTTCCAAAATTCGGATCGAATTCGGATCTTATCCGGATTGAAAAAAGATCCAGATCTGTGTGCACCACTAATATTGTATTCTAAACTTGCAGTCATTGCAGTAAATTAGAAGGACTTCCACTTACTCCGTGTTCTCAAATACTGCTTTTGTACTGTCTACGGTTTTTGGCCAGCCTTGAACCATGTAGGTAGATCCATATTCTGGATTTATCGCAGTCAGTCCGCCCTTCAAGGTAGTCACATCTGCACTAAATGATCCAGGCATCAAGAGCACCATGACAGTAAAATGATTAAGTTTACTGAAGTCGGTAAATAATGTCAGGTGTTCGATTTTCTGTGGAATTATATAAAGAATGTTAGACAGGTATTACCATTGCAAGAATATTTGAATTGGTCTACATCACAAAAATATAGTTTAAAAATGTTGATATTTGAAACCACAATCACGTGGCTGTTGGAATTAGACTTGCTCTCCAACAAATTGTCATCTGTATTATCACCGTTTGAAAGTATGGCTTTAAGATCATTTATAATGTTTTGACTTGTGTCTATAGTCGATACTGTACATTACCTTTATACTATATCTGTTCAACCAGTGTTTGGTGCCTGTTGATACAAAGTACCTGTCGGTGGCTTTTCTCTTTTGCAAACTCATTTCTTTGTGCGGCATGACTTCAGGAACTGTTAAAATTATATTGTCGCCCACAATGATACCTGTGCCACTCAATGTGTAGAAATGTTGGTCGGGGTATGGCTAAAAATCATTTTTGTAAATGCATTAACCAGATTTAGTATCTAACGCATTGGCGAAAAGGAAAGCCGATGTGTTCTCAGCTTATCTTTTAGGTTTTATGTATTAGATTACGTATGTAGATTGTAGATGCTCCTACTTCGTGAAACTCTTCCATCATGTAGATAAAAAGTTGTGTAGTTATGACACAGTTCCACAAATAAAACTCTTTCGTCACTAAAAGAAAGATTTTTATTTGTGAAACTGTGTGATAACTACTGTGTGAAGTTACACGGTTATCTCTCTATGCATACCTTATAAATAATAGATACAAGTGGGAGGGTAACATCTTCATTCTCAGCTCCACCGGCTTTTTGTGTGCTTTTACTTGCAGAGTAAACTATGATCATAGTGGCTAAAAACGGTCCGGCAACTGAAAGAATCATCACCGAAACTGTACTGATAGGCGTCATCTTAGATGTAGTAAAACTGTGAAAAAAACTTCACTATTGCTAACCGCAATGTCGTCTTTTAATCTTCAAACTGACGTTTGACATATAGTGACATATAGCAGTATACAGGGTGGAGAGCCGTTGCGGGATGACAGACGACAAAGTAGGAAATGTCACTCAAATCAGATTCAAGTGGAATTATTATTTTCTATACAAAAAATAACAATGTGTAAACGTCAACCAAGCGAGACCGAGGCTATGTTGGTCAGAACGCTAAGAGTGTAGTAGTGAGTAAGACAGCAGTAAATATGGAGAGAGCAAGGGAAGGCATTGTTGCCACTCCTTGCGGCGTTGTGCTAGTATAAAAATAATGACCGCTGAAAGAACTACCTTAAAGTTGTTCAGCAGATTTTGGCTATGAGTGTAAAAATACAATAAATTCGAATAACAAAATTGTCAACGTTCTAGAAAATCTATTTCCTACCTACTTCAGGGTTCCGTTGTGTCAAAATACGTGTTAATCAAGCTGTTGATACGATTGAATGCTGAATTTTGCTCGACTTAGTGAAGTGAAAATTGATACCACTAAATGGTGAATGTGCCACGGATTCTATAGTATCAACAATATATTACATACTTTGTCGGCAATAAAAGACGCCTAATTAAGATTCTTCAAGATAGCTTTTTGATGAGAAAAAAAATCCAATACGTAGAGTAGTTACCAAATAAATCATGTATACACATACTCACTGGTAGATCTTTAGGGTATCATCGCCTTAATTCGGTAGGTGGGTTCGAAGTACTGATGGCTTTGGCTGCTATTATCTGAGAGCTCGAAATCCATTGAATTGTAGCAGTATGCAAAGATAACGGAATGTGAATTATGCTGTAATATATGTGTAAACGTCAACCAAGCAGGCGGACAGAGGCCGCTAGTCCCCTCATAAAGATCAAACTAATACAACCCATAATTAATGCAAATATGCCGTTAGTATCCCTCCCGTAATCTCTCTCGTTGTTCCTAATTCACTTAGTATTCAAATTAGCCGAATAAATCCGTCATCAATGCAGCGTTCGACATCGCACGACAGTAGATCGCAGACTTGTACGGTCGTCCAACTCAAATATGAATAGAGAACCGCGATAATCTGGAAATCAAATTGCAATTAATCAAGAAGGTCTCGTCTATTACCATACGCCTGGTCCAGATTGCATAATTCAGCCATTATTCAAAGCTCTTATTATGGCTCTTGGGTGCACTGTTATAATCAACGACTAGCAATCCCGGAATATTGATCTAGTGACTTAAAAAATCGCGAATAAAGTCATCAGTTGCTTGAAAATTATTCAATATATAGTGTGGTAAATATAACATTGTTTGAGAACAATAATTTTTATTTTTTTTGCCTTAAAACGATCAGGAACATAAACAAGGTAGAAATCTGTTTGGAATTAATTTTTCTACTATATTCACATATAATCAAGTACTCTGGAAACATAAAAAAGCGAAGTTTGAAGATTAGGCGTATGCTCTTCACTATGCATCAGATCTGCTATAGACATGAATGTCTCGTCTTTAGCCTAGACTCGTCAGTATAGGACCAATGACTTCGGAAGATGTCAATCTGTCTTCATAGAGGGCGACACTTAGATGAGAAGTTTGGGGATGTTTTCACATTTCTCTGTTTTTACTAATTCCTACTCAATGCACCAATTTTTAAGCAGCGTTTCTAAAATCGACGATGATTTTAATAAAAATCGAAACGCGTCACTAAAAAAAGAGTTTTATTTGTGAAACTGTGTGATAATGTACTTTTTATCTACATGATGGAAGAGTTTCATCAAGTAAGAGCATCTACAATCTACATGGTTGAAATATTTGTTTTCCAAAATTTTCATAAAAAACTATAATTTTGCCCGGGAGGTTTGGAATAGGTTCTCAGTTATTTGCTAACAAAAAAGTCTTCTAGTTAATATCAAATTTAAGTTTGTTCTAAGATAAAATAATATAAAATAAATTATAAAAAAAAAATTAAAAATAACTCGCTTTAATAGCGAAACGCACTCTTAAGAGAAAAATATTCTTCATTTATTAAAACCTTCGTTGTTGATTTTATTGTGGAAAAGCAATATTTCATTGTAGGTCATTTTTGAAAGCAGTGTAAGTAATTAAAAATTATTCTATACCTTTCAATGCGGTTTTATTGAAGGATATTTAACAGTTCTCGTTAAATTATCATTATTTATATTTGATTATTACTCCGCCATCAAACCTCTGATTTGAAAAATATGAAGCTCAACCTACCTGTCCATATAATATCCCTTCAGCAATTTCTTCAGTCTATGCATTGGTTACTGATATTATTCCATCCAAATAAATGTCAAAAGGCAGGCAGACCGACAGACAGACTAACAGGAATGTGACGACATGCATTTAATCAAATTCGGAAATAATCGCATTCACAATAATTCCATCACGTGCACCTATAAAGGCAAGCCAGGCCAAATAATTCCATACGCTGGGCTTAAAAATACTCCGGTGTTTGATTGGCCAATCCCAGTATATCAATTCGAGGTAATTCAATTGAACTTAGAAACAATAATATACCCAGTGCATAAGAAAATATAAACATGTCCACAATAACACGCCATCGGTTTAATTAAACCAAGCCCGAGACTTTGATGTAGCTCGCCATAGGGACATCAACAAAAAGAGCAATTTCCCACAGCGGGTATCACTTTCACCCGCTACTTAACTCATAGAGGACTCAATCCCATGTGAATGCGAAGATCCCAACAACAAATCCTCCTCTAATTGACACGTCCTAGCTGGCGCGCGGCGGTTCTTTTGTCACCCCGACAATGCCGCCCTGATTTGGAAAGTAAAAAACGACGCGACATTGATATCGGCATAAGCCGGACGTCATCGTGATTGATCGGCCGCGTGTGGAGAGTGTGCGAAAGTGCGACGCTGCAACAACCCTTCTTGTGCAAGAAATGAATATTCATTGATGACTAGAAACTAGAAGGTGCGCTCAGTATGTTATTTGAGTGGTCTATAAGAAAATAATGTGTTTCCAGGATTTTAACACCATTTTCAATTAAAGCTTCTACTACGAGATACTTCTATCTCACTAAGATCTCTCATTTTGACACACAATGAATTCAACAATATAAAACTGTCATGCCATTGCTAAGTGGAGCTGTCAGAGCCTACTTCAATATAAAATCTAAATGTGGATATTATCTTGATCAGTTCATTTCTTGTACTGTGTTTGAAATCATAAACGTATCTTAAATAGCGAGCACAAATATGGATTATTTCTGTGAGGTTAGTAGAATAAAATGTGTAACTATTATGAAAATATCATTTTCACCTCCATAAAACACCAAGTTAACATTTTACAGATGTTTTGAAAAGTAACTATTCAAACATTTTCAAATATTTCTAATCAAGTCTATCGTGATACATACAAATTCTGAGCGATTTGTCAACATGAATCTTTTGGCTCAGGCGATTTCATTCGCGTTTCTCTTTCCTTCTATAAAGATTTTCATGATTTTGACCTTATATTTAACAGTTGTAAATATCGTAGAAATTCATGTGGATATTTTTTTAAATATTTCACTCGATTAAACTATTTACTGTTATTACCACCAAACATTACTTCTTATAATACTCAAGAGTATACATTACGTGTATCGATGAAAGTTTTTTATATCAAAATATTTTTATTTTATTACAGTGCCTGTTTACGCGGAATTTTTCTCATATTTTTATTATGCTTCAATTATATATCTTTTTCGAACAATCTGTTCTCTTATTACCACCAACAATTACTTCTTATTCTTATCAAATCATATTCAACTGTACTGGATACTGGAAAGAATGCAGGTATACGTGCATACCTACACCATGGCCGGTATATCGGCCAGAGCAATCAACATCACCTGAGGTGCACCTCGTCGCTTGAGCCTCGTTATACTTTTAACAGTCTTGAATGTAATATAAAATATCCACGGCCATCTCGATATAGTTTGGCGGAGTCCGTCCCACCACTTCGGGGCTCGACACTGGCCGACCAGCGCCGGCCCTGTATTTACTGCGCTACAAAAATTGACATAAATTAGGACCCTCGTAATATTGGCCATCAGGGCTCGTGGCTGTGGCTGCCCGTTTACTCCGTGGGCTGCTTTTCGACGGACCAAATCTAAAAATCTAATACTTCATTGCGATAGAATCTACGTGTGCTACGAGGGTCACGCTTAAAGTCTTTAGATATTCCTAATCTATACAAGTTTAAACAAGTTTGCGCACGCAGCTTTTTTGTATAAAGCTGTAAGCGCTTACACGCAAAGGCAGCGTTTGAATCATTCAGTAGTTGCCTTGCCACGGTCTCGAATGCATCCAAGTGTTGGCTGAATTTTAACGTGAAAATGGAACCGGGTAGTCGCGATTTAAAAAGGCACAAAACAAGCGGAATGTCACGAAAGTTTAGTGAGTTGCTTTGAGGACTCTGCCCCTTCTAGGGCTACAGTTTTTAATTGGTTTGCTGAGTTTAAAATGGGCTGGGTCTCACTCGATGTTGAACCTCGCACAGGTCGACCGCCCACTACTGTTACTCCGGAAACTGTAGAAGCTGTGCAAAATATGGTAGAAAAAGATCGACATATAACCTATACCGAAATTGAGGCTTCTCTGGGGATTGGATCGGCAGCGGTCCAAACCATCATTCATGATCAACTTCACCTAAGGAAGCGGTGTTCCAGATGGGTCCCACATTTGTTGACCAGTGAGCAAAAAGCAACAGGAGTTGATTGGGCTAAGTTTATGCTTGAAAAATTTTATAATGGAAACAGTAAAAACATTTTAACATCGTAACCGGAGACGAAACATGGTTTTGTCATTATGATCCCGAAATTAAACAGCAGTCATTAGTTTGGTGCTTTGAAAGTGAGCAGCCTCCAACGATAGTTTGTCGTTCCAAGAGTGTTGGAAAGAAAATGGTCGCATCGTTTTTTTTTTATAAAAGTGGATACATCACAACGGTAGCCTTGGAAAATCTAAAGGACAGTTACTTCTGAATGGTATATAACCGAATGTGTTCCTGTAGTCTTCCAAAAACTATGCAAGAGCCGTCCAAAGACTGGTCTACGAGGTATTTAATGGCACCATGACAACGCACTCGCCCACAGCGCCGCTAGATCACTCGATTATTTTGCTGAACAGGGTGTCAAACTGTTACCTCGCCCACCTTATTCTCCGGACCTAGCTCCGTGCGACTTCTACTTATTCCCTAAGATCAAAGAAAGAGGTCGCCATTATTCCACCGATGAAGAGACAATCGATGCATTTGAGGAGGAAATTAGCAACCTTTTGGAAAGAACGTTGCTCACAAGAATTTGACAAGTAGTTTTACCAAATGTAATGTATGGAGGTAGGGGGAGAATATGTTGAATAGACAGAATAAAGTTTTTTTAAAAAACCTTGTAGTTTTTCTGTATCTAAAAACATTTAGCATGACCCTCGTTTGATGTTAGTATGTTTTGAAATCGTATCTCAAACTACCGATTCATCAGCAGTGAAACGATAGTATATCCAATGCTACATGATTGAGGAACATGCTGATGTCGAAAATGGTGTTAAGTAGATTGGCTTGGTATTTCCGACGCACGCTGTAATGATACCGTTGTTTGCTAGGTGATATATCTTAATACATAATGTGTACATATTACTTGTATTGTTAAAATTAAGATAACATCAGGTCATAATAGAAATTCGATTGATAAAATTATTCTTCAGCTGTTGTTTGAAACTTGTAGACAAGGTGGATTTTTCAAAAGTTTGATTTCGGACTTCCATTGTCTATAAAATTTTTGAGTATCACAACGTTTCGATTGATATACTATCTTCAATCGTGTTCAGGTGAACAGTTCACCTGAAGTTTATATGGTTAAAAGAAAAATGAAAACAAAAAACTTCAAGCCCAGATGTGCAGACTGCCTGACGTACATACTATTGGTGTTACTACTGTTACAGTGGTTGCCTAAACGTCATTGCCAAGTATATTAGATTTCACAGAGTACCTAGTTACCTACATATGATCTGGAAAAAAACACCGGTAGGTATACAGAAAGGTAATGATAAACCAAGGTATCGGAAACCTATTTCTGGAACTGGTTATAGGAGAAATTTTTAAATGAATAAATTTCCTAACTAGGTATACCTACTTCCACATACTTGATAAACGTTTCGAGCGCTTGTATTTAAAATTTTTGAAACCATCAACTTAAATGGTCAGACGTCTAAAAAAACAGGCAAAAGCGTAGTTTTAGCGTTTCTCAAAAGTTATGAGTCACTAAAAATATTTTTCGAGTACGCCCAAAAATAGTCAAACTATACTAAAATGCAAGCTTTGTAAAATTTTCATTGAGTCTCTGTGTATTGCTTATCATTTCACCGAAAGTAGAAAATCATGCTTCTTAAAGCAAAGTGGCGATGATAACGCCTACTCCGAGCCCACACTTGCACTTGCACAGTAAATCTAAAATTGCTTCCCAAACATCAAAATCCCTACGTTCAGGTGTTTGAAGTAAGAGCTCTAACAATCAGGTGTTATTTCTACTCATATTATTTCAATATAAATATATAAACTAACAGCTATATTATTTTGGATTTTCATATCAGTGTGATATGATGTATATATATATATATATATATATATATATATATATATATATATATATATATATATATATATATATATATATGTATATATAGGCATTTCACAAACTCCCAGTCTCAGTACTGTCGAATGTCAGACATGCTTTAATTATATACCGTAGGATAATCGCATTTATTCCTGACGAAACCGAAAACAAAGCGATGATGTAAAAAATGAACTTGCCTACTGTCCTAATCCTCTAATAAACACGGAATGGCCCGTATTCCGAAGAACATTCGTGCATTCCTTTCGACAAAAAACAAACGAAGGTTTTTATGCAGCATTACTGACCAATCACATCGCATCTAGCGCTAACGGGAATTCCAAGAAACTATCAACCAGTAGCACTGTACCCAAAAAAGACAGTGGAAATATAAGAATAGGAATGCTATTGATTTTAAATATTTATGCCAACTTTCAGGTGCTGTGAATTGAAAAGTATGGCTCGAAACTGAAAATGCCTTTTTGTGCACCACTATTTCGTCGGTCTATCGGTCTGTTGGCATTTTTGAAACCGTGTTTTAAACAAATATAAAGCACATGAATATCCCTAATTCACAATAATTATACATTTCAGAGCGTAGTTAAATTATTTTTCCAAAGGGGGCCAATTTGTTCGGTTTATGTTTTAACGACTTTTTCTGTAGATTACTGCATTTTAACTTATAGTGAACAGGACAGGTATTTTGCGTCTTAAAAGGTTGCGTCAAGTAGGTTGACTCTGCATTTCGCGAGCACTTGTGTCACTTTATTGACGATTTTGATCACATTCTTCTTAGATAGTGTCTAATCCATTTCAAATAACGTTTGGCAATACTTCAATAATGGGAATTTGGAAAACTTGAAAATTTTGAAGATTATACAAAGCGTTTCGATATTTTTTAAATTCAATCATCGATGAATATCTATCTCCAAATCCTCATTGTCAAACTGATAGTATTGCGTAGAACATATATACCTACATCATGGAAATTTATGTCAGTAATTTCCGTTGGCCTGTCGATCTATGCCTTTTGAAGAAGGTAGTGGAAACATCTGACATGATTATGTCCCTACATACCTGAAAATAGGTATTTCTCCACTTCTGGTTGTTGGAAACTTGGATCATTGTCCATTCTTGCTTCAATTATTCATTCATGAGCTTTGCGACGGTTGGAGCGTTGTCCATGTTTGCGCTAGAGTTCGGAACAATCGTGTACACGGTTTCTGCAAAGCAAAACTGCCCCCAGTTCACGGAAACCTAATAATTCATTATGAACATGAAACAGCCGTCAGCTCCCGAACGTAACAATCAAGGCTGAATTTTAATCGATGCCTTAAACGTATGCTTAATGGTCGTTAGGCTTGCCGGGGTTCAGACTTATTTCGTTCTTACACGTTAGAATTTTATCATTTTTATCTCTTATCGCACACATTATTATTCATTAAATGCATGACATTACTTTCGTTGCTCCCATTTCCTAATAAGCCCTTAGGCTTAGAACTATATTTCGAGCACAGAACTCAACTTCAGGAAAAAATGTTCTTGAAGGAGTTTGCGAATTACTCATACCACAGTAAGGGTATAATTGTTTCAGCAATACTGTTTCGGATTTCACATGAAGACGAATGAGGATGTCACACCAATCGAAACGTTGTGAAATACAAAAAACCTCAAGACAATGGAAGGCTTAAACAGTATCACTGAAACATCGACACTCATCTCAAAGCGTCGCGCACTATGGCGCTGCCCATTGGCAACTTACGAAGTCAAAGGTCCTAACAGTTGGATTGACTTGAAGCATCGAATTAATCTCTACGCAAACATGGAAAGAAATTCTCAGTTCAAGAATTTCAATATTCTTGTAAAGATATACCCCATGCTAACAGAATTATTATTAATTTGAACCAAGAAAACTATATTTTACTCATTCCAAAGAAACATACTCTAAAGAAAAATATAATTTTTTTCACACATAATCTACAATTTTGTAACTATGCAGTTCCTCAAGGTTCAACCTTGGGACCAACGCTTTTCTTAATTTACATTAATGACATCCCAAACTGTGACCTGATGACACGACTAACATAAGTAGGGCATTAAAAGAAAAAGATCAACAATCATCAGTAAAAACTTGGTGTTTGACAAATTCCTTGAGCTTAAATCATACCAAAACAAAACAAATTGAGTTTAAAACTGTATGCTCAGTAGAAGAGAAAGAACAAAATATAAAATTTTTGGGGGTTTACCTAGATCCACAACTGTCATGGAAGAAACATACTTATGAACTTCCAAAAAAGTTGTCCAAGGTCATTCACCTCATGAGAAATTTGAAGAATATAGTTAATAAAACAACACTTTTGATTTGTTACCACGCATATTTTCACTCTTCACTTTCGTATTCAATACTAAATTAGGGGAATTCGACGCATTCCAAAAACATTTTTGGCTTACATCCGACACAATGATGTCCATAATCATAATACCAGAACTCAACAAAGATAAGATCAAGAAGTACTTCATCAGAAAAGCTTTTTATAGCCATGAGGAATACTTACAAAACGATTTTAATGATCTACATGTATAAGTGACAAGGTATTTTTTGTATCGCTTTGAAATGTAATGTTTTTGTATATATTTTAAGTGTTGATGTCATATTATATTTGACGTGTGTAAACAATTTTTGTAAAAACACCAATAAATCACTACTACCACTAAGGAACCGCATCAATAGTATTTCAAAGGACGCATCTCGCGTTTGCATGCCCTTGATGCAGGAAGAGCGGGAGGTGGAGGCTCTTGATGTGCAGCGGTGAATCCCCAGACAATACCCTTAGAAATCGAGCCGGCGGGCCCCTTATCGGTCGCCGGCAGAGATTGTCACGGCTTCCGTCATATCAAGGCAGCCACCGCCCCTCCCTCGCCTCCCTTCCGCCGCTTACCGCTGTTTATTCGGGGGTGGCATACAGGCAATCGGTTATCGGATTAGCGCTTATCTTAACGATATAGTCGCTGGTGAGACACGCGTACACATGGCACCCTCCCCTCCTGTCACTCCACGGGGAGATCGATTTCGGGGATTTTTCACGGTGTCGTGCCTCTTGAATGTTACGTTGGAAATCACTTGTAGTGCTCTTTTGGTACGCCAGAAGTCGGCTTACTAAGGATGAAGGATCATTTACAGACCCATTAAGTGATGATAATACATTATATACATTGAAAATTAGAAAAAACAAATTACATTCCTACATTCAGCATTTAGCAGGCCTTTCAGCAATGTTCTTTGTAAATAAAACACACAAGAACAAGAACCGGTTCACCTGAAGACGATTTAAGATAGCATATCAATCGAAACGTCGTGATAATAAAAATTTTATAGACAATGGAAATCCGAAATCAGACTTTTGAAAAATCCACCTTGTCTACAAGTTCCAAACAACAGTTAAAGCTCATAGAACATGAGGCCCCAAGGGTTTGTAGAGATGAGTGGCGCTATTCTTGATATGCCCAATAACATGTACCCACGATACATTTGGCTTGAGCCTCTGTAGCTATTCAAAATAACGTCTACTTTCAACGAGAATTGTGTAGTTATTATAAAATCCATCCCACTCAAAAGGATAACGCAGCAGCAAACGCAAAATTGTTACAAATAAATTGCATCCGAAAACCCTGAATCATTGTAGGAAGTGTAAATTTAATCCTGACATTAGCCTTTTCGCGATCGGGTCTTCAGGTCACGTGTCGCACAGTGAAAGTCACATAAATAGCAGATTAGGTGACCGAACGGCGGCGGTCACGTGGCTTGGTGATGCGACATCAATAAGGATTAGGTCGGGAGCGTTGGTAGGCCGACAGTGCTAAATGAACTGAGGAAAATGCTATTGTAGCAGTGAGCGGCGTTTTTCGGTTATATGGAGGTTGGTAGTTGTTTCCGATATGACTCGTATTTCATATGCCATAAATTCTGTCTCCCGGTTACCACCAGATTTTACTAGCCAACGAAAAATGCACCTATTTATTTCAGCCAATCTGTATTATATTTCTCTCGATAAAATTTGTTTTTTTAGTATTGAGCATATATTTTTAGTATAATTATTTGACACGATGTTTCCTTTGGTCGTTTCCCCAAAAATTTTCTGTATGATAAAATAATAATTATGAATAAAAAATCTGTGGATCACCTTCTGTCTAAGAATGAGAGATTCACATGATGATGAGTTTTTTTTTTTGAAAAGTGGGAAATGAAAAAACATGGTAATTGTACCTGAAATCATGGATGGTAAGTGTTTCCGACCAGATCTCCATTGGCACTACCAGATAATATTCGAATCATGACAATCAACACATTCATATCTCACTCGACACTTTTTTAAATTAGATATCAAATATTATTTTCTCAAGTTTGCCTAAAATTCTTTCGTATAACATCCTGGTGCCTCACAAGCCAAAATAAAAATCATTTTCTTCAGATTTAATACTTCTGAGTACTGCAGTGATAAAATGCATGTAGATTGTAGATGCTCTTACTTGGTGAAACTCTTCCATCATGTAGATAAAAAATTGTGTAGTTATCACACAGTTTCACAAATAAAACTCTTCCTTCTAGTGACGCGTTTCGATTTTTATTATTAGTCTGACGATGTTTTTAATAAAAATCGAAACACATCACCAAAAGAAAGAGTTTTATTTGTGAAACTGTGTCATAACTACACAACTTTTTATCAACGCATGTGGTTTCTATCAGCGGCCAACGGAAAAGATAAAGAGCCAAAAAATTCGTTATCTCACAAAGTGACAATTCCGTATTACCTCTGATTACTGGGCTAATCAATTTGATTCGCAGCATTCCTACCGCCAACAACTCATTAGGTACCCTCTGCAAGCGACATACTCCGTCGTATAACGTCGCGACGTCGCCCTCCACCCGCTGCGTCTCCCTCCCCCATTAAATCCGCATTAAGGGCGGAACGGCGGAATGGGGGGTAGGAGGAAGCGGTGGACGGTCGCGGCGTGGCTGAGCGCGCCAAAACCGGAAATGGGCCGGAGATGAAACTGCGGCGTCATTTCCTCTGTAGAACGCGCCTCTGGCGACGCCGACGCCGACCGACGTCTGGTTGTAGTCTTGGCGTCGACTTCGGGACGCGTTTGTCTAGTACTTATCCATTGTGATTATTAGAGACCGGATATATGCAAAATAAAAAGCTCGAAACTTCCATGCAAATATGCTGGAAAACATGCAACATTGAAAAAACTAACTTTTATTTGTTTTAGTTCAAAATCATAATAAGATTAATAAATTGTCGATATCAGATAAACAGGTGAAAAAATTGTTTGTTCAACACAACACAAATAAAACTCTCTTTCTTACAGTGCCGCGTTTCGATTTATATTTAAATCCCAGGTTACTTACTAACCAGATAACTAGATCCTGTCATGAATAAAAAACTAGTGCTCTGAAATTTTGCACTATTTATCCTGTCTAGCTATTTTTCGATTAAATTATTTTTTCTTTTGTCCATCTTACGGAAGTTATTTGAAATATAGTGTAATTGCAGCTCTATATTTCATCCTATTTCTTAAGATTTTTCACGTTTCAAGTTATTCTATTCCTTAAGCTATTTCATTTTTCTTAATACATTGCATTGCTTAAGATATTTCAAGAGTAAGTTAACGTAGAATACAAATAGATGGAAACTTATAGTAGTGTATCGATAAAAATTGAGTTCAGAAAATCTGTCTGTTACTAAAATAAAATCAGGGTTTCGCAGATATTTTTGAATCTCTAATGTTTCCATGAAGTTTGAATGATGTACCTATTTTGATTATGAAGCAATCTTAGTTTATTTCTGTCGCCAACCTTATGATTAGTATCTAGTAAGTGTTAGGCACAATTTGATCTTTTCTGGTTGTTTCTGAATACACTTGAATGTTCTCTGTATCTTGCTGTAAATGCTCTATGGCCTATACAAACAGCATTACATGAGGGACATGAAATCTTATGAATACCCGACTTACACATATCTATCAGCACCTACCTTAAGATTATATTTAGTCAATGCAAAAGAGCAAGAACCATATATGTTTCGCTTGATGTTCATAGTAAATCAACACAGCTAATGTCTATGTTTTTCCTCGAGTCACCACTGGTTCAGGAGGTTAAGGTACATTTGGTAATTATTCTTTATAGGCGTACCGCGAATGTTTTCAACTCGCAAAGTACCTAAACTTCTATGGACAACGGTAAGAAATCAAATGAAACGTTGTTTGTTTAGTGAGTTTCCAAATTTCGTACATTAGTTAATACTAAAATGTCAGCATATATCAAATTAACAGAAACGTGTTGCTGTCGAATGCAGAATACGTTTAAAAATTTACTTATCTTTAAATAGAATCCATCAATAGTATTGTTTTCAGGCTACCGACCTTTGTAACCCAGCCTAAATGAAGCCTTATAACAAAATTACGTAAAAAATATCATACATCATGAAAGAGCTCATTTTGCGCTCTAGAGTTGAATACATTTTTTCCCTTAATCTACTTGGTTATTCATGATTTATTCGACCCTCGTGTATAGAAAACCGATTAATAAAAAATGACAAAGGAAAGGTCTTTTCACATTCAAAACCAACGTTTACACAATGTGACCAAACGTTTCCCATAAGCTTCTTTGTGTGCGCCAGAAAAAAGCAGAAACAAAATCTCCTCGAGAGAGTCCTTTAAACACCTCCTCGACCATTGTGCCCATTATTGCGATCTTACAAAAAGAAAACGGACACCCGTAGAATTGATACGTTTTGTAGGGGCACAAAGCATAATGTAGTTAAAGTAAATATAAATAGTGGGCGAGCGACTGTGACAAGTGACAGGGTTGCGCCATCTCGCTGGGGGGTTAAGCGGGGCACGTCATTGACGGAGACGTGGGGTGAGATCAGGGAATCTACGAGTACTATAGAATTATGTCGTTAGTGGGGTTATTCGTCCAATAATCTGTAATGTGTGTACATTTGGATATAATCGTTACAAAAATTGAATTCAATGTCTTTTGTGGATAGCCCTAAATTGATCGTTAAATTTCCAAAATGTACAAATAAGGTTTAAACACGTTACACCTGTTTCGAGCCTTCGAAATTTGTTTTTTGACTATATCGGAGAGGATAGAGAAAATCAAAGCTTTCAGCTCTGATAATTTTTTGTTTTAAACTTATTACTGCGCTGTAAATCCAACAATTTAAGAAATAATATGCTAACATAATGGACAAAAGACAGATAAATCGATATATTGACGGAAATGATTAATTAGGAAATATAGATTATGCAACAAAAAATGCTAGTTCCTATACATTTTCAGATTTTCAATAATATAGCTAGATATATAGATAGATTTTTAAATCTTATCTCTACAATTTTCAGATTGTACAGTTTATGTACAACATTTCACAAGCAAAGATCGTTTCTTGTGACGCGTTCCACTTCAAACTTGCTGCCAGACTCTGAAAGTAAACTTGTACATAAATTGCAATTTTTGTCTGAAACATCTACAGTCTAAATAATTTTCAACTCACTATATGTATTTTTTCACGTAAACGCCTCAATTCTTTATGTTATGTGGATGTCAGCGAATTCATACAATTGTAATTTATAAGAATTTCAATGGAATTGCAATAATTCATTTTAAAATGTATCGCCCGCACGCCACTGGATTATCTGAGCTTCCTTGAAACTGCTTCTCGGTGGGGCTACTGTTCAAGCAATAAATCAGTTTTTATAGCTTCAAAGGACAGGTGAGCAAAATGATGGCCCTGAGCCACTGACTCGTGAGAAGTGATTTTTTAAGTTCCCTAAAGGGGAAAAGTTCTCTGTTCGTTAAAATACCTTGGGGTCCAGAGGCCACCACTTCAGGCTTTTAATCGTCAAATCCAATGATTTATTCGTGAACATAATTTCACGCAGTTTCTGTCGGAATATTGCTTATCATTTTTCTGGATAGCTTGTTAGTAACAAGCTACTATAGCATAATCATACTTTTATGGTGGATCAGTATACAGTTTTCATATTTCTTTATCTATTACCTAAAAAACATAGGTAACCATTCATTTCTATAATAAAAATGAATGCTTACTGAGTATCGAGCCTATTAGTCATATTTTTTACATTCATGTACTTGAACTATTCTTATTTCTCGAGACATTCATCTTTTCACAGCACTTCTGGAGCGCGAATGGCTTCGCAACTTTTGTGAGAGGTTGGATTTTGAAACAAATAGCATGTAAGAAACACCATTGATTTTCAATAAAGGACAACCATCTATTTTCATGCAGTTGTATACCTTTAGTGTGGTAAAGATTTGGAGAGAAATTATTTTAAAAACGGATCCACACATCAATGCGTAGAGAGGTCAGGGTTAATCTACTTGACACTAAATGGCAAGCAAGTTCATCCTCAGGGCATAGGATGGACTGAGTCAATTTACTTGATACTAAAAAAGCAAGCAGGTCCATCCTCACCACGTCGAAATTTCAACACCTCAAATGAGTCTCTATCAAAATTCATTCCTTTGGAGAACCACAGCGTTGTGGAATGAACTACCAAGTAGTTTATTTCGCGATAATTACAGCTTACAGTAAAGGCAATGTAAAGATTCATTTATCTCCTCACAGCGCTTCTGGAGCTGCGCCTTTCCGAAAGGTTTTGTATGAATAATGTTTTATTTTTCCGGCAAGATGACGATTTATCAGAATGGACATGTTACAGTCCAACAGTCAATTCAAAATATAATATTTATTTCATCCCCGCAGAGCATTCTTTATGTCAGGATACTTATAAAAAGTGCCTATATTCATCTGACACAATATAGTTGTTACCCCCACTGCGCTTGGTGAGAATTCTGACAGCAGGGAGCAAGAATTCTACCTTTTTAATATTCCACTCGGAACCTAACTACACCGTAGATAGGTGGTCCCGCAGTGTGAAATTTTGGCTACCTAATTTAAAAATGGATGTTTTTGAAATCGTTGAATATTTCAATGGATATCATTAGTTTCTGTAGATTATTATCGAATGAAACCTGTTTAATAGGAACGTGTCGTGTTTTGGGTCTTTAAATGTATGGCTGAATAGGATGATTCTCGGATATTGTAGTTCCGAGAAATGCATAACAGCTTCAGTTAGTCATAAAATTGTATAGTTTGGTGGTTACATAATTTTATCCCGTGTTTATAGTGGGTAAATTCCGACCTTGAACTTTAGTTTGCCTAATAATTGTGAGCATATCCCTAGTAGCGTCTTTTGCGCGAGCTTCGTTATTCATTTCTTTCTGGTTTTGTTATCCATCAACTCTTGATACAGGAAATCCTCTGTACTTGTTAGGCATGGATGATTGTTCGCACATTTTTCTTCAAAATACAAAATATAGGAACGAGACTTATTACTGTCGGCCTTTCGGAGTGTCGTTCTGTCTGTCGGTTGGTCTGGTTTTACAAATCGTTCCAAATACGAGGGAAGTGACTGTAAACGCGAACATTTCCAAAGTAATCTGTTTTTTGGACGACAGAGCATCGCAAAATATGTAACAGTCAGTTGTTTTGAAGACATCACAACTTGATTTGTGAACTGTTGCATAGCTTTTGTTTTGAAGGGAGTACATTTTGTTTTGCACCGAGTATTTTTTGAATTTTTCAACTTGGATTCATATCCATCTCATGGCAGACCCTCCAACACTAGCCTCATTAATATTCATTCTCATATCAGTTTGCCCAACACGTTGTATAAATGTGTGAAGTCATACGTGTAACGCAAAAACTGCTCATTGATGTGTGAAGAGCGGACGCAAGGCAGGCTCATAAATAAAAATAAGAGTGTATTAAAGCGGAGGCACGGGTCGGGCCTGCTCTCTCTGCTTCCTATAAAGCAAATCTGCAGATTCGGCCAGTATAAATAACCCGAAGTAATTGACTCGGATTGGCTTTAATAAAATGCGATTAGCCTGTTCGTTCACACGATGCCAGGGGATTAAATGCCAGCCAGACTGCGCTGGTAGTAGGTGGGTGACAAAAAGTGAACGACAGTGGCGTAGCTGAATCTGAATGTCTAAGTAAGATTAGAGTCACGTAGGTTGACGTATTTCCCACATTCACCGGAGAAGTTTTGCGTAAGATGAATAATAAGGTCCTTAAATATTAGGGGATGAATGTGTATCTAATATTTCGTTTGTAGCGCTAATTTTTTGAGAATATGAAAGGATTTTCTTGCAAATGATAGAGAAAGGTTGTTTCTATGCTTGTGAGAAGCCATTTTCTTGTTATTTCGGTCACCAGAAGGTTAGAAGACATCCACGCTGATTCAAAAAATGTCAATCTTCATGTGACAATCTCTAAAATTGAAAAAAGGGCTTGGAACAAGCATAGAACCCTCATTTGGAAAAAATCGTTCGGTTATCTTGAAAAGTGAGTGCTGGAAACTAAATATTGGAAACCCATGCATAACGCTTATTATTCTGGTTAAAGTTTATCCGTCTTGAATCTATGTACTATCAAGGTACGGTAGTCTAGTGGTTCAAGGCACTGGCCCGGATTGCCAGATATGTGTTTTGTCCAAGGATATATGGTATACCTTGTTATGGAGTTTTTTAATGTTTTCGCATTATGTCCTTTTTCTGTTGTTTGAAACTTGTAGACAAGGTGGATTTATCAAAAGTTTGATTTCGGACTTCCATTGTCTATAAAATTTTGAGTATCACGACGTTTCGATTGATGTGCTATCTTCAATCGTCTTCAGGTGAACAGTTCACCTGAAGACGATAGGTTGGCATTCATACCGGTGTATGTGAATAGTGCTTCCACGGTTCCGGTTGGTAAGAGCATCTGCAATCCACATGAAATATAGTCGTTTCTTTCCTGCGCCACTGGTGGCGGCCCCCCAAAACGTGCATTTGTGCCTGGTGAAGCGAGTGCGTACGGGGATTAGGGAGACATTAGTAGCCACCGCACCCGCTGGACGGCCCTGGCGCGTATTGTCGCGGTTACTGGTGTGAAAGTGAAACTGCAATCCGCTCCTCTTCCTCCCCTGCTCAATGCACCCTCTCATCATGGTATACAAGTCAAAGGGGAACTAAACACTTTATCCTACGCTTAACTAAACAGATTAGGCCGCTGAGCCGAGGCATATGGTGGGCGTCTTGGGAAAAAGGCGAACGAATCATAAAAGTGTCGTTTGAGGGGATTATGGGAAAGAGAAACGTCAAGAAACTCTCGAATTCGAGAATGAGAATTTTATGGTACAGGCATCATGAATTCACGTACATAAGTCAGCATGAATAATCCAAATTCTTACTCGGATCTAAGTCAACATTAAATATCATTTATTCGTTATTCAGATCTACCCCTTCCCGGAGCATCAATTCCACATCCGCCATACAATGTTTCTGAAATAAAACTACGAACTCTAGTTTTTTTAAGCTGAATATGCGCCATACATGTCGCAGTACTTTACCCGAAAATCCAGCGTTCTGCATGGAAATGACACATGGCAGTCGGCCATGTTGAAAGAGCAGATAGCGTTTGTTAGCAATAATTTGGGTAATTCGCCTTTTTACAGTCCTCGCCGGCTCCAACCGTCCGTATATTTGGTAAAAAGTCATGCATGATTCGCGATAAGCACCGGCGGAATATGGATAGCATTTGTTTAACGGGGTGGGGGGGTTTTAGGGGTGCCGCGTCGCTGATAAGAATAATACGAGGCCGTGATGTCACTCGTAATTGATTTAATCCCATCCCTTCTACGTACTGCACCGCTCATAAAGAAATTAATAGCTAGGAAGTCTCAAATATATGTCAATGAGTGTTGCATTGAATGTGTATGTTTATTAGTAACACTTAGGGTCGATTTCATCAAATAACCAGTCGTTATATTGAGCCAATGGGATGAGATCTTATCGAGCTCTACCAATAGGCTTTCAGAGTCTGCCGTTATAGTTTAGATATCCAATGGTGTTTGACTGTATAAAACAAAAATTTCAAACTTCTGAGATGACAGATTGGCATTGTAATGTCAGTTGCTTATGGAATATTCCTAAATTTACAGAAATTTTAATCAAGATGGCGAACAATTTGTAGTTTTCAGATAAAATCAATTGTTTTCCATTGTAGTGAACGTTTCTACAATTTTATTTTTGAAATACGCAGTTAATTTCCATATAACTATTTCTGGAGGAGTTCTATTTGAGTTACTATTTACATATAGGTACCTACCTTATATAAATACATAAATATTCTATAATTTGACCATCCTGCACAAATATTTCAGTTGGTGAGAAACGTTGTCATAGCACCTTAATAATTGCGAAGTAATTGTATTCAAAATCCAGTACAGAAATCCGACCATTTTCATTCCCCTGGTTCATATTGTTCACTCATTAATTCAAAATTTCACATAATATAATATACGCGATATACAGGTAGTGGCTTTTTGCAAAGAGAAAATAAAATTCTATTGAAGTGCATTTATATAATGAAAATACGTTACCGACAAGCTCAAATACAACCCACTACACAAGTAGGAAGTGATCGAATGATTTTTTTAAGAATCTACCGTTTGTTATCTGCATCTACCGCTTTTTAGACGACACGTCTACCGTTTTCAACATTTTTGACATGACAACACTGCGTGACGTCCAGACTACGTAATCAGCTCTCAATTGTTTTTGTTTATGGTGTTTGATAATTCATTTTACAATTATTTCTGAAAAGCTTATAGATATATCCAAAATTATAGCTCAACTTTGTTTATTATTTTTTCCAGTGTTTGTGCTATATATTTTGAATGCCGTGCAACCTGATTTCGTTATACCTTCAACCATAAGGATTTTTGTAATGCTGGATACCTGTGCTAGACACCAAGCAGGCTTTGGATGGCATTTATTTTTGTAGAATATGAATGAACCTAATAAGTAATAGAAATAATAAGGAAATTTGTGAAATGCCTCCTATATATCCTTTTTTACTGAATTATCAGGTATTTATATTATTGCAGTATTATGTGGCTCTATAAAAATCATTGCAATACTCTCCATTAGATTTTTATGAATTTGATACATCCGAAAACCGATGTCCTTATGCCTAACATTCCTCAAATCCTATTGGTGGAGAATAGCGATTCGTTATAGCTTGTGAAATAAGGGAAATAGCAATTTTCACTTATATATGATGGACTGTCGGGCTCAGAAACTTGCTGTGAGGTTCAGAAAGTGCCCTTTTTCATTAATCAAATCTTTCCTCACTATTTTGTGTTGAAATTCGAAGGAAATCAATGATTTTCAGATACTTTTGACAGTACAATATTTAATGGCATTTCAGAAAGGTCTTATGTGATTGGTCAATCCATTCGTTATATCTCTGATGTTGATGAAATCGGCCCTTATTCTATCATGCTGTATTTGAAATGGATTGGAAGGCATCAAAACGACATTCCTTATCGCGAAGAAAACAGATATTGATATTCTCAAATTACACGTGGTATTTTGATCCAACCTTTCTCTTGATCATGGAACAACTCCATAAACATTCAGAACAACAGTTTTAATTCTCATCCATAAAAAGGGTAATGAAGAAAAGATTTATACCTACCGTCAAGGATCAATGCTGAGCAGCCTCTCAAAGTAATGTTCACTGGAATAGTGAACTTCTTGAGAAAAATAAGTTACTAGCTAAAGAATAGCATTGCTTTAGAACAAACAAATCTATAGAATCTGCTTTTGATGATATGATTAATTTCATTCATACTCAGTTGGACTTGAATAAGGAAGTAATTATGCTTTTTTAAATTTAACTAAAGCCTTTGGTACACTGGAACTAGCCTTCTTGTTAAACAAATTAGGAGCAGTTCAATTTCCAGATAATTTACTGATATGTATTGAAGCATATCTGGAAAATAGGATTTTGCATTGCCTCATTTACACATAACTACGCTGGAAAGGGTTTAAAGCTCATCTCACATGTCAAAATCGTAACTCAACACATTCTTTCCTCAAAATACTAAGGCACCAAACAGAACAATTTCAAAAGTTCCCGCTTTATAACTGCATAATTTTTTGCAACAAGCTGCCACCTAATATAAAATTGATCTCTACAAACCAGGTATTTAAAAACCAACTACTTTTAATAAATGCCTACTATAGCTGTAAAGTGAATTTCAATGATACCTTTTAATGATCGGATATAGTTTTCAATGCATGCAGTTGGTTGAGCATCACAAATGACGACCATTGTGTGAAATTATCCAGACCTGTCCTGTACACATCGCGTAAAAATTTCATCGTCGTACATCAGAAAGTAAAATGAATGGCCCTTTTAATCCCCCCTGTTATCTGTCCTTGTCCGCGAGATTGTATTTCCCATTTTTCCATTGTGCTGGTCGAACGAGGGGTTATAAAAGTTTTATTTCACTGTGTTGCCCTCATCCAACAATGCAAGGGCGGCGTTCGTTCATTTGTTTACATGCGCAATTTTTTCCTGTATTTCACAAAAGAATTACTTCACGTGGATTGGCACTGTACTTCCCACACACCGTATTAGTTTAGAGGTAAAGACTTGGCTCAAATTTAAAAACAGGTTAATTCCTAAACTCTCAATTCCAATACTTTCAAAACTTACTCTAAGTGGATCAAAATCAAAATTTAGATCAAACTGATACCACTACACATGAAACAGAAACCTTAATCAATATAAGATAATGTGGGATGACTCTAAGGTCATTGACAAGGAACCACACTTGCATCGACGAAAATTTTGAAGATGCTGCTTCAACCGCCAATAACGATCACATATATAGCAAACCTAGCATAGAAATAAAACGACCAAATCAACCGAAACGTCGTGACACTCAAAATTATTAAGACAATAGTCGGAAACACATTTGGAACACGGACGTTGTCTACAAATCTCAAACTGCCGTTGGAGACAGGTCCGTATCTCCAGGATTTCTTTTCGTGGGAGGGTGGTTCGGTTTTAAAACTCTGGATACGTGCCTGGTTGGAGAGTCAATCTACCTGACGCAATTCCTTAGGAGTCTAAAACGCACTTACATAATCATTTATAATATGCCTTCAGTTAAAATTCAGTAATCTGTAGTAGTACTGATAGTAGTTGCTAAGACATAAGAGGAACAAATAAGCCCATTTTCAGTTTCATCAGCGGAAGATGACGACGCCAATAAACAGACAAACAGATCAACGGTAATGAATAAATGGTTTTTTGTGAGGGTACATTATGAAAAATTGCTCGATTCATCATATATTTGTGACAACTATATTTTCTACGCCTGTTGGCGAGTGTGTTGAGTCAATCTGCTTGACTCAATTGTGTCTTCCGGGTAGAAATGTTATTTTAGGATCGTAGCAATCGATTTAAATAGATAAAACTTGCACACAACTTCTACAAAACGAAACAGACCTCAAAATAAATTGAACATTATGGCAATGTCAAGAGACATCCGAAACACAGGTCATTACCCTAGCTCCGCTTATGGCATGATGAACAAAAAATAACCAAAAGTAATAGTCCATCATTTTGTCAGCTGCTAATTGTCGTCGACAGGAAGGGTTGCGCCTATGATTTTTCCATCTTGATTCGAGATATTAGAAGGTCGACCTAACGACATCCTGTCTGCGCCCTGTTAAGCAGCTTATATATTTTTTTTAATTTGCTTATTTTTATATCTCTCAGTAGATGAGATTTATTTCAATTTATCAATCATTTATTCGGAAAAATCGTTAATTATTAATTACACTCAGGAAGATCCATCGATCATAGGATATATATGCCTGATTGGTAATACTTGCTGTATTTCATCATCACGGGTAGCGTCATTTTAAATGTAAAAGTGCAATGGTACAATAGTTTTATATTTACAGATTCCACTAGACAGAAGCCTATTGTTAGCTTCGTTATCTATTTTACTAGTTTAAGCAGCATTCCTGAGTATGGTTCAAATTTCAACCCGTTTGCATTCGCTCATATGTTTCTGCTACATCGCTAGCAGTGAGCTTTGCATCAAGCGTGAAATCCAGTTGTTTCTGATTGTTTATCTTTCTAATACATTCAGACAGATGACTAGGTGCATCCTTGTCCTCAAAACAATGTATGCACTTTGCATACTTCCTCTTCCCTATATTTATTTAAATAAGCCATCTCATGTTGAAAACAGTGTGGTTAATTTGCACTGCTACCTTTCCCTCACATTTGGAATCAGTTTGAAGGGCAGAAGAATCTCTATACTGAGACTATTTCCCACTGTTTTGGACATCCATCCTCCCTAAAAATCTAAAGATCTAAAAAACGTCTCTACTCAAATCATTTCCTGTCCATTCAACCCACGATTTTATGTCCCATACACACTGCCCTAGAATTTATTTCAGTTTTTTATGTAGATTGTAGATGCTTTGGATTATATTGCCTCAGTTTTATCTTCAGAATGTTGTGCCAGCTAAAAGTTTGTGCCCGAGGATCGAGCTTCTGAGGCTCCTCCATAATACGCAAATTAGCAAAGCCGATATTTTGACCATAAATAGTATAAAGAACGTATTGGAATTTGTTAGTTTGAAAGCGGAGTTAATCAAAAAGAAAATTGGATCAAAGGTAAAGTAAAGTAAAGTAAACATGTGATACTGGGAAAGTGAACTTCATAGCAATATCTGAGTTTAAAATGGGTCGGGTCTCACTCGATAATGAACCACGCCCACTGCTGTTACTCCGGAAACTGTAGAAGCTGTGCAAAATGTGGTGAAAAAAGACCGACATATAACCTACACCGAGATTGAGGCTTCTCTAGGGATTGGATCGGCAGTGGTCCGAACAATCATTTATGATCACATTCGCCTAAGGAAGCGATGTTCCAGATGGGTGCCACATTTGTTGACCAGTGGGCAAAAATCAACAAGAGTTGATTGGGCTAAGTTTATGCTTGAAAAATTTGATAATGGGCACAGTAAAAACACTTTTAATAACATAACCGGATACGAAACATGGTTATATCATTATGATCCCGAAACTAAACAGCAGTCATCAGTTTGGTGCTTTGAAAGTGAGCAGCCTCCAACGAAAATTCTCGTTCCAAGAGTGTTGGGAAGAAAATGGTCGCATCTTTTTTTCTAAAAGTGGATACATCACAACGCTGGCCTTGGAAATTCAAAAGACAGTTACTCCTGAATGGTATATAACCAAATGTGTTCCTGTAGTCTTCCAAGAACTATGCAAGAGCCGTCCAAACGGTGGGGTATTCAATGGCACCATGACAACGCACCCGCCCACAGCGCCGCTAGAACACTCGATTCTTTTGCTGAACAGTGTGTCAAACTGTTGCCTCATCCACCTTATCCTCCGGACCTAGCTCCGTGCGACTTCTTCTTATTCCCAAAGATTAAAAAAAAGTTACGAGGTCGCCATTTTTCCACCGATGAAGAGGCAATCGCTGCATTTAAGGAGGAAATTAGCAACCTTTCAATAGAACGTTGGTCTCAAGAATTTGACAAGTGGCTTCACCGAATGCGTAAATGTATTGAGGTAGGGGGAGAATATGTTGAAAAAACAGAATAAAGTTTTATAAAAAACCTTGTTGCTTTTCTGTATCTAAAACCTTTTAGCGTGACCCTCGTTACGTCGTTTTGAGAGAAGGATTAAAGCTTTTTTTTAGTAAATATATGTCATTAATATAAACTATACCTCGTACGGTTGAGCAACTCTAGATATGTGGTAATCAGACTAACACGTATATAACTAAGCTTTGTCTATCGTTGTTTGTTGAAGGATGTACAATTTACTATCGATCATAACAATAGATTTATAACAAAAAGATACACGCTTTACAGTTAAAAACTAAATCAATTAGCTCCGGTCTCTATGTAAAAAACGCTATATCCCGGCACTTGCCGAAAAGACTATATTGACGATTTTTTGCTCCGAGATATTAGAAGCGAGCAATGTTAATGACATCCTGCTGCAGTCGCAGGAGTAGCAGTAGCAGGCACACACTGCGCACAGTGTTTCCCGGTTGAAATATGGCTCGGTCTGAAATATTGCGCCTAAATCGGCCGTGCAGTGCCTCGCTAATTGGCTGTGACCCCCTTTTCAAAGACGGAATTGTCGGATGCTAAGCGGCTGGGAAGGGTTTACAGAAAAAACGACAACTTCGGGATGTTGCGTAATTAATAACTATCAAGACCGGGTGGTCTAGTCGGAGTTAGTGGCGGCGCGACGACGTTCATTTTTATTTTTCTTCAATTAGCGCATTTTTTGACGTTATAATGAGCCATGCGCGAACTGTCTACATGGGGCATACACAGCGTTAGGGGTTAAAGGTTGAAGTGGAATTAACTATCGCTGTTATTAGTCGTGAACTGGGAGATATTTAATTGTCCCCGGTTCTAGCCAACTTGTACATGGAATGGTTTGAGTCAACTGCCATCGAAAGTTCAAATATTGAACCGAAGTTATGGCTTCGCTATGTAGATGACACATTCATCATCTGGAACCATGGAGAGAGCCAACTAAAAACATTCTTCAGTCATCTGAACATCATGCGACCTTCGATAAAATTCACGAAAGAAGAAGAGAGCAACAACTGCCTTCCATTTTTAGATGTTTTAGTAACGAAAAGAAACACCAAAATAGAAACAACAGTACACAGAAAACCAACTAACACAGGTCAATACTTACATTTCACTTCAAACCACCCAACAGCCACGGAAAGGCGACATCCGGACTTTGGTCGACCGAGCTAGGAATATTTGTAACACACAAGAGGGACTACAAAGAGAGCTCAATATCATAAATCAAGATCTATTAAATAACGGATACCCAAAGAAGCTAGTGGAAGTAACAATACTCATTCTGCCTTACGTCAAAGGAATATCAGATGGAATCAAAAGAATAGGTCAGCGATACAAGATCCAAACGAGAATCTCTAGGACTGCCACCCTCAGAAGTATCCTAACAAAAACTAAGCCCAGGAATGAATCTCAAGAGACAAAGGACTGCATCTACCAGATACCATGTCAATGTGGTAAAATCTATGTTGGAGAAACAAAAAGGCCACTGGAAGTAAGAATCAAAGAACATCGTCTCAACACCCAGCGAGCAGAGACAGGAAAATCTGGAATACCTGACCACGCATGGACGGAGCGCCATAAAATAGCTTGGGACAACGCTAAGGTTATTGCCAAGGAACCGCATTGGTATCGAAGGGAATTCAAGGAGGCGGCGTTCATCACCAACAACAGCAAAGTGTACAGCAAACCCAGCGTAGACATTAAACCAATATGGCAGCCACTCATAAAGAAGATCAACAGACTACGACTGGACCAGACAACAAACAATGATCCACAAACAGCCTCCTCAGCAGACAGGAATACCGCGCATCGGGAACCAATCAGAACAGACCGCGCGCAACGACACGTCACCGGACGGGGTATAAATAGTCATGAGAGAAACGTGTTCGCCAGTTCACCTGAAGACGATTGAAAATAGCACATCAATCGAAACGTCGTGATACTCAAAATTTTATAGACAATGGAAGTCCGAAATCAAACAATTGAGAGATTTAATGTTTAACTTATGGAACTTGGTTTCCTGTTTAACTTATCTCAGTAGTAGTAGAAGAAGTAGTAATGGGGAAACAACCGAGTTCCCTTTTCCTGTTTAGCTGCCAGAGCTCCCAATGTTTGTGAAGGCTTGCCTCTTGACCTGCCTGCAGTCATCTCTTTCTAACCATGCTTTTGGCAGTTAATTGTATGCCCAATCATCTAGGGAATTGCTAGCCTGGCCTCTGCTAATACTCAGTATGAGTTCGCATCACCGCCAATCACGGCAAGCAGCCTGGAACTCCGCTGTGACCAGGGACCCACATAAAGGGTACATTGTTGGACTGGACTAAGCGTTGGAGGGAGGTATTGCATTCCTGAACCAGAGATGATCTGACTCTCAGAGCTGCATGACTATTAGAGCATATGTATATGTGATGCTTCTCTGCCTTTAATATAGCAAATAGGTATTAACGCATCAAAAAATCGTCCTTTTAAGGACATATGATATGATTTCCTGCTGTGATGTTCACTATAATAAATCATACAATCATTATCAATCAATGTCGCTTTGGTAAAAACGCTCTTTATGGTGTTATTAAGCAATATGTTTGCTTATTACGTATGATGTTATATATGACAACGACTTTTCCATCCACAATCACATCGTCTGACCTCCAATAAGACAAAAGCCAGAAAAAGAGAAAAACAAACAATCTGCAACTTGAAATATCATCAGAAATCAAATCGATAATGACATCTCATCACTTATACGCCCAGAAGAACTGAAACAATGCGGTTCTCGGTTATCAGCATAAATATTTGAATTTCAATTACGGCACCCGCTTATCTCGACCAGATTATTCGTTGTCGTCGTCGACGAGCGCTACTTCAGGAGTTTTCAGAGACGCGCGCACAAGCGGGGAACTCCGACGGAGTTGCGGAGAGGGGGGGTTACGATCCCTCGCGGTAGATCGCATCTCGCAGAATGGAGGCCGATATGACAAGATGGCCGAGATATGACGTCACGACCTCCTCCTCCTCCTGCTGCTGTTGACAGCGGCGGAACGTGAAGATGGAGATGTACAAAATATATCAAGTCAACGAGCATCTTCATGAAGAAATCGATACTTCTCACCAGAGAGACTTCTTCAAACAATATGCGCAGAGTTAGGATGTGAACAAATCTAGGCCGTGAATTTGGTACCCAAATTTAAATACTATCACAAAACGATAATCCTCCAAAAATCAATAAATGTAGTTGAATCACGTTAATAATGTAGATTGTAGATGCTCTTCCATCATGTAGATGAAAAGTTGTGTAATTATCACACAGTTTCACAAATAAAACTCTTCCTTTTAGTGACGCGTTTCGATTTTTATTAAAATCATCGTCGGACTGTCAGGATTGACTGCTAACAAGGCTACCCAGATTACTTACCAAATAACTAACTAGTCCTATCATGGATACAAAACTAGAGCTCTCAAAACTAGCATACTATCTATCCTGTCTAGTTATTGTTCTATTAAATTATGTTTTCATTTGTTGTGCTTTCTTAGGGGACATCTTTTTTGGCGACTGCATTTACACTAGCGTTAAGGAAAACCCCTACAAAACCTTAACCATCGCCCTCAAAATGTCCTTAAGATATTTCATGTGATAAACAATTTTATTTCTTAAGATATTCCACGTAGCACCTATTTGATCATCTGAATCAAATGTAGCATCTCTACATATTGACCTATAAAGTTTTCAGATGAAAAATTGCGTGTTTAATATGGAAGCTCCACATGTAATGTAGTCTTAGCAAATGAACTTGCTAGAATTCAGATCACAAGCGGGTCATCAGAATTGTACTTCAAAAATAGCCATACATAGACCTTGCCTGCAGACTCGGTATGGTACTTAAGCAAAACCTACCAATTAAATTAAGTCAATATATATGTCGATTTGAAAGCAGAGTGGTCTACGCCACTGTCAGTTGGTATTGATCTGGTGGGCGGACAAACCGGCAGGCAGATCTACAAGACGCCGTGGCATACCATCGCCATCGCATCAGATCCGATCCCACAGGATCTGCTCCTGCTGCTTCTACTGCTCCTGCTGACTCTCAAGGAGAGATTTCTCCCGCTTATTGATTTTCTGTCTGGCCAACTCAAGCTTTCTGTGCGCTGATGCAATTCCTCTGAATTGCTGTTTTGCTCTCTACTCGTACATTAGCATTACTTCACCTTACTTCCGATTAAAATATTCAACACAGAGTCAACTTACTTGACAACATATTTTGAGAGACTAAATTGATTATTCGTATCCCCATCCAGTTGAATTGCAACAATCTGTAGTGAAAGCAGCTAAAATAGGAGCCTACTGCGTTCCATAAGCGCTGCGAGAGGAAACATGTCTCTTGAAATTGAACAAAGCCAGCTCGTTCTACAACGCCGGTTGAGCTCTTCTAGTCTTTGCTGTACTGGCGACTCTTGAGGTTCTTTGTGAGGTCAGTCGTATCCCTTAGACGTATTGCTCGTTTCTGGATTGTGTCCAGAAGCTTCAGGACTGCTTTGGAGCACATCCTCACACATGCGATGATCTGATCTAGGCTTTGTATAGTATCAGTTTCATTAGCTTAGCCCATCACTATTACAAGCTGCCAAATCAAAAACTGGAGCAAAGTAAATTGTTGCGCCTTGTTTGCCTCACCTTCAATGTGATTCAAGTAACAGAAGTGCATTAGATTTCATCTTTAAAACTCATCATTCAAGTTTTTATGTCATCCATAACAGCCGTTACCCACACCATAAAGCATTTAAGTCGGCTTTTAGGACTGTTCATCCATTTGAAGCAAGTTTTTTGATGGAAATTGTGGTAAATGCGGAAAAATCATGGATTATTAAAATTGAGAACGCAATAATGTTTTCCAATCTCTTGATATTTTTCAAATATAATCTCAAAGCGTTAATATACTTGACGTAATTTTTTTAATGTGAGTAATTTTCCTTATTTCGACCATTGTCTGGCTGGACACGTCGGCATGGAATTTTCGATTTGACGTTCCCGGATATGAAAACCGAGTCGGATATATCCAGATGCCGCAGAGCTTTCCACAATGACAACAATGCAGCACAAATTGGAACGACGCAGCGGCGACGTTGGCGCTAGTCCTCCCTCTTCCGATTCATCCTGCAGAAGAGGCGCTGCATTCTCTATTTCGGGATCTAGTTTCCCCGCTTTTATCTGATTGTGTCTCGCGTGAAATTCTGGAACGGGGTTTATACATTCGTGAGATTATTTACGGCTAGTTTTGCTCCTAGGCATACACGTCACTAGTAATATGATTTTCAGAAGGCGTTATTTTGCATTTCATCAATGTTCAATCCAAAAAGGAAACTTCAAAATATGGTGAATGGCTCTTCGTTAGCTCTGAAGCTTTCAGGCTTATTGGGCTTCCACTCCTATTCTTTACAGTATCCATTCTAGCAACCTGAACCTTGTTCTAGTTTGTACAGTTTTCCTGCTGGCGCCGGACTAAACTCTATTGGTTCTAGCTGAGATGTGTGATTCTCTTGAGAGACTCCTTTGGAGTGTGGCACATTGTGAGGTTTACTCTACATTATCATAGTACCTCTTCCAGAACTTTCTCTTGAGCTTCATCATGGTTTTGTTGTTACTGGTAAGGGCTTCTCTATATTCATCCCATCTTCCAGTTCTCTTTGCCGAGTTTAACTTGCGTCCTGCCTTGCTTCTCAGTTTTGCAAGGTTCTCTCACCACCAGGGTACATTCCTGCATTCTGTAGGTCAAATTTCGTGGAATGCTTACATGACAGCGTCCTGCAAATTTTTTTGCAGCCAGTTCAAGTACTGATGTGTCTCTTATTGTGACGATCTTCCTTTAGTTATTTAATTCTTGTGAGTCTGTAACTTTCTATTAATATTTGGTAGTATTAGTACTGTTTTTGAGGTACGTTCATTGCACTCCCACACTGCTTTCTTTCGGACTTCAAACTGCGCGCGTTGTTGGTATCTCGAGGTACAGTGTTGGGTCAGTAAAGATATCTGACTGACAGATGCCACATCTGTGGAAATGAGATTTTTGTTTAGGTCACAAAATATCAAAGAATACTTTATGCTTTATAGGTTTAGTTCTATTCATATATGCGTTATTACAGTAATTGGAAAAATCGTCAAACAAAGGTACGCTTTGTATTCCTTGAATCAAAACATTTACTACGAAAATTGCCAGGCAGTTAAATTGAGGCCGGTATGAATTAACGACATTATTTCAAAACGTATTCAAGCTTCATATCGAGATTATCTCTTGCTTACATGTTTAAGGAATTTTCGCTGTTGGTGTATAAAACCATGTTCGATGCAGCACAGTAGAGACTATTGTAAACAGTCAAATATCATCGTTACGATTAGAAACTGCACCCGGAAAAAGATAGCTCCATCATCCGATTAGTGATCTACTCGTTCCCCGCAGACTCCGAACATTATTTTGTAACTATTTTTAGATAAGGCCTTAATTGATGGTGTCAACCCTAAATAATATAGTGTGATTCAGTGGATATGGTCGCTGTGTGAAAGGGAGAGGGTCCGATCCCGAGGCGATTGCCTTATCTAAGCGACCAGAAGCACAGATTAGGTTCACCCTCACGCGTCCCTTACCCATTCAGGGTGAAGGAGGGGATGGAAGAGCGACCCGGAATGAGATCGAATAACTTCTGACTGCATCAAGTGAGAATTCATAATAAACAAAATTTCTGCAATTTCCTCCGCAAATAAAGTGACATTTCAAAAATTATAGCGAAGCGCGAGAATGAAGATTGATATTTTGAAACTAGATTTATAAAATAACCAAAATAATAATTGATCTATTATAAACAATATCATCAATCAATTCAAAATATTATGATAATTTCCAATATCTGCGAAACTGACTTCAAGTGGATCAACAGTTATGAAAAGTGGTCACAATATCATATATGTAGTAATAGTTGCTCAAACAAAAGGAACACATTAGCCCTCTTTAGAGAAAAGAACACTATGCACTGATCAAAAGAAATCCATTATTTTTGATCATGTCATTCATTTCCGTCGGAAAATGTACTCTAAAAAAAATGATGTCAAGGGTTCCTTCAGCTTAGCGGCATTCATTAATCCATGTCGCTGAACTTTCCTCAAAAGCCTTACAGCAGCGCTTCGATCCAGCTCCCTCCCCTTCGACACTGACTGTAACAATAGATTATTTATGGAAAGAAAAGCCACTCCAGTCTAGTAGGCTGTTTCAGGATAGACAAGCTTTTGTTACTATTGTATGACTTATTTCATTAATTCATATGTCGTACTACTCAAACCGTACGATAAAGACTACAACTAAGTTATGGAGACTTGTTTTAACTTAAAATCTAATCTAATTTAAAAGCTGTTTGGAAACTTGTAAAAGTTTCTTTTCCGGCTGAATTTATTTACCACGTAATCCGGAGAACAGCGCAATGCATTTGTGTACACTTTACGCCGCATGAGTCCATAAAGCTCAACAGCTTATCAAATCGGTCAAATTATAATCTCGTCTGCAATCATAAATCTTGTATGCTCGTACATATATGTTAATATGAATATGTTAAAAACAAAGGCTTATGTTAAATTGCATTAATATAATGCAGGCGATACTGAAAAACGATCTCAAACCACGACAACAGGTTCGTACACGCATTTACACTCACACACAAGTCATGCTTGCATGCATGAAAAATAATAAAAAATTGAGTCAAGTAGATTGACTCAGTACTCCTCATGTGGGAATTCGCTTGGTAGATTATTCAAAGAATTTTTTACTGAAATTATAAGTTTATGAGGTCTCCTCGTAAATTCTTAAACTGAGCTTCCTTGATTGTTATGTTACGTAAAAAAATCCCGAAATTTGGCTTGAATTGAGTTGATAATATAATTTAAACTGATTGAGACCTCTGAAAATATTTTTTTGCTGATGAAATAAACTGATATTGAAGGAACATGAATAATGGAAAGCAAGTAAGCTAGTGGCTATAGAATAATTCTAAAAATTTAAAGTAGTTTGGTAATATCAGGCTCTAATTTATGTGACTATTCTGTTTATTACATTTATAAAAATTGAATGAGTAATAAAACATGATTCCTTTAATTTTCTTTGCTAGTAACTTGTGGAAGATTGAAAAAATGACACTGAAATCATGAAGTACCAATATGTTTGACTATGTTCCAAAATTGTCTGGAAAACCAAAAATATAGAAGTTTGGAGAAAGTCTAATTCTTTTTTGCTTATTGCTACATAAATGTGATCCAAATCGTTGCATCGAATATTGAGATTTTGTGTTGATGAAAGCAGCTCATTATACAACATCAAGGCTACTTTTTGAAGAAAAAGAAGATCCGGGCAGTGCTTCGAACCACATCCATACACGTTAGAGCAGTATTGCAAAAAGGGGGTGACCTGGGCCTTGAAGAGTATTAGTAGCTGAATGCAATTTTCTGAGCTTAGTAGAACAACCAGCTTCTAGGACGCTGATCAACAACATAATCGTGCGTCTCTCCATTTTCGAGTCAGCCAATCCACCTTTCTTTGTGCGTTTAACTGAACCCTTGTTTATATGATAATAAACAATTACGCAAGGCCTACTTAGCTTGGACCAGCAGTTTTTCTGATGCTCTCTATTTATGCTTTTTTTCTGTTGTTTGAATCAGATTTCGGCACATATTGATAAATCAGAAAAGAAGAGGCAATTCCTTTTGAAGACATTTATTATTGTTGTTAGTCTTTCTTGCAGAGCTCCGCTCCTGGATCAGTTCATACTAACCCTCTATTTTACGGGACGGCGGGACAATCGAATGACAATAAAATTAGGTAATTTAGCTGTCCTCAACTAAATGTGTATGTGTCTCTGCGGTATACAGGCAATAACCACATCTGTTATAATGTCATTACATAACCCACAAGGATTCGAGGACGATAAAGTACGCAATTGATGGGGTGGCATCCCCTTACAACATCTTTGTTTTTGTTTGTACTTGTCACATTGCCGTATGCGCATCTGTCAGTGAGGAGTACACCAATAAAAACAGTGTGACACCACGCATCATTGCCTAGGATATAAAATACTGTCTATAAACCTGCAGTAATTATAACATTATCGAAACAGGATTGGTGATAACAGTTTTATAGATTGTTGGCTGAAGAGAGTTATGATTTTTTTCGTAATCATTTATGACTATCATACAAGTAAGTTGCAGTAATCTGCATTCGTCCTTCATGAATCAAGTGAAACAAATTAGCCCTCTTGTTTCACATTTTTGAAGGCAAATGTGTGGACTATCGTTATGTCTGACAAGTACGGACAATTCCTGTGGGTTACCGTTTATAGATGATAGATCGTCTTTTACCAACGTCAAAGAATGGTTCCAACCTCTCCACTCTCAATTTTTAATCCATTCAAATAATGTTTTGATAATGGATCACGTTTGTCAGAAACGTCCAATATCGTTTGAATGGAGTAGTACTAAGAATTTCGCAGTAGCAGTTGCTAGTGGTACTTGAACTTCAAAAAAGTCATTGCAGCGGTTACTGAGGCTACTCGATGGCAAAAACAGCAAAAGATAAGACTGATGGATATACAGACACCGACTGACATTATTCTCGTTATAAGAACATCATAAATAATTCAGATACGTAACAACTCAAATTCGAAAATGTTTACGATCATATGATTTCCCCCTCTAATGTGTTGGAGGTGAAATTGTAACAGGCAGACAGACGACCAAGTCATGTGATTTCAGAAAAACATTTTCTCAGCCCTGGATTCCTTGAAGCATGACCGTAACATGAAAAATATTGTAAAATGAAGTGCCATGAATTAAAAAATATTATTTCTCTAAATATGTTTGCTATTTCAGAACAATTTTAAATTCTTTATAAAGTTTTGATTTAGCATAACGAATGGAAATTGAAAGAAACAAAATCGAACTTTGGTGATATTCCGAAGTTTTTTGTTTTTTTGCTAATTTCTGCCACCATTTTACCGATTTTCAAAAATATAGCAGTATTACCTGCTTCGAGTCCACCCACATTATATCGCTCCACAATTCTCGAAATCGAAGTCACTGCAGCGGTTACGGAGATTACGCCATGATAAAATCGTTAACAAATACAAAGATAAAGGCTTTTCCCCAACCAAAAAAACATTTGTGTTAGGATTATTTGTTAGAGGCCGTGATGGTAATGACTTAAATCTACCTAAATTAACCATCATTTCGAGAAGACCTCTTCCGAGAAGGAGATAGGAGTGTCCGCACAGCATTCCGTCCCATCCTTTTCTGTTCGGAGCAGTGTCGCTTTGTTCACCTAAAAAAGTGGTAGTCGTGTAGACGAGAGTTAATTTATTTAAGGAACACTCCTTTTTAATTAATTGGGTGGCGGCGATTGATCGGGTTAATTGGTCGTTGTGTGTATGTACGGTCATGCTTTGGATGACATCGGGCTATTAGTTCGGTACACAGAAAGATCTATGTATTAATTAGATGAGTGAGCGTATACAGCAGAATCCGATACTTAGACCATGTATCGGTTATTTCCGTTTGATTAAAGGTTGAAATTCGAGTGGTAAGCTCATTAGGCATTCATAGTCGGTGATTTCCTGGACCATCTTCGTATTCTTGAAGACCACTATTCAAAATGACCAAAAACGCGCATGAGAACTGATTAATAAAGTATCCTAAGGTTACATCGCGCCAAGGCAACTGCAACGTTTCTTTGTTGAAAAAATTGCTTTGACTAGATTTGCGTTGAACTTCCCTTCTCAATGAATATGAATCTTAAAAATATTTTTCTTTCATTGACGCGTACGATTCATATTTAAATCATCGTCAAATCAGACGATGATTTGAATACGAATCGAAACGCGTCACTGAAGGAAAACTAGTTTTATTTGTGAGCGTGTCTGTTAAGTACACAATCTTTTTATCTGTATGACAGCAATTTTATCATTCATTATACTTATTAAGTTCAGATGCAGTAATCTAAGAGGAACAGTTTAGCACACTCTATAAATAAATAACCACAAGCAGGTCATCGCTGTACTTCCCAAACAATGCTATCCGCTTATAAGCGATTATTTGATTAGGATTCTGGAACTGTCGATTTTTTGGATTCAAATTTGAACAGTAATGAGATTGTCGAATAACATGAAGTCTTTTATAACCTTAAAAATTCTCAAATTCTTCATCTTCCTAAATTCCCATAATTTTCAACATTTTCATATCTACCTAAAGTGGATCAAAAATGGAATAAATCCAATGAAAATTTCCAATAAATTGATACCACTACATGTGAAGGAATTTTTATTTATTCAGCAATAAATGTTTAAATAATACGCAGCAAAAGGACGCTAAAACCGTGATGAATCATTAATCAAAAATGATTAGAAATAAGCTAAATTTATTTGTTAAAACGATATCACCTTTCAGCCCCCCTAATATTTTTATGAATTTTGAAATCAATATATATCTTTGAGTGAAAAATGATTCCAATTTCCTTCACAAGCTTCGTCGAGTAACAGATTTCGCCACAATATGCCATCATACTTCAATGACAAGCGCGTTATTCCGGTGTTATGAATTCCTCCACGCTGGGTGGTTTCGCAGCTCAACCCTGGAGGTCGCAAACAAAAGGGTGTCATGCATCTTTGGCACACGCCACTTCTCTCTAGACAATGTTCGGGATGGATTTCGAGTGGACTTCAGTGTACCGGATCATCGTAGGCCACCTATCAAGAGAGAAGACCAGGACTGGTTTCCAACTTGAATGTATGTTTCTTTTTTATTCAGATAAAAATATATTGGAGTGAAAAATATTGAGTTCTGTTCTGAAAGTTTTTGATCAGACAAAAGTATGAACTGATATCATAGAGGTTATATAATTTATTTAGCCAAACAGTTAGTGAACTTACCCAATACGAGAATATCAGCTTATGAAGGATTTGTGTTTAGGGAACTTTATACTCAAAGAATATTCTAATTTTATGTTCAATGCTGTACTAATCAGAATTTAGTATTGAGTCTCCGAGTGTTATCACGTTGTTGAATTCCACTTTTTTCACTTTTTCCTGCAAAAGGAGGAGGACCTGTGCGAGGTTCATCATCGAGTGAGACCCGGCCCCTTTTAAACTCAGCAAACCAATTGAAAACTGTAGCCCTAGAAAGGGCAGATTCCCCAAAGCAACTCACTAAACTTTCGTGACATTCCGGTTGTTTTAGTCCCTTTTTATAGTCATACAAAATCGTAGCTCGAAAATCGGGACTACCCGGTTCCCTGTTGCTTGAAACTTGTAGACAAGGTGGATTTTTTAAAAGTTTGATTTCGGGCTTCCATTGTCTATAAAATTTTTGAGTATCACAACGTTTCGATTTATATGCTATCTTCAATTGTCTTCAGGTGATAGGTAATGGAATTTTTAAAAAATTATTACAATGTAATCCAACTTCAACACATGTGCAAATTCTCAAATAAATCAGATGTTTTGAAGTTCGTGAAAATTACTTTGCAAGATTTAGTTATATTGATAGAATCATACATACATACAAACATACATACAGGTCAAGCTAATAAAGGCGTGTTAATATATAGAGAATAACGCCTTAGTAACCATTATTAAATTATACCGTGGATACTGTTTACTTCGAGGAACGCTAACGATATTGTTGCAATATCAATACCGGTGGTCTGAATTCCTGTGGATTGGCAAAACAAAAGGACGTCAGTCTGGCGCATCCAGGACACGCGCCACTACACGCACAATAAGCTTTATCGTTTTCAAGTGGCTTCGAGGGCTACGGATTGTCCTGGACCACCTAGACCCCAACTGTTATTGTGACGGTATTGTTTTAGCCGATACAGCACGCGCACACATGGCGATTGCAGTAATCGGAGACGGATTGTTTCGCGCTTGGGTTCAAGTAGATTTTTTTAATTGAAGCCGTGTTCAAAGCGCCCTAACGCTCGTGGATTCCTTTGCACCATTTCGACACTGTGATCACCCAGATAGATTGGAGTGAACGCAGCTGCCGTCGTATGAAACCTATTGTCTTCTGACGTTTTGTTATGTTGTTTTGTTCCTTTTTTCAGCAAAAGAAATTAATATTCTATATAGTAATTTGCTGAAGAATGGCGTGCAATGCGGTGCTTCATCCAACGACTTCGCTTCGGTTCCTCATAAGAAATCCATTGGCCAGAGTTTTCGCAATCGTTTGTAATATGAAATATATTTTCTATTGGCCGAACGTCGTCAAACGTCGAGATATTTCGAAATTAGCATGGTTTTGGTTATGGAACATTTACGATGGGCTTTTTTGTATATAATATTGGAGCATCGAGCTGTGACAGCTGTCATTCACTCTTCAAATGTCAAACAGTCAGGATCCAGGAAATTGTAGATATAAATAAACTTATACAGTTCTGTGCTATCAGTTGAATTGAATATGTGTTTAAGCATCGAGCTGTGACAGCTGTCATTCACTCTTCAAATGTCAAACAGTCAGGAACCAGGAAACTGTAGATATAAATAAACCTATACAGTTCTGTGCTATCAGTTGAAGTGAATAAGTGTTTTAGGAACGTTACAATAGGATTGAGTGAAGTATTTTTTAACAACGTTTCGGCTATCTTATCAACCTTTTGCAAAGTACAACATGAATAAAATAATAGATTTTGAAATTATGATGATACTGTTTTTGATTGACTGCTTCAATGGTAACAGGCCTTAGGAGGAACTATTATGACGGATGATTATTGCTTATTCAAGCAATTTTCAATATCAAAATATCGGTAATTGTAACTCCAGAAACTGATCCTATGGTTGTTTCTCTGATCATTCTATTTTCTATTAGCTGCTAGTCAATACCGGATACGATTGATTGAAATAACTTTATCAATTTTCCGGCTTCCTCGAGAGCCTTTGAATTAGCAGCCAGTAGGAAATGTGATTGATCGATAATTGCATCCTCATATCATCAGACCAAACAGTGCATCAATGAGTTGAACCCCCTCCCGAATATCTTTTTAAGTTGTGGGTGTCGACGGCGCTGACTGCACAATCGCATCCCGCTGAGAGGATCTAATAACAACTATCCCGACAGACAACCCCTTATTTAGGGACGTTTAGGGACGCTCTTTGGAGCCTGCCCTTCTGCCCTAACCCTCGAACGCCCAGGGGAGGCATTTCCTATAATATCATTCGGATTTTATTTAGGTAATTTAGCAGCGGCTGGAGCCAGATTACTTTTCATCTCCGATTTAATCGGTTACGTTTTATCGTCGGTGCCATCTTTTAATTACTGCTTAATCTTACGGAAAGGATGATGATCTTTATTCGGAGATGTTGTAATTTACGAATGTGACTTTTGTGGAGATGTGTATGTGTGTGTGAGATTGTGTACAATCTACATGATTTTTTTCAGTATTAGCTTCTTGAACCAATTAATACGTTGAGTATAATTTGGGCTCTTTGAAAACGGTTAAGATAATGCGTTTTTGTTTTTTTTTCTTATTATATATGGTTTCCATTGGCTGTCCCCCAAGCAAGGATACTTAGGTGTATTTAGAAATATTTTATTTCATATTCGCGATGTTTCAAAAGTTATGTTTAGGAGTTCCATTTTCTAAATAATTTTGAGTGTCATGACATCTTCATTCGACTTCAGGTAAAACTGGCGAACATATCCTTTCATAGCTATCTATACTTCTCTCGCTGACGTGTCATTTATGTGGCTAGTCCTGATTGGTTCGGACGGCGTTTCGATTGACAGACCCGGAAACAATCAGCCAACCCCACCTCATCGAAACGCCATCCGAACCAATCAGAACCAGCCCCACCAACGAAACGCCAATCAGAGAAATATAAATAGCAACACAAATTTTGAAACTATATATACGCCTTGATAAAATCCACACTTGAAATTGCCTATAATCTAGCAGTCGGACATGAATGTGTATCCTCGTGAATCTCGCGACTCATCGTTTTCCCGGTTTTCTAACTTCGCCGTGAAAATCCGAAATAAAAGCGAGAGAGCTGGGGTTGGCATCCATAAATCCCGAGAAGGATAAGGATCGATCTCCTAAAGGACCAATATCGGCCTGGCGGACTTTAAAATCATATTTACGGCGGTGGCGGGCGCGAGACGGGGGACGGGGAGAGGGAGGCGGGGGTGGCATCTACATTTCCCGCCGCCCCCGAGCACCATAAAAAGCTCCGATTCCGGCTGACTTTATCTCGGCCATAAATTTGCCAGGAGCGTCGCTGATTTATTCGTTCATATAAACGCGCGCCGGCTCGCCAGGGCCGCGTAGCGTTGCTGGCCTCTGTGGGCGCTGAAGCTTTTTAAGGGTACAAAGCAGAGATGTCAAAAAGCCTAACATCAAATTCGTCAAATAAGCCCATTCAATCGCATGCGGAAAATTATCTTCGACCTTGGTCTAAGTCTACAGTTATCAAAACGAGTCCTTCCCTGCTAGTGTAACCAATAAAACTGAATTGGAGCGAATGACGTAAAGACTAGAGATTGGAGAAACCATTAAGGTCCGAAAGAACAGCTAACTGTGGCCCTATTATGAGGGAATGATAAATATCAATTACTGCAGCTGATAATGCAAGGAAATATTAACAACTCTAGGGCCTAGGCCGAAGGTGAATATCTTGGCGCAAAAATCTCAGGCTCAGACGACGTTAAATATCACGGAAACCTCGGAAGCATTCGGCGCCTTTCGGCGATAGGCCGCTGGCGGGAATTTTGAACTGCGAGTTTGGTGTCAAAAATTAGAAACGTCAATATCCGACACTGTGACCTAACCTCAACAAATCTTTATTGTTTTGGTGATTGCCTTTCTTTGGCGCTGCAAAATGAGTAATTTATTGTTATTTGTTTGCTATTTATTTCTGTGAATGAGTTAGTTAAGAATAATAATATGCTATAGAACTGTTTTTAGTGTTAAGAATATGCTTCTATTATATTGTGAGTACTTATACCAATAAGATTAATAAAAGAAAACACTTCCGATTAGTTATTGAAGCAACACTTTATTAAAATAAAAAATGTACTAATATCGAAGTGCTTTATTTAAACTCACTTAGCTTTAAGAATTCTGCAGTTTCGATTACAACCCGTAAGAAGAAACTGCAAGAAACTTACGGGTGATTTTTTTTCAAACAACTTTATCATCCTAGATATCTACTAACATCATTCTGAATGTATTATAAAGGTAAAATACAATAATTATTACCTTACATGGCTCACATGACTACAGAATATATCTGCATATATTTATATATTTTAATATTTATATCCGGAATCTTGCTGTTTATTATGAATATTTTTAACATGTCTATTCTTTACTGAAACAGTAGAAAACTCAAAATTGCAGGATGGGCACGTTTTGTCCTGGGAAGATTGGGTTTCTGTGCTCCAGGATTCAAATAAGAGATTATGAATAAAACAGGATACAGAGTAGAGCTAAAAGCTATAAACTCAAACATAAATAATCTAGATAAATGATCTAGATACTAATTATTATCACGTTTTGTTTTCAGGTCTACGTGAATCATTATATATTTTTACTATATCTACACAACACTTTACTGTATCATATATTATACAACTATATAAACACAATATTTTTCACACAAAAGGGTAAAACAATTCACAAAGAACTTGTTTTAATGGCGATCAGACAAACATAAAGTCCAGAAAAGGCGGCGAACAGCTGTCAAACGAAATGTTTGTTTTGACTTTTGACTCTCCGGAGCTCCGAAAGGCGCCGAATGCTTCCGAGGTTTCCGTGATATTTAACGTCGTCTCTCAGGCTCTTAGCATAAATAAGGCTGGGTCCCGAAGAAAAATATCCAGCCATTGATAAAGACCGATGAAAGCACATAGGTGGTATATAAGCTTGTTTAAAAGTATCTTTTTGATAGAAAAATCCTCTCACAAAGGCAGAAAGTCCATCGCACACCAGAAGTATTGCTATCCGACTATTTATTAATAACACAACTTTTAATCAAATTTCGCATGACTATGATAGATGTTGTAAGATCTCTATCACAAAAAAATACCTGAAATGAGGTGAAGTCCTTGATATCTCAGCTGCTCTGATCTCCTGCTTCCGATATGGGGCTAAAACGTAGAAAATTGCATGGTTATGGACAGCGCACAGGTCAAACGTGTCAATCCTTAGGAAGTTGAATATCCAGAAGATACTTTCTTCCATTTCGAAGACATTACCCGCAGAAATGACCAATGAGGTCGATAGTTTCTGGTAATGTAAAGGGATGAAGCCAAAGGACGCTCCTCAATTCGATGGACCAATGAGACTCAAAAGGTCACTGGTACATCGTTTCAGGCTTCTGTATACGAACGATAGATTGTCAACGACTTGCCAGGATTCAACCATCACCTCAGCAACAAAGCATTTTTTGCTGGGATATCGTGGATTTAACCGTATACCTTGGAACATAAAAGCAGTTGCCCCGCGTTTGCTGTCAAACATTGGTTCCGCCAATTATACGGGGAGTTACCCGGCTGGAGGGCAACGGTTAGGGCGGGTAACCGGCGCTAATTTTTATGGTTTGTTTTGGAAACGGCGACCGTCATGTGACGAATTTTATTGCTTATTGATGTTTAATTGCCATGCACAAAGTCATTCTGTTCGCGTTCTCACCATAAATCCTCTTGTAATATGAAGATGGTGAAGTGATGTTGCACAAGCTTCATGGGAAAAGGGACACTAGATATTGTTCATATATAATTTTATTATTGTGTATTTCTAATTTGATATTTCTTCTGATTTAGGGTTCCATGTGGGGTTGAGAGAATATAGAAGGTCAATTGTTTCTGCCTCGACTCATCAGGATCTCATTGTGAGGCAACTGATGAAGAAATCACGGGAATAGGCATTTGATTTAACGTTCAAAACGTCCAAAACGTATTTAACGTTTAAATGCAATCTATGGATCTTGACATTGAAAGATAAGCAAAGCCAGGGAAAAAAATACTGAAGATATCATCTGGTCTAATGAGAGATAAGAGGAAAAGAGAAACAGTGGAGAAAGAGGCGAGAATATCAACAAAATAACAAGCTATATTGTTCAATGTTTCAACATTCGATAAACATAAGTATGAGAGTTTGTTTACCTCCACTCCATCTGTTATATGGATAAATAGATAGTAGATTTACTCACCTTGATTCCCTGAATGGCTAGTCAAACCTAGTAGAGTAAATTCACTGCTTAATATATATTGCAAATTAATTTCTATAGACTGTCATACGTTGTGTTATTTCGTGTTGTTGATATACTAAAATTTAAAAAAGCAGCTCAAATTTGAAAATTTTTGCGACCCTTTCCGCCTCGGAAATCAGATCCTCATAAAAAACTGATTCGACTAATTACTAAATCTGATTTTCATGTTTTTTGACATCGATATCGAAGGTGATGATATGTTATTGTGAAATCCCAGACCATACATTTTAGGTTCCTATTCTTCCGGAGCATGTTTTTGTTAGATATAGTTTTATTGTACTATAAAGCGAGGAGTAACGTATCGTTATCGTGAAAGTTTTACGGGCACAGGACATAAAATTGCAGAATTGGTGAATGGTTCGGATTAACAAAATACGCCTCGAATAGCATGACAACATTGATACTTTGTTGGGAGAATTTTCACAATGATAATGCAGGTTTCCATTGCGGAGGTCGAGAGTTATCCAAGAAAATACTTGACACTTGAAATATTTTATCAACTATTCGATAATAACTCTGATAGAAACTGAAATGGAGAATCCCTGTTTGCCATCTTGTGGAAACCGGAAATATTTAATCATCTAGAATGTCACTATATTTTCAAAATCACGTTTTTTGCTTTGATAAAGGCTGCTGAGGCAGCTGAAACATTAGTAAAGATTCAGCTACAGAATATGTTTTAGAAGTTAAAGTAGATAACCCGCTTTATTAAAAACTATTTCTATGACCTATTTTGTATTGTATTCTTTATTATTGTTGCTATTAGTGTGGTAAGAATTTTGATGGCGTTGAGGTTTTTTGTATACGGATTCACATCAATACGCGGATTGATCTACTGGATTAATCTACTCGACTTTTTGGTATTCTCTTCCAGAATTGAATTTATTGTGAGCAAGTTCACGTTAACAGCACAGCACAATCAGAAGCCTAGTCGCTTGGGCTGTAACATCAGCAGAAGGTAGTTTATCTCATAGGGAGAGAGGGGGAGAAGACAAAAGTCGATAAATTACACTGTTAGAGGACAACATTGGATGGAGACACGCTTCCCATTTCTACTCGGACGACACTGAGAGTAATAAAATTATCAACGGAGTTCGTTGAGCGAATATTAATGCGACGGTCATGGGACGGTCATGGGTTTCCAAAACGATATGCATTTTTTGTGCAGGGCTAGTTTCTTTAACATCCAAAAATTTCCAATGGGAGGAAATAAGGAAGTATTACAAATAATATGTAAAACAAATAACAAATATGCCTAGAATTATTCTCTGACGGTACTAGATATTCTAAATTATGATAATTTATGGCATTGCGTTTTGGTTGTATATGATACAGTCTGCCTCCTTTATTAATGACGCACCCTGTACAAACTAAGCTAGTTGAATCAATTACTCAAGTTCTGTTCCTCTCTATGCTTCCGCAGTTCATAATTAACCGTTATCGGTTCCATGTGGATCTTCTGCAAGTTTATACTTTCGTATGTTTAACTTTGGTAAACTGAAAATGTCATAAAAAATATTTTTTTATACCTCGAACGGCGCGCTGTAGGCGGGTGCGTTGTCATGGTGACATTGTATACCCCAGTCTTAGGACGGCTCTTGCATAGTTCTTGGAAGACTACAGGGACACATTCGGTTATATACCATTCAGGAGTAACTGTCCTTTGATTTTCCAAGGCCAGCGTTGTGATATATCCACTTTTATAAAAAAAAACAACACTCCAACACTCTTGGAAAGACGAATTTTTGTTGGAGGCTGCTCACCTTCAAAGCACCAAACTAATGACTACTGTTTAGTTTCGGGATCATGATGATATAACCATGTTTCGTCTCCAGTTGCGATATTAAAAGTGTTTTTACTGTGCCCATTATCAAATTTTTCAAGTATGAACTTAGCCCAATCAACACTTGTTGCTTTTTGCCCACTGGTCAACACATGTGGCACCCATCTGGAACACCGCTTCCTTAGGCGAAGGTGATCATGAATGATTGTTCAGACCGCTGCCGATCCAATCCCCAGAGAAGCCACAAGCTTGGTGTAGGTTATATGTCGATCTTTTTTACCATATTTTGCACAGCTTCTACAGTTTCCGGACTAACAGCAGTGGGCGGTCGACCTGTGCGAGGTTCATCATCGAGTGAGACCCGGCCCCTTTTAAACTCAGCAAACCAATTAAAAACTGTAGCCCTAGAAGGGGCAGAGTCCCCAAAGCAACTAACTAAACATTAGTGACATTCCGCTTGTTTTAGCCCCTTTTTAGTCATACAAAATCCTGGCTCGAAAATCGCGACTACCCGGTTCACGTTAAAATTCGGCCAACACTTCGATACATTCGAGACCGTGGCAAGGCAACTACTGAACGATTCAAACGCTGCCTTTGCCTGTAAGCACTTACAACTTTAGACAAAATAGCTGCGAGCTCAAACTTGTTTAAACTTGTTTAAATTAGGAATATCTAAAGACTTTCAGCATGACCCTCGTATATTGTTCTTTGTATGAGTTGAATTGAATTAGCGAACAACAAAACCTTTTTATTATTATAATTACTTTTTACTCGATTATTGCCCAGCTCTGTCCTTTAGTCATTCTCTCTATCTTGCGTCCTTCTTTTACTAATTTTGAAGGATTCTCAGAAGTGGGATGTGTCCGTGTGGTCCCGTCGTAGGGGACACATCTCCCTTCCCGTACCTCGGCCAGAGTTGTCGTGTTTTGACAATACCGCAATTACGAACACAACGGTGGCCCACGGCCGTCCCACACTCTGACAGATGATTAATATGAACTGTTATTGAATTATCATCCCTCCTGAGGAAACAGCTTGGGTCACGCCCATTTGAGAAGTTTTTCCTTAAATATGATTTATTGTTTGTTTGTGGAGTAGATGACGCAGACCTGCCAAGGGATTTGTTATTATAATATGTTTAGCTGCTTATCACTAAATTTATCGCGGTTTATGTCTATCACGTACAGATATTAAGAAGAAACTGCCATTTATGTCAAAAATTACCGGATGTGATGAAGAAGATTTTTGAATGATTTAAGAAAAGTGACTTCTGTTTTGTACTGTAAATATGTACTTTTCCATTCTTCATTTAATAGAGAATACTCATACTATTCATTTATCGATTTATTTCGGTAATGTCAAAATGATGTTTTAAAACTAAATGAACCTCCTTCCTAAGAAAAATTCATGAAAGAGTTTTACTGAGAAATTTTGAAAAAATTCCGCCTAGTGGGCAATTACGACTCTTCAGTTGTTCTTCAATATTTTCACTCATAGATGGCGTCCAACTCGGCATATTAGACATTTATTTTTCATAGTTATAGTCATTTCATTCACAATAAACATTTTCTAATGGATAAGATTGAGGGCTTGTTTCAGCCCACCACCAATACCTCAATTTTCAAAAACATTGTCCTAACTATTATTTCTCTATAAATTGTTCTCCAAATGTTATCAAAATCATAGGAGGCTACGGTCAGACTGAAAGGTAAACAAACTGGTCAAAATGATCCAAACATAAGAAAAAAGATTATCCCAAATTTATTTCTTTCAGCGAATGGTATTGACCTTTCATTTATGCCTGAATAGGCAGAAGTTTGCTTTGTAATTTTCTCGAAATATCTTTCATTATACAAGTCCTGTACACCCAAAAATTTGTCTAGATTTTTCTCACTACGATCTGTTGGAAAAATATTCACACTATATAAGCGTTTACTGACAAAAATCTCACATGCTTTCCAGTCGTACTTGGTCCACATCATATCGGACTAGATTTCAGCGGTATTAACTAGAAATTTGATTTCCCAATGAAGCAATGGACACCACGAACAGAATGAGCTCTCTTAACATCAGGAAAAAGGTGCGTCCTCTTACAGCATGTTAATTACTTGTCGATATCAGCTACAAAGTGATAGGCCATTAAAACCATGTGTAGGAATAACTCCCAATTAAGACTAAGCCTTTTACGTAGTTCATGCATTCTTGATTAACAAGCTGTATTCATGGAGCTGTTTTTTATTTGTTAATAGTAGCGATAAGTTGCTAAATAGGCACCATCAGTTTTACGACTGTTGGGTGATCAACTTTACTAGTAATTTGAATAATATGTGTACGGTGTATCGAATGGAATCTCGCTATTTTTTATATGAGGGAAGTCAAGTTACATACAGAGCTGCATTCCCGATCTTACATACACAAGTATACACATGATAAGCATATCACAATCTTGGCATTAAAAAAATGTTACTTTTTCCTTATATTTATCTGCCTTATATAGTATTGTTCCTAAATGCAGTTTGAAAGGTAAATGGGATCTTCAGAACAGTCACAACCACATCATTCATCCTGAGAGGTGGCTGGTAAAAATCAAATCCAATAAAAACTATCGGGCATGGAAACAAACACACGCGTACCGCTGGATTGACGTTGACGCATATGGCGATGCCAAAAAAGTGAATGAATTACTTGGAGGGAATCGCAAGACGTTCGTGTTCTTGATTGAAGTAAACGGAGTTCAATACATGAATCCTAATTCTGGTCACACTGTACAACCTGAATCACCACATATCGGCTACCGGCTCGCATTTTACCCACAAATGACAAGTGAACGCGTGTATGGGCGTTTCCATTCCGCCCCTGCATTAGTCGCATACCGGCTTGTAATTATAACTGGCGCCGGCACTGTCTTCCGACGTCAAACATTGTGACGGGTTAATACCTCGCTTTCAGTCACTTTTGACTGATTGCGTCTGCTACTACCTGGACTCTCTCTAATGGACTATTTTTTCAGGTATTCCGTCTTCTATGCAATTCCGTTTGTTGGAACGCATCTTGCATTATGTACATTCTGCAACTCATGGATAATATGTATGGAACATCGCAGCCGTATATTGTGCTACATACATTAATGTGGCGGAATAGGACGAGCAAATGGACGAATATACGGATACGGCGGGTCCATAGATAATACGTACCCATGTACTGCGTTTCGATATATAAGGCATGTCCATGGATAGGTACAGAATGTCCACGGATACAGGCCAATGGAAGAGTGCTATTCTTATAAGAGTTTGACAGAAGAATCTAGAACAAATCAGTTGCGTTACCTCTAATCTCACCACAAAGGTGATATTTGATATCAAAACCAGCATAAATAACACTAAAAATCGCCAGTAACTTATGGAGAACCTCCGCGTTGTGAAATGAGCTGCCATGTACTTTAGTCCCCGATGTTTACAATCTACAGGTCCAAGCAATATGAACGATCAGAAATCAGGTCAGGTGGAAATATCTATAATGATCTCTGATTTAAAAGTAGATACAGATGGAGATGAAGACTATTGAAATCATCAAGATACATCCTTGACAGAACATGTTTCTGTTATTCCTCGATTACGCTGACTCGACTGACGTTGAATCAAATAGACTTTGCTAATATAGAAACAAAATAAATGAATTGATTTGGCTTGCTTGCTTTGAGATATGATAATAGAACTAAGAAGACAGAACAACAGAAAAATGGGGTCCCTATAGAAAAAAAGTGGAGTACCTAAGCTCTAATATGGCAATATAAAAGAAATGATTCAAATTGAAAATTGACGAACCATTAGAACATCTTCTCTAAAGCATACTCAACCAAACTAAATCACAGTTCAATGAGGAATTCATAGAGACAGATTAGTTGACCTTACTCTTGAAATTGTTAAAAAGTTGATCGATGATCAATTGATCATATTTATAATTCCTCAGTAAACTGTGACCTATTTTGATTGTGATTCAAGGAAGGATCTGATATTTATTCCTACATTACGTCCATGAGTTTTCCTCTAGGTTTCCAAAATGCAAATATAATCAGTCAACAGCAAGTGCCTTTGATTAGCGACCAAGAGAAAACAAGATAAATCAGAAAGACTATCACAGGATAAGATACTGAAGTTACATTAGTCGCCCTAGTGTTGTTTCTGGACGATGATCATAAAACGTCCAAACAAACATAGGAGTATTATCATTTTTCCAATCGTAATTGTTCCACCGTTTATGGGTGAGAAGCAAATCTCAAGACCTATACTCTATTCAAATCTTATTTAATCCGTGTCAAAACAAACACAGCTGCTCGAATGCCAAATTATCTTTCTATTATTGGACTGATGCTGCATTGCATTATGTCCTACGGTAACCAGCGTTTGTATTGATCTTTAGCTAACGGATATAGGATGATAGTTTAAGAGGACCGTCTTAATAAATTACCTCTGTGGAATTTCATTTGCGTAAACGGCTCCTTAGCAAGAAACTCCCTCGCCATCCCGCCTCACATCAAACGTGTCAGTCGCCCGTTGAAGTGGAACGAATGATCATAGTCCAGTCACTATAGTGCTCATGTGATTGGGAAATAGAGGACTAGCATATTGAGGAGTACCAAATATATTATTTTAGTTTTTATTCCGCTATAAATCTCTTTTCTTGCTGTACATCAACGAATTGTTGGAAATTATCATACATATATGCCAGTTTAAGTCTTCGCAGATGACAGCGTCCTTATTTACTCTCTTGGAACCAGGGAAACTACTACCAAGAGATCTTACAATGACGGAAGCAGCTTGTTGTTTATATTAATGAGAATAATGAAAAAGTTCATTTTTCAGTCATCTGAACAACATGCGACCTTCGATAAAATTCACGAAAGAAGAAGAGAGCCACAACTGCCTTCCATTTTTAGATGTTTTAGTAACGAGAAGAAACACCAAAATAGAAACAACAGTACACAGAAAACCAACTCACACAGGTCAATACTTAGATTACACTTCAAACCACCCAACAGCCACGAAGAAAGGCGTCATCCGGACTTTTGTCGACCGAGCTAGGAGTATTTGTAACACACAAGAGGAAGGAAGAGAGCTCAATATCATTAAACAAGATCTGTTGAAAAACGGATACCCAAAGAAGCTAGTGGAAGTAACAATACAGGAAAATACCAACACCAGACGAATTAAACACGAAGAATCTCAGCACTTACTTATTCTGCCTTACGTCAAAGGAATATCAGATGGAATCAAAAGAATAGGTCAGCGATACAAGATCCAAACAAGATTCTCTAGGACTGCCACCCTCAGAAGTATCCTAACAAAAACTAAGCCCAGGAATGAATCTCAAGAGACAAAGGACTGCATCTACCAGATACCATGTCAATGTGGTAAAATCTATGTTGGAGGAACAAAAAGGTCACTGGAAGTAAGAATCAAAGAACATCGTCTCAACAACCAGCGAGCAGAGACAGGAAAATCTGGAATAGCTGACCACGCATGGACGGAGCACCATAAAATAGCTTGGGACGACGCTAAGGTTATTGCCAAGGAACCGCATTGGTATCGAAGGAAATTCAAGGAGGCGGCATTCATCACCAACAACAGCAAAGAGTACAGCAAACCCAGCGTATACATTAAACCAATATGGCAGCCACTCATATAGAAGATCAATAGACTACGACTGGACCAGACAACAAACAATGACCGACAAACAGCCACGTCAGCAGACCGGAATACCGCGCATCGGGAACCAATCGGAACAGACCGCGCACAACGACACGTCACCGGACGGGGTATAAATAGGCATGAAAGGAACGTGTTCGCCAGTTCACCTGAAGACGATTGAAGATAGCATATCAATCGAAACGTTGTGATACTCAAAAAATTTTTATAGACAATGGAAGTCCGAAATCAAACTTTTGATTAATGAAAAAGTTGGCGAATGGAAAGTTCAGTTTAATGCTGCCAGATGTGGAGATGGAGGGACAACGTGAATTTGAGTCGAATTCCAGACAAAGACAATAATTCATACACTTGTATTTGAAACACAATTTGTACGATTCTGCATTTTGTTTAGTCAATGTTGCTTAATAGATTGGGGTGTCAACATTTGTAAACGTATACACAATTTCAGCGTCGCGTGGGTTAGAATAATCTAATAATCTTGTTTAATTCGATTCGACTATAGAGCACATCAGAATGAGGGGTTAGGGGTGGGGATAGGAATGAAGAGCCCTTTCGGTCCCAGCAACGTGGTGCTGTCGTCGTGATTGCGGAGGCCGGGGGCCCGTTATCAGGGTGGCGGAGCTGAGCCGGAGCGCTGCGTACTGTCATGCCAAAACACGGGCTCCAATGTTATCTGGCCGATCTCTTTCAAATCTTCAGTGAATGCATAAGGGCGGCCGCGATGTTATCTCTAGCCCCCTCCAACCCTCGCCGCCGCAGACGTTTGCTACAGGCGGCGAGCGAGCCAGCTGCGGAGGTTGCGAGATGACGAGAGAAGGGCGCTGCTGAAGGGTGATTTAACCTAATGGGACAGTCCGCCGATGTAGATTATCTTGTATACAAAACAGAACATAAAAAGGCTTGGACCAGGTACACCTTTTGGAGTTGATATGATTCGCCTTTCGTCGTCGGGAAGGTATTTTCGTAATTCTTCCTTTCTTTTCAGTACCATCACGCAATATCAATGAATTATAGTATAATTATTTAATTTTGTTTTGCCTTAGAAAAATTAACAATACCTTTTTTACAGTGCTTAAAGAATATCTTGACTGACATGAAGATATTCGTCTCTTTTGAGTACTGTAGAACACCTATCAAAATAATCCTGCTTCATTTCATTTTTGGGTTGTCGAATAATAAAGTCACTACATCCATAGTAAAAACACATTCAGCCAAGTTTAATGAAAAAAAAAACAAAAAAATTCCATCGCTTATATTCCAAATTGAGGTTGAGGATGATATGGTTAAAAAATCGACTAAACGCATCTCTATTTCTGTACGATTACGAAAACATACTTGACGCATGCGCACACTTTCGATTCAAACAGTTTTGTGACTGGAACGAATCTACTGGAGAGGCATCTTCATAAGCACGAGATCTGTAACACGATGTTTCCAAACATCCCGCCCAGCGTTCAAAAAGGCTGGCCAGCAAAACCGAGATCGCTGCATTTGACATCTTCATGTACTTGAGCGGCATATCCACTCGTCTATCGGCTGCGGGATAAAGAGATGCATCTGGCTGATAACAGATCTGATGAGCCGCTGATAGCGACTGGTCGTTGCAGCCGGCTCACATGACTGTACCGACGAACAGAGTTCTTTTATGTCAACTATGGCAGCCGCACAATACCACAAATTTGTCCATATTGCCAGCGGCGGCGAAGGCAGGGGTGGAGATTGAAGATATAATTTTGAAGTGAGAAACTTCCAGATATTTTTTTAGGTGCGGATGGACTTGAACCCGTGTCTTCAGCATTCCATGTTGACGCCGTAGTCAGCGACGCATAGTAAGTTTCGTTCGTTAAAAACGATGTCAGGCCTATTGGCTGGGATTGTCTTGTCAGTATGTATGTATGTATGTATGTATGTATGTATGTATGTATGTATGTATGTATGTATGTATGTATGTATGTATGTATGTATGTATGTATGTATGTATGTATGTATGTATGTATGTATGTATGTATGTATGTATGTATGTATGTATGTATGTATGTATGTATTATTATTATTGTTATTATTATAAAATCTTGTAGATCTTTTATGGAAAAATGTACGCCGCTGATGATGCAAAACTCTTTTACGTGAAGGTATCTTGTAGGTAGGTATAGTAAAGGGTTCTGTATTATAATCTAGGTGTTCACTCAGGCTCATAAGGTATATGATCCCTAGGTTAGTTTTTCAAAAAATTTAATTAGTTAAGTTAACTTGACAGTCATCTACGTGACTTAATCGATGCATCATATGCATTTTTTTAAAGCCTTCCATAACATGTACAAGCATATTTAATAGACAATTAAAATCAATATAAAGTAAAATAAAAATTTACCGTCGTCGCGGACGTCGACGTATAAAGCTAACAAATGGGTTTCATACTCTGAAATTTAAGACTCTGGATCGTTATCAAGGAAAATAATCTTCTCGAATGTCTCATTATGTTATAAAGTCATGAACACTCGAGGGAATGCCTGTTTAGTAACTGGCTGAGAGATAGAGAAAGGTGTAGAAAGTATGATATGTTGCATTTTATTTTAAAGAACAACGTGAGGTAAAAATGCACTCGACCATGGACAACTGATCGTGCCTTCACTTTGAAACATAAATCTATTGCATATAATAGCTGTGTAAAACGAAAGTGATACAAAAATGTTGATTTCAAACTCCGATGACGGCGTAAATGTTTCAGTTTTCTGTTTGATAAGTCTATTTTATGTATATTTATTTGAATCATGATACCACTGAACATTTCCCTCAAATTCATTTTGTTACTTGCGATCTTTCAATAAGAAACGGTTTAGTGGGCTTAGGGCCGATTTCATCAAATAACCAGTAGTTATATTGAGCCAATGGGATGAGATCTTATCGAGCTCTACCAATAGGCTTTCAATGTCTTTCGTTATAATTTAGATATCCAATGGTGTTCGACTATATAAAACAAAATGTTCAAACTTCTGAGATGACAGATTGGCATTGTAATGTCAGTTGCTTATGGAATATTCCTAAATTTACAAAAATTTCAATCAATTCAGCATTGAATTTAACCATATTTCAGATAAAAATGAACATAGTGAGAAATGTTCTCATGGAAACTTAGTAATTGCCAAGTTATTTTACTTACAACCATGTGAAGAGTTTGTATATATCCTATTATCTTCATTCCACCACAGGTTTCTTTGATTTTATCACTCGGATGATATAGATACGCCTAGTACAGACATACAGTGTTATAAGGACAATCCAACCATAAAAGACTGCTCCCTGAATATGAAAAAACCTACTAAATTGGAATATAGCAGTCTAAAAACGCATTAAACTTTTAGAAAACCGGCTTTACATTTTAAAATTGTGTAAGGATTCCCAAGATGTTAACAGGTTATTTTTTGAGAGAATGAATGAATGAATGAAGGAATGAATGATGGCTTCTATAGATACTGGGAATATTCGAATACCTATCGAAAAACCTTTTTGTTTCCCAGACGCTACAAATGGTCAATCAAAAATAATCGCGTCCGTATGATGCAAAGCATGAGCGAGTGGCGTTAAAAACATTTCATTTTACATATTTCAAGTATCAAAAATTATTCCGATAAAATTATATCGATCAATATATTATCGATATCGATCATATAGCGGGCACCATGCATGAACACTATCGCTTTCACGGTAATGAATCGCCCTGCCCTGACGTTGACAGTTTGAATTTGTGGTTATTAGCAGATAATTGTGACAATTCCATTGTTTTTATTTTTCATAAAATCTGAGTCAGGTTAGTAGGCCTTGTATTCAATGTATAATTTACATAAGGTTTTCATATATTTCATCAGTTGTTTGTCGAAATGGGAAGAGGGAAATCATTTTCAGAGGATGAGAAAATCTTTTTACGCTTGGAGGATGCGTAAGTATGCTTCTATTGGAAAAGATGGCATTAAAGCAAAAACATGTAGAACCTAAAAAATGTTTGTTTGAGAGATGGCAAGATAGTTTTTAGGTAAATTCTAACTTCTTATAAAGATATTTCATTGCTCAGTAGGGTGTGTAGTAGAACTATCGATTTTCCATGACAGACATTTATTTTAATTCACAATCAATCTTGTAGGAAGCTAATTTACATACTTTTTATTCTGACTAAACTAAAAATCATGTTGAATTGAAAAACAATTTTTATGGTTCACTCGAAGTAATAATGAACAGAATGCGTAGTAGGACAACCTGTAATTTTTGGGTTACAACATTGATACAAAGCTCAGATCAGACTGTTGCTGAGGTACTGCTTGCATGTGTAGGGATGTGCTGTCAGGCTATTGGATCTGCCTGGATTTAAAAAACAGGAAGGCACTGAAATTGATTCTGATCATGGAATATAAAAACAGTGACCTATACTTATTTTCGTATATTTCTTCATATGGTTATCTGTGATTAGTTAGTAGGTATGACAATTTGTTCATTGTATAATAACAATAACAGTGATGTATGTATTGTGGGTGGTGCCTAAGGAAAATATAGGCGAAGGACTCAAACATTTTGTTGTAATTTCTATATCTAATTTGTTAACAACGAATTTGCCAATTAAATAATTATTAAAACTCATCATGTGAGTGGATGTCTGAACATGTTGCTGTACATCTTATGTCATCTATGTAATTATATTTGTTACTATGTATTTATCTTTCCGAATAAAACCGTTCCAGTTGGTGTTTATGTGTTTTAATGTAGTCACATAACATTTGATAGTTTTATTTCACGAAGGAACTTACAATATGGTAGGGAAATTAGCAAAGGACGAATTTCCAATGGAGTTAAAAATAATCCGAACCGTTTTCATCCTTCACATTCAGGATGTCCAGCCGAAAGCTATGGTGTCAATTAATTAATTTGCTATTTCCCACGCATTTATAAAGAAAAATGACAAAACCCAATGTGTAGGGATTATTTTTTTATAAATAATTAGGGAACAATACAACGTATGACTGAAAACAGATATTTATGTTTTGAATAACTACTCACCAAAGTAGCAGAAACAGAAATTCACGATGTCTAGGCATATACGCACAATTGTCAATTACCTATCAGGAATTAGACAAATTAAATTTTCATGTTTCCAACCGTTTGATGCCAATCTCCCGCCAAACTTACAGACACGAGATGAGGCATTTCGGATGAAGCAGCATTTTCGATAGTTAAATATCGATTTGATACTGGCATGCAATTAGAATTTACGAATAATATATCAGTAGAAACTTTGTTCATATCATATTGAATCAAATATTTTTATATGATGGAGAAATTACAATTTTCTACTGCTATTTGACGAATAGTAATGTATACGAATATCTTATATCAACGATGAAATGATAAAAATGAGAATAGAATCTAAAAAGTTCATCCTTAATATGGAAGATCATGTTAGAAGTCAATATCTATACCAAAACCCTTAACGGAATGTTTCGGATTTCACTGAACAATAAAAAAATTTATACTAAGCAAGGAACACCAGAATATTCGAACCGAAATAGTAATAAAAAACATACCATCTCTAGACCAGCATATGATTCGTGACGTATAGATTGCCTAGCACGGGGTTTTTGTTTATTATTATTATAATTGATAATTTCATTTTAAAATTGTTTCTGAAACTTGCTGTGAGGTTCAGAAAGTGCCCTTTTCCATTAATCAAATTTTTCCTCAACATTTTGTGTTGAAATTCAAAGGAAATCAATGATTTTCAGAGACTTTTGACAGTACAATATTTAATGGCATTTCAAAAAGGTCTTATGTGATTGGTCAATCCGTTCGTTATATCTCTGATGTTGATGAAATCGTATGAATCGAAGTACTACTTCCTGCAGTAAAATATCACTCTTCCGGGAATCTGTAAAATTTGTGGGTGGAAAGAATTCTGAAATGATGAAACCATTAAGATATTTTTGTTCCGTGAAAATTGCAGATTTCACGATACGTAGACGACGATGCAATCAGAAAGTTAGGTTATGGAATCCAAATCATCGGCAGTATTGTAATCAAAATCAAGCTCTGGAAGAAAAATCAGGATATCAAGGACTGTTGTGGCAATAACAGATATGTTTGTTTCCGATGTCAGAACGCCTAAAGCAATTTCACGTTTTCGTGGAAGGAATATTATTACAGAAATTAATTCGAAGTTTGAACACCTCTCCCTGAAACTTTCCTCGCGAATATTAGCAAGGGCTTAAACGTTGAATTTTAATATAAACTTCGTCAAACTTTTACGCTGCTGTAATTTTCTTGTGAAATATTATTCCTTGGCGAATTTTTAAAGTTGCCAGCGAATTTATTACCAGAAGCGGGCGGGCTTTTAATCCATATTCCAGCAAGAGGGAGATTGTATCTTCAGATACCAAATGAACTGTGATAAAATTTAAATTACAAATGATTATAAAAGGGAGATATTCCGATTTTTCGGCTCCAGATTGGATTCTGCTTTTGTACTTCATTAACATTTTTGGATTACTTGAAAACCTAACGCTACTCCAGATTCCGTCGAATGGTAGGCTTTATTTTGAAGTGGAAATAGAATATTTTCTTATGATGAAGCATACCTTATATGTCAGATTTTTATCAGATTCTACTGCGGCATCTAAGGGAGACTTAGATAAATTATAAAAAATTCGAGAGAAAAATTACTCTGTGGGGTACGAACCTACAACTCCTCCATTCTAGCCAGACGTGTTACCTTTCAGCTGTAACTTTATAACCAGACAACAGCTTGATATTGACAACTCTAACGTCGAAACCTACCTCCATCAAAAAAGAGTATAAAACGTTTTTTTAGAAATAAATGAAGGTAATTTTTCAGTCTAAATGTCAATGTCAATGTCAAAAAGTTGGAAACAATGAGGAAATACCTTCCATAGCGTATTTGCCAGTATAAATAGCGAAAGATAAATGGTTCTGCCACTGTCTATAATGCAGGAGGTTGTGGGCTCATTTTAACCTAGTGATACATTTTCCTTTCTAATTTCTTTACTTTACTATTAGAGTCTTGTCTTATACATTCAGTGGATAAAAATGTTGATATTATTCCTCATAGCGGCAGTTTTCCGCATTTGGATAAGTTTGATCATGCCGGGGGAGGTTTCTTCCTTAGCGTTCATGTCGAGGGAGGTTCCTGCCGGTTCCACCATAGCTGAATGATAAAGTATCTGTATAGAATGCAGTAGGTTACAGGTTTGATCCCTGCTGGCGAAACATTTCTCTTTCTAAGTTTTCTGATTATTAGTAGAATTATTTTATTTCTATGTATGATCAATGAATAATTTTATACATTTTCAACTATTATATACATAAAACACAGATTAATAAGCAAAAATATATTTCTTGCAAGGCCCCACCAAATATAATCACTCACACCACACACATTCATAGAACAGGGATTTAAGCGCAAAATACAAAGCGCCTGCAACCCCAGACGATAATGCAGCGAAAACCGTCAAAGTGCGATGCTGCAAACGATAAGACAATTGTTAGACAACAATGGTTGGCTTTGCATTGTCCCAAGCCGAAATTCGGACAAATCGTGGCGTTCGTTCTGGCAGTTTCTGTCGATCGTCCTCTACCTGTTCAGCATTTATCAGAGAACGCATCTTATCAGTCCAGTAGATCGAAAGCGTGCCTGGTGTCCTGATGTCGCTGAGAGTATCGCCAGATTTTAGGAGATGTTGTTATGGGCACGCTACATAGCGCTATTCATCTAAAAAGGTTCTCAAATAATCTTCCACAATAGATACTTTCGATTGGGACAACTTGAACGAAAAAGGAAAAGAATGGTTGATTGCATGAATGCTGTATGAACAGATACATTCTTTCGTGGGGCAGCTGCATGTGTATCGTATTTTTCGTATGTATTGAAGATGTGGGTTGTCTTATAGTCCGTCGGCTCATGCCTTGGATTATTCTTAAGTTCCTACTGTTGCGAATTCTTTTAGCAGTGATGATTGTGTTCAAGCAACTAATCTTCGTCGTTATATTTTGCCTTTTATTATTAGTTGCAAGATACGATAGTGGTATACCTTGGAGTATGTGACCTAGATAGAAGATTTTTCGGCATTTTATGGTCGGTAAGAGATGTCGAACAGTGTTAACCCTTTCTGGAACTTCTGCATTCGTTCATTTTGCAACCCATAGTACCTGTAGCAACCTTCTGTGTATCCACATCTCTTTGACCATATGTAACATTCAACCATCTCTTGTCGTAACTTTAAATTGATGTTAGCATTGCAAATAGAGACTCCATTTTGATGAAGATTGGATTAGCCAGCTCAATTGTACGTCTGATTTTTTCATCCGGGTCCATCTGCTCTGTCACATAACTGGTGAAAATGCACTCGCTTCACAACTTATAAATTGAATGTTACATTTTAGCTAATTTGGTGGACATGAGGGAAACAAGCCGTCGCCGCCACTGGTGGAGCTCTTGCTCCACTCAAAGGATAGCTGCTTATTCATCCCCAGCGGCATTCATCACGGGAGAACGTCTTCATCCGTCCATTAGCGTTAATTACTCCTTTTGGATACCCACTACTTGGCTACCGCCGGCGCAACATTGCTGTTCGCATTTTTTGATCCCTCTGTCTGAAAGCGAAGCGTCTACGAAATGCACAGGAACTGCTCGACATCGAGTCTATTGAAATCTAACTAAATTATGGTCAACACTGCATTTTCCAAGCGAAATGAAATCTCTGTTGTTGGTTCAAAATTGGTGGATCATTCTAATAGCGCATTTATATTGAGTAGTTCACGTGGACCTGACATATTATACACTTCTATGTCTACTTACTTACTTGATAGATATTGTCAAATTCCGATCAGCACTGAAAATTACATATTTTTATCCCATCAATTATAAAGCATGACATCCAAAAACCTAATACCCCGTTTATCGACTTCTGGCTAGCTGTTTGTATACAAACAAGCTCGTAATTTGTACAACACCACTCGAGAGTGTGGAATGGGCATTATTTCCGTATTATTCGCGCCGTTTGCGGTAAGGTGTTCATTCCTTGGTCAGTTCTTCCACATAAAGGGCGAAACACCCTAGGCGCCACTCTCAGGTAGATGTTCTATTGTTTGCGGACGCTTCACGGCCGACTCGTAATTGTCGATATTGTGGAACTGTCAAAACTTCGGATTAGCATTGTGTTGTCATAATACCACCGTCTCAGCTGGGACTCTGCAGAAATGTAGGTTCATCGAAACATTTTTTTAGAAGACGTGTTCAACAAAGACTGTAGTAGAGGGTTTTCATTCAATTTTCCCCATATAGTCCACTATATTTAGTATATAAGTTCGAAATCAGTCGTAGTATATATATTATGTTACTGTAACAGCGGCATATCTCAAGATTTACCAGAAAAATCTAAGGCCTACCAACTCTTAGTTGCAAAAGTCCAAACAGTTTTGTGATCATCGTTTATTTCGAATTTTTTTCGTTTTGAGGGAAATACTTTGGGATGTGTTGAAATGTGAAGAATTTTCCTAAATTTGCAATGCACCACTCAAAAGAGAGAAAGATAGTTTTTGTGGTTATCTTAACTGATCATATAGATCATTATCGATCGAGTTCGTTGCACAGACTGCACAACGCCGGGTTCAATTGAGTAAAATACTTTGAGATACTCGAAATGTGAAGAATTATCCTAAATTTGCAATGCACCACTCAAAAGAGAGAAAAATAGGTTTTTGTGGTCATCTTAACTGATCATATAGATCATTATCGATCGAGTTCGTTGCACAGACTGCACAACGCCGGGTTTAATTGAGTAAAATACTTTGAGATGTGTTGAAATGTGAAGAATTATCCTAAATTTGCAATGCACCACTCAAAAGAGAGAAAAATAGGTTTTTGTGGTGATCATATAGATCATTATCGATCTATTGCATTGCACAGACTGTACAAGGCCGGGTTCATTTGAGTAAAATGCTTTGGGATGTGTTGAAATGTGAGGAATTTTCCTAACTTTGCAATGCACCACTCAAAAGAGAGATAAATAGTTTTTTGTGGTTATCTTAACTGATGATATAGATCATTATCGATCAAGTTCGTTGCACAGACTGTACAACGCCGGGTTCAATTGAGTAAAATACTTTGAGATGTGTCGAAATGTGAAGAATTTTCCTAAATTTGCAATGCACCACTCAAAAGAGAGAAAAATAGTTTTTGAGGTTATCTTAACTGATCATATAGATCATTATCGATCGAAATCGTTGCACAGACTGCACAACGCCGGGTTAAATTGAGTAAAATACTTTGAGATGTGTTGAAATGTGAAGAATTATCCTAAATTTGCAATGCATCACTCAAAAGAGAGAAAAATAGGTTTTTGCGGTTATCTTAACTGATCATATAGATCATTTTCGATCTAGTTCGTTGCACAGACTGTACAACGCCGGGTTCAATTGAGTAAAATACTTTGGGATGTGTTGAAATGTGAAGAATTATCCTAAATTTGCAATGCACCACTCAAAAGAGAGAAAAATATTTTTTGTGGTTATCTTAACTGATCATATAGATTATTATCGATCGAGTTCGTTGCACAGACTGTACAACGCCGGGTTCAATTGAGTAAAATACTTTGGGATGTGTTGAAATGTGCAGAATTTTCCTAACTTTGCAATGCACCACTCAAAAGAGAGAAAAATAGGTTTTTGTGGTTATCTTAACTGATCATAAGATCATTATCGATCGAGTTCGTTGCACAGACTGCACAACGCCGGGTTCAATTGAGTAAAGTACTTTGGGATGTGTTGAAATGTGAACAATTGTCCTAAATTTGCAATGCACCACTCAAAAGAGAGAAAAATAGTTTTTGTGGCTATCTTAACTGATCATATAGATCATTATCGATCGAGTTCGTTGCACAGACTGCACAACGCCGGGTTCAATTGAGTAAAGTACTTTGGGATGTGTTGAAATGTGAACAATTGTCCTAAATTTGCAATGCACCACTCAAAAGAGAGAAAAATAGTTTTTGTGGTTATCTTAACTGATCATATAGATCATTATCGATCGAGTTCGTTGCACAGACTGCACAACGCCGGGTTCAATTGAGTAAAATACTTTGGGATGTGTTGAAATGTGAAGAATTTTCCTAACTTTGCAATGCACCACTCAAAAGAGAGAAAAATAGGTTTTTGTGGTTATCTTAACTGATCATATAGATCACTATCGATCGAGTTCGGTGCACAGACTGCACAACGCCGGGTTCAATTGAGTAAAATACTTTGAGATGCCCGAAATGTGAAGAATTATCCTAAATTTGCAATGCACCACTCAAAAGAGAGAAAGATAGTTTTTGTGGTTATCTTAACTGATCATATAGATCATTATCGATCGAGTTCGTTGCACAGACTGCACAATGCCGGGTTCAATTGAGTAAAATAATTTGGGATGTGTTGAAATGTGAAGAATCTTCCTAAATTTGCAATGCACCACTCAAAAGAGAGATAAATAGTTCTTTGTGGTTATCGTAACTGATCATATAGATTATTATCGATCGAGTTCGTTGCACAGACTGCACAACGCCGGGTTCAATTGAGTAAAATAATTTGGGATGTGTTGAAATGTGAAGAATTTTCCTAAATTTGCAATGCACCACTCAAAAGAGAGAAAAATAGTTTTTGTGGTTATCTTAACTGATCATATAGATCATTATCGATCGAGTTCGTTGCACAGACTGCACAACGCCGGGTTCAATTGAGTAAAATAATTTGGGATGTGTTGAAATGTGAAGAATTTTCCTAAATTTGCAATGCACCACTCAAAAGAGAGATAAATAGTTCTTTGTGGTTATCGTAACTGATCATATAGATCATTATCGATCGAGTTCGTTGCACAGATTGCACAATGCCGGGTTCAATTGAGTAAAATACTTTGGGATGTGCTGAAATTTGAAGAATCCTCCTAAATTTGCAATGCACCACTCAAAAGAGAGAAAGATAGTTTTTGTGGTTATCTTAACTGATCATATAGATCATTATCGATCGAGTTCGTTGCACAGACTGCACAACGCCGGGTTCAATTGAGTAAAATAATTTGGGATGTGTTGAAATGTGAAGAATTTTCCTAAATTTGCAATGCACCACTCAAAAGAGAGATAAATAGTTCTTTGTGGTTATCGTAACTGATCATATAGATCATTATCGATCGAGTTCGTTGCACAGACTGCACAACGCCGGGTTCAATTGTCTCAGTCTGCCATTCCGCCTCGCTTCGGTGACAATGATACCACTGGCGCTGCGCAGTTACCTTCACCGCGGCCGCATTCTTTTTTGACAGCCAATTAATGTTCGGAAAGAAAGTTAATTTTTTCCTCGCGCTCTCCTCCGCTCTACCCTCGTCTTCATTGACGTTTTAAAATCTCGTTATTGAAACGTCAATTAATCTAAGATGCTATGTGACAATCCACTGGGACAGACGCGTTTTTAATATGGATACTGTGCTAAAGGAATGATAAGAAGTTTCACCGCGGAGGAATTTTAAGGCAAGAATTATGGAGCTGAGAGTTTGAAGCGATTATCTTTTGAAGACGAGCAATGAAGTCTGCTACTGCTGTATAATTCGGTCCTATATCGAAACATATAACAGGTTCTTCAACTGAGTCAAGATATTGTGTTTTCACGACATTTATTTATTTATTTATTTCATATATCATATCACTCGTTTCCGTCAGTCCGCCCGTCTGTACTATGTCCGGTAATTCTTGACCGTTCTATAACTCGTAAGGTGCCTTTTGGAATTTGCTGAAACTTTGACACTTGGTTGCTACCGTGACAAGAACGAAAAATCAATTCAATGGCGGCGGAATTATACTTGAAGGGCAAAAAAAGTTAAAAATACTCAGACTTGTTTTTGAACGTTTCAGAACCCCTGAAAGATTTTTTAGGTTGAAAATTAAGGATGTGGGTGGGGCAGGTGCGTATCTAGGGGGGGTGCCCGAGGGGCCCAAGTCCATCGCCCGAAATATCGGAAAATTTGGTTATTTTTATCTATCCACGAATCAAAGATATGCAATATTAAAACGTCTATCAATTAATTCACGAAAAACAAAAAAATGCAAACCCTATAAAATGAAGCTGGAAGCAATTTAATCAGAGCTTGAATACCTATTGGATTCGGATAATATGACCGTCAGATTTGGGATAGAGGAAAACATTTGAAATTGTATTGGAAAGAAGGAAGGAACGCATTTTAGAAGTTAATCGTTCACCACGGTATACAATTGGATTCCATTCAAATCGAAGTTTGATTGGTAAAGGTTACTATAACGCCCCTTTGAACAGAAAGATTGAAATTTTGATAATAATTTTAGCCTCTGGTGGATTATCATAATAACAGCGATTGCTATTCATTGTATAATATTCCAATTATAGTTATCATAAAAAACAAGAGAGGATTGTATCCCTAACGAGGAAAAATTAACACTGACAAGGTCGATATACTAAATCACAGGGGCGTACGGAGCCATGAGGCTTGTCGCTGATATTGAACAAGTATGGAGGAACTCAATAATCAGAAAATAATCGTCTTTAGTTGGAGAGATGTTGAAGCAAATATGTAACTTTCATTATTACGCTTTCAACTAATCAGATACTTGACTAGAATATTGACAACTTAAACAATTTATTAGCCCGTCATTTTTTTGTACGGATGGAGCTTGGAGTTTCTTATTTTCCATGCAGCAATTTCGAGGTAGTAGCATTACAGACTAAAAGACCAAAAGACCAAAAGACCAAAAGACCAAAAGACCAAAAGACCAAAAGACCAAAAGACCAAAATACCAAAAGACCAAAATACCAAAATACCAAAATACCAAAATACCAAAATACCAAAATACCAAAATACCAAAAGACCAAAAGACCGAAAGACCAAAATACAAAAAGACCAGAAGATCGATAGACCGAAAGACCGACAGACGTACATACTGTTAGACCGACACACCATCAGGTCGACAGACTGACTGACAGACCGTCAGACCCCTCCACTGGACGCCCCTGACGGTCAAAGTTGTTTGTCTACCGGTCTACCAGTCTGTTTATTTTTTATCAGATATATTGCTGTAATCCATCGGACTACCAGAGATTAATATTGATGGTCCACTCGGTGGACAGGCATTAGTCTTGACAATGTTCTTGTTGTGTAGATTATCAGATTGCTTCCTAAAATAAATCTGGGAGGACAAGAATATTACTTAATAGTTCCACAGGGGCCTTCAGCTTTTGGCTGCCTGTTATTTATTCGTCTAATTATCACAGAGGTTGACGATGTTCTTCGTTGGTTCAAAAAAGCAAGCATATATTGTACAATGGGACTCGATGCTTATTATTATTAATATTATCATTATTTGAATTCCAATATTCTCTGTTTTATTAATTTTTTGTAGCTATACTTAGTAATATTTTGGTTTGGCTATTCTTCATTTTGAATGTTTATTTTGGCACGATCGATTGAACACACCAAAAAAGTAAAATATGAATGTGGCAATAGCCGGAGTTAATGTGAACGAATTATTCATTGTCTTGAAACATAAAAGTGATCAGCATCGCAAGTCAAAAGCCTACTCGTCACTAGAAAAGAAGGAAAAAGTAATAAAATCCCTCGGTAGCCAACGTGTCGAAAGCGTTGTCGTTTGGATGGCTATTGACAAAAGCAAAGCGTCGGGGTCAGCGTTTCCTCCTCACTTCTGTACCGTTGTGCTCGTCCCAAATCGTGTCGTATCATCAATCGAGGGATGCTACAATGTCTCTCTCCCCTTTTTTGTCCCGTGCTCCCTACACTCTCCAATCGATAGCGAATTTACATTGTACTGCATCCAGCAATTCGTTTACTTTGCAATCCTTTTAACGCTTCCATGTTTGATTTTTCAGGCAGGCGTGGACCGTAACGTTCGTATCATACATATCGATTTTTGAGTGCTTTAAAAATAGAGGTTTTGTTTTCTATTGCTATGATTATGTATGTATCTTCCTGTTCCTTAATGGAGGAGCTATAAAAATTGACCCAACCTTGAGCCAACGTGCGTTTTAAGCGATAAATAAAAAATATGAAATATTGAACATTAATAGAAACAGTACCGTACGTAACTTAATGATGAGCAGACGCTCGAAAGCATGCACGCCATCTATCGACCCAAAAGTCAGTTAACTGAGTTTGGAGAGGTAATTCATTTTACGATGATAAAAAGAGATAATTTTCCGTAGGAGCAGATATTCCCCAAATGTGGTCACACTAAGAACTTTTCTGCAAAGAACAAAGCCTCCACACTTCCACAAAGTTCGCGCCCATAAAATAGTAACTTATAGGTACTTCAGCGTACAAAGACACCCTGCTTAGAGACGACACAAAACATTTCAAGCAGCCGCTATTGTTGTCCATATAGACATAACAATTATTCGCCAGAAACCCACAACAAACGGTAGAAGTGCCCAAAAATAAGACCCATAAATAGCGAGAATAATATGTAAACCAATATGGCCACAATGGCTCAGTCAAGATCCCGCAGAGAGGCTTACACAAATAAGGTACACAGGTATTAGAAGTAACGCCATGTTCTGATGGTGGTACGTATTGTAAGAGGAATGGTAGGTATGCGCAGAAACTGGGGTGTTAATAATGACCTACAATGGCATGTCGCCGATTTGAGGAATGAATGTCTATATTACGATTCTTACAAAAGGTTTAGGCTTATTTTGAAGCTTCTGTGTTCTTTAAGCGACTATGAAATAAAAAAGGCAGGAATTTGTTCACTTGAGAGAAAATAATACATAGACAAAGGAAAGATGTTTTTATTTTGTAAAACTTCCATTATGCAAATATAAAATAATCGTGTATTTGACACACAGTTTCACAAACAAAATTTTCTTTCTTACAGTGTCGCGTTTCGATTCAGTCAGGTTTGACTGTTTACAAAGCCTACTCAGGTTACTTGGCAATTAGCTAACTAGATTCTATCATGAATACAAAACTAGAGCTCTCAAATCTAGCATAGTTTTCATTCTGTAGCTATTTTTCTATCAAATTATTTTATCTTTTGTGTGTCTTAGGGGAAACATTTTTTTGACGACTGCATTTGCACTAGTGTTGAGGAAAACCCCTACAAAACCTTAACAATAAAATGTCTTTAAAATATTTTATGTGCTAAACTATTTTATTTCTTAGGATATCTTACATTTTAAGATATTCTAATTAGAAAAACAGTATTGTGGTGACCCTCTTTTCTGTAGGAATGATTATAAAATTATACTCTTGGTGACATCCTATCCTCCAAAGAATTTATATGAAAATTTAATCTAATAGTATAAGCAGATCATATACTTTTTTTTGTGATACATGATTTAAACTTCATGGAAATATTCGAGGCACAAAAAAATCTGCGAAACTCTGTAGTAAATGAACAGACTGAACTTCTGAACTCAATTTTTATCAATACACTACAATAAGTTTCCACCTATTTGTATTCTATGTTAACTTACCTACTCTTGAAATATTGGCTTCATATTATAAGATCGTCGTCAGACGGGATCTTCATTGATAAGTTATTTTGAAGATTTGCCTGCAAGAAAGCATCCGCACATTCTAAATGGAGACTGCTTTAGTCTGCCTTTATCTGAGCATTGTGGTCATGGAGTAGGAATTATAACAAGGTTCATAAACCTTTTCGTTTTCGTGTGAAATTATAATAACGGAAGCCAAAAGGTCGCATGTGTGTAGGGAGTGAACACGAGTAACGCTTGTCTCAAATATGGCAGGCAAAGTTCACTATACACGTTATATCATGAACTTTTTACGCGGCCACTGAAATAAATAGATGGGCAACTAAAAAAGGGGTGTTCACAAGAATTAATGTTGCCTATATATTTTGGGTCATTCCATATGACCCACCAGATTCTTCTAAACCACCTCATCATGTTGTCATTCAAAATATAAGTAAATAGGAAAATAAAAAGAAATACACAGTGTCAAGCGACAAACTGGGTAAGTATTCTGATGTTGCAGATCTTTTCTAATTTAAGATTTAGCTTGAAACTATGCGTTTTTGTTGAAAATGTCTTCAGGAAAAGAGAACTCAAGCAAGATAAAAAGTTATTTGTTGATCATTGAAGGTGTAATCATTTGAGTTTTTAGTGATTTTTTATATGAAAGAGGACCAATTTGTACACTTCTGTTATAGGAACAACCAATCATTCATCATGACAGATTTCAAGGTATTTTCGTTTGGTGTATCTTGATTTTATGAATGGCAATGATAAGGCTTGTAAGGAAGGATCATCTATTCCACAAATAGGCTCAGAATTAAGAGCACCTAAGAGAACAGTTAAAAAACAATGTAAAGGATGGATGAGAACCAATTAAAAGTGATATTTGAACTTTGTGAATGGTTGCAGACACGGGAAATCTGAGGAACATGATCATAAGTGGCTGAAGGACTATTTCATCTAAGCAGGATCAACTTTGGTGGACTCCAAATGCCATTAATCAATCTCAAGCTTTTGGCGCATTTTTAATGTATTCACTACTAAGAAGTACATGATTGAATAAAGGACCGGAAATGAGCTCCTATACAATTTCCGGAAATTCTCAGTCTAATTCAAATCTCTGTGCGATCGTAATTCTACCGAGCTGGGCTAGAGTGTCTCTCTGACCAAACTTGGCCCGTAAACCCGTCATCTTATCTCCGACAAAATTTAAGAAGTACTTAAAAACATTTAAGCCTCCAGAGAGGGTGCTGCTCTTACCACCAGGACCGGGATTAGAGGCAATGTGTCGTCCTCAAAATTTAGTTGGAACGTGGTTGATATAACAGTTCAATTATCCTTCAGTCAACAAATCCGATAAAAGATAATTTTTTGAATCTTTCGACGACTGAAATGAAGAGACATAGCACATAGCACAACATTCCAAAGACCCTATGAAGTCTTGAATATTTAAGTTCCCAAGGGTATCATCCTTACCAGGTAAAACTTCCAACACCTCTAACGAGCTGTTGTTTGAAACTTGTAGACAAGGTGGATTTATCGAAAGTTTGATTGCGGACTTCCATTGTCTATAAACGTCGTGATACTCAAAATTTTATAGACAATGGAAGTCCGCAATCAAACTTTTGATACCTCTAACGAGCCTCGTCCAAAAGCCACTCCTTTGGATAAACTAAGCATTGTGGAATGACTACAGAATTTCAATATGAATAGGCATTTACTCTCACAGCACTTTTGGAGCTTGATAGACCCTCTGCATTTGTGGAAGGTTATCTGTAAATATAGAGAAGTGGTAGTCAAAATCTGGCGTGGTATGCTTCAGTTAGACTCCGTTATTGACATACAACAAGGAAGAAACTATAGTTGAAGAGCAGTGTATGGTAAAGCACTCCACGCCACCTACGACGTTTATGGGTCATCAACCTCAATACTGAAGCATTTTTGGAACCTCGGGGCTCAATCTAGAAAAGAGAATAACGTATATTGGAATGGAATCGTTTCCACCAGGTAAACCTCCAACACCTCAAATGATCTTATTTTGACACCTGGGGAAATATGTTTGACTGTTTTCCTAAAATCTGGCCCTGTATCTCCACACCAGAGTGTACCGTGTGACACAACCAATGGAGTCCGGGGCCCAGGCGGCGTGGTGTGTTTTAAAAGTTGCCGCTATAAATCGTCCGGCAGCGATCCCGGATCTTCCTCTTATCAGACGCCGCTTCTTATTCGCAACCACCTCTCTCCTTCCCCGACAGTGCCGCTTCGGGGTTTCTCCAGGGGACCTGCTAGCTTAATGTCCCTGCGGACCACAGGATCGTTATTTTTATAACGTGGAAAGCTACAGTGGGCTGTTTGATTTCACAAGGTATTAAACACGTGTTTTTGAGACAGCAACATAAAATACACTTAAAAATGAGCATTCATACATTAAAAGTGTGAAAATCTAGTAAGCTACGTTCCTAATCGAACCCACGGTAATAACTCATAAGCCCATCACAGACGCAGACTAGGATAAACAATTACTATTCATAGCATTCGCGATAAAATCATATCCTATGATTTACAAGGAATTAGCATACGGCCGCAATATAAGCATTATCTCATCCTAACGTACACCATTAATTAATTATTAATTAATCAGTATCTGGTGGATCAATCTAATTTACAGGCGGCTGTGATTTATATAAGGTGCGGCATCGGTTGCTCAATTGCGTGTAATTCGGCCTACTGTGATTGTTTATAACATACGTACGCTCATATGTCACTTGCTCGTAGGCTACTGTGCACATGAAATGATTATTAATTTGATGATTTAATCAACTGTGTGAGCTGGAACGAGCTGCAATGAGAACAAAAATGCTTGCAGGGATTATAGCAGGCAGGCAGTGAAAAAATCCAGGCGGATCTCCTGGCAGGACCAGTAAGATAGTACAATTTAAAAACCTTCTGAGGCAGCCGAAACGTTGTTAAAACTCGTTCAATGGTCATATGTACTTTTGACAGCCAAGACAAGTAAGATAGTGAACAGATCTTCCAAAATCTCGACGTTCGGTTTCTCTCCCTCCTTTCTCCGTCTAGAATAATCCTGGTGTTTTGCCCTCGACTGTACTGATGCTCCCGCCATTGCCGCAGCGTCTCTTTTATCGCGCCGATATTATTTTCGCCGCTGTTTAGATAAGGGTCGACCGTCCCGGTTCTCCTGGAAAAATAAATTGCCCCGGGCGGAAAATAGCTGAACTTTTCCCAAAGAACCGAACCCCGCATCCCCGCCGTCCTATTGTGCTCTCCAGAGCGCAACTTTTACGTCCTCTTTGCACATAAATTTCCCCGCAACAGCTCTTCTCGTGTATACGGCGAAGCGGGAGTTTTGTGTTTTTTTGATTTATGTGCACCTTTGGAAAAAATTGGAGATAATGTATATGTGGGGAACGTCAGCCGGGATGATGGAAAATTCGGATGGAGGAATCAGTGTCTCAACATTACGTTTACTACTGAAGCGTATTAACCTTCCAGGAAGCTTCATTGTAAGATTTGAAAGATAATAAGCGATTTACCAACTCGCTGCAGTGTCTCAATGGTTGAAACCAATCTTTGGACACAAATACACCAGTGTATGTAGACCATGTCTTTTCTAAGGTTTCGACTGCGTCCATCACGAAGCACTCATTCACAAACTGGAACATATTAAGATCAGAGGTGATTCCTTCCACTAGATTGAAGCTGTTAGTGAATGCAACTTTTCTGTCAATCCAGTGATTAGAGGAGTTTCACCAAGCTCTGTCTTTGATTCTGCACTTTTTCTTCTCTACACGAGCGATCGTTCTTTCCACATGCTCGGCACAAGCTGATTATACTAACGTTTATAACACCGTCACTGAATTTGCTGTGCTTCAACATGATCTAGATACTGTTTTTCAAATGCCGAATTGCTGGATGCTACCGCTCAATGCTCTAAAATCTTGATTCTTTAGGTACTATGATTTAACGTCTCAAGATTTGTTCCGAAGACCAAAATGTATGCTGCATTATTCTCGTATTGTTGTTCAGTCCAGATGCGCTTTCCATTGTGATTTTTTGCTTCGAATGCCCCTTGGCAAACATTCCAAGTATCCCACCTTTCTTCGCAGAACGTGATTTGTTCGTATGAGATTGTAAAAAAGATAAAAAATTTCCTCGTGCCATCGCTAAAAAGCCTAATGGGCTCCGTGTTGTACCACGAAAAGCGTTGTTCGATTTTTAATTTTAATAACATATAATTTAGCTCTTAAAACGTCGCCTGTGGCTTTTGCTCCATATATATCTGGAGGATGCAACCATTGTTGGATAATTATTACCTTCTGTACTTGAAATTCTTACAGGGAGAGCACATTATATCTGGTATAAGACCATGGTATGTTTTTTTCCATACCACCAAAATTTTGGAATTTGAAACAGTTCTTTGTATGTTTTATCATGCCAACATCGCGCATTTCCAAGTTATGCATTTCCGTCAGTCTTTTGGTCTGTCTGTCGCTGTTTAGTTTCAGGAACAGCTGCACCGCCTTTGAAGAATTTTGGGAACGATATTGATTTTTTTGAATTATTGGATTTGTGGCGGGAGTGCATAAAAACCAAATATCAAAACTAACCAATGTAATTTTTTTTTGTGTTTTACGAGTTTTCACATTGGGGCGTAGTTAAGAAAATTATTTTTTGGTGGTCACAGAAATTGACTTGGATTGAAATTGAAAGAAAACAAAGATGTTAGAAATAAGATGTAGAATAGAGAAGTTAGAAAAAGACAAGAGTAGAAGCCAAAGAAAATTAAATCGTTGAATGAGAAGACTCTGTAGTTCGTCTTGGTCAGAAAGCAATTATGAAAATATGGATACAACTGAGGAGTCAGAAGAAGAAATATCGGACTAAGATGCCAATTGATGTACCGAGGACTATTCCCAAACAGAGTCTACAGAGGATTGGATTCAATGTCCAACTTGCTGTGTTAGTTTTTACTACGCGTTATCTCTGTATTGATTGTTTATTTTAGTATGTAAAATGTTTACTCTACAGGTCTGAATAAATTGAATTACTGCGTTTAAGCCTCTTGTTTTGCATCTATCTTTAATTACCTTTAAAAATTCACTTTTTATTATAGTATGAATATAATTTAGATATTGAGGCATTTTGTAACACATGTGAGGCATAGGTATTACCTAAGCACTACTTGACAAAACGCCTCACTGAAGGTTTTAAAAAAATCATTATTTTCCCTTTTTTTCTATCATTGAGATAGTTACAATATATGCCATAACATTCTAAAAGAATCAAGGTTTTTCCTGAAGAAAGAGAAACATAATAACTTGAATAGCTTTTTTTCAATAAATTTTTGAAAATCTTTGGGGCATATTACCTAGTTTTACCCTACCTCAAACAGAAAAATAATTATTCGGCCAGCAGGATTTTCCCCGTGTTGTGTAATTTCAATGGAAATCTTCCACTCATTCCCTACTGGAGCTTTATTCTCAACGCAGGTATAACGTGTCGTTCGCGTGGGTATACCATCATTTTTTTTGAGTGGCAATGACTAAGCTTAATAGTAATACGATAATGGAGCATGACAAAGGCTTTTTCATTCTTAACCCACAGATGCCATGCTTTTCAGGAATAACACGGTTTTCTAATTTAAGGTCATTTTGTCCGAATTCAGCTGAGCAAGCGCCCGAGTTATAGGTTTGATTGATTTTTCTTATTAATTTTTATATGTTTTACACGTTATTCAGAATAAATCAGTGGTCCATTTTGCCGCTCAAGTTGTATTGAACATAAATCACTACTATTATCATTACAACACACGGTGTTCAGGAATGAAATTTAAATCAAATTTTAAATTACCAACACTTTTATTGCACAATATGTTTTGTAGATACATATATAGGTATGTAGTATAAATATACTATTTTGGAAATATTTTATACAACACTTTGTAAGAGCTTCTATTCAAAAATAGTTTCATCTCGTTTTTTTTAATATTTATAGGTGTTAATATCACTTTTCAGTTATTTTTTGAGACTATTTATATCGAATTGCTATGTTATTTTTTTACTACGAGTTATCTCTGTGTTAAATGTTTATTTTAGTATGTAAAATGTCTACTCTACAGGTCTGAATAAATGAAATTACTGCGTTTAAGCCTCGTTTTTTGAAACTATCTTCGATTGTCTTTAAAATACTATTATTTATCATAATATGAATATACCTAATTCAGATATTGGGGCATTCTGTAACACATGTGAGGCATAGGTATAACCTCAGCACTACATGACAAAACGCCCTACTGAAGGTTTTAAAAAAATAATTATTTTTACTTTTTTCTATCACTGAGATAGTTGCAACAGATGCCATAACATTCTAAAAGAATTAAGCTGTTTTCCTGAGGAAAGAGAAACATAATAATTTGAATAGCCTTTTCTCAATAAATTTCTGAGAAACTGTGGGGCATATTACCTAGCCTATTTATTTTTTTATATCTTTGTTTCACACTTCTATTGGAGATGCTGCGTTTTTGTGATATTAGTCAAACGTGGAGAAAAATCTATCTCTATTATATAGCGATTCTGGAGTATGACCTTCCGTCTTCGTATAAAAACCAAGATAATAGATAGCATTATCGGCAGCTATTGTAGTTACGGAACGATCCCCTTATGGCCATGCCTACAAAAATGTTATCACGATTTAATTTTTAGTTGCAACTCATCATTAGAAATGACAGTCATTCATGCATGTAAAGGCATCCATACCAAATAAAATAAACAAGTTGACCACGAATTACACATAGCACCTCATTATTCTCACACCCGGATTCCGAATGGATAATATGTTAAACGAACAATCCGCGTTTAATGAATATTCAAACTTGGAAAATGAACGCCGACAGAGTGAATAATAAATTTTCACCACATTCATGAACATATCGCAAATGGCTGTTTGAAATTAGTGAACAATGTTTCAGTAAACTGTTTCGGACTTACATTGTTTTGAGATTTTTGCATTTCACAACGTTTCGATTGATGTGGTATCCTACATCGTCTTCAGGTGTCAGGTTTCGCAGGTCAGTTCGAAGCAGTGTCATTCAAATATTGCAGGTTGTATAGAATAACATAATAAGCTATTACAAGCTAATTTTTACCCTCAGTGTTAATTTTGTTCATGTTTTGTTTTCTCGAGGCCAGTGCTTTAAGCACTGTTAAGAGTTATGTGTAAAAAATTGTTGGCTATTGTAAAATTGTTTATTTTCATCAATAAAGATTTGTTAAAAAAAAATATGTAGTAAAGAGGAATGGAACACTTCTAAAGCGACATGCAAGAACTGATATATAAAATATTGTTTCGTAAATAGCGATTTATTTGACAAATCGAGTAAAACAATGCATACACTGCAAACTAAATAAATGAAGAAGAGAAATGAAACTTCAGAGAATGTTTAAACACTCACTACCAGTGGCGTATCCATAATATTACCGTGTGTGCGTGTGAGGGGGGATATGGATTTTTATAATGGAAGCCAACGTTACATAGACGACGGTGAGAAGTGGGAATGAGATGTCTATATCTTGAAAGATTTCAAGAAGGAACAAATCATATATTATACGCCATCCAAGTAGATGAAATAATATAATAAAGTTCAAAGGAAAAGATTTAGACTACATAGTACAAGTATAACTAACTATAACAAACTATAGCTAAGTATAACTAACTATAACTAACTCTAACTAACTCTAACTAACTCTAACTAACTCTAACTAACTACAACTAACTATAACTAACTATAACGAACTATAACTAACTATAACTAACTATAACTAACTGTAACTAACTACAACTAACTATAACTAACTATAACTCACTACAACTAACTATAACTAACTATATTTCTATGGGATTGAGAGAGGAGAGGGTTGGCACGTGGAGGATGTCGTCCTAAAAACTACCCATGCCCTGAGTCTCATTCATAAAAAGGGAGTTTGGGGTTCATGAGTCCAAAGAAATCTGTACATAAAGAAACTATGGAGTGCAATGCGAAAAAGTATGAGATCTTAAAGATTTTCGCTCGGATTACGTCATTTGAAATCCGGTATTGATATGACTGCATACTTATATGTAAATGTTTCAAGTCCCCAGTTGACACACATAATGTATTCTGGAATCGCCAGAATTAGTAGCAGGTCTCGATATTTTACACACAAACGATAGCAAACAAAAGAACTACAAGACAAGATCGGCTTACGCCACGGACTCGACAAAAAAGACAAAGAAAGAATTGAACAGAGAGCCAATACCAGACATGTACATGAAAAAGGGGCAGACAGTCGTTAAAGGGGCGTGGCCACTTGATTTGTGGTCGCCATTTTGTCAAATAGTACTGTTTTGTCAGAAGTCTTATCTCATTGGACGATCTCCCACCGCTTCTAGATACCTCCTAAGCTAGCCCCTCAAGAAAACTCTAAATAAACATTTTTGTACCCCGGAGCGTGGTTTTCACAAGGATAATATAGTGGAAGTGGCGTGTACCATAATCCAAGTCGGGCAACTCCTTCTTTTCAAATTCCCAGTGAGAAATCCGTTCGTTAGCTCGCCTTAGCGACTTGAAATGTTTGCAGTGTTCCAGGCAGCGTCAAACTTGTGAAACACAGGGATGACTAAATTTTAATAAAGCCCCAAACACCCGAAATTAAAACATCTTCCACCTTTCCGTGGGAGACACCCCTTTCGGCGGGTGCCACCCACATTCGATCTCGGCGACCAATCGCGTCGCGACGCTCACCGGACTTGGGCGGACTAGCACGACGGCAGTTGCCAGGGGAAACCGACGAAACCAGCTATCCCAACATTCAGTGTGGTCGTGTTGTTTGTCGTGACAATATATCGAGCAGCTACTGTGACTGTTTTGTTTTGGTTCTTTTGATAAGGATGAGAACGTTGGTGATTTGACAGAGTGATGTGGATTCTGCTGACTGTGAACTGTGATATTGTTAGTGGGTGCATTGGATGATCTATATAGGATTTTACTCATTGAAGTCGTAAGTAGCAACCGTTGATGTTGGTGTGTGAACTCTAATTGAAGAATATCGTTTTTATTGTTGGAGGAAAGAAAATAGGATAAACACATTTGACATGAAAAGTATACGTTAATAAGTAAAACTTAAAAAATATTTAGCTTCGAAGCATTGGAAAGAAATAAAGTTGATGTACCTATGCTACTTCAATTCTAATATTTTAAGAGAATCACAACTATGCAATTTGAAACAAAATTTTGAGAAGTTTGGATTAGGCAGCTACTTTCCTATCCACAGATGTTTTGATCTTGTTAAAGAATTCATAGTGTCATAATTTGAAAGTATATTATTAAAAATATGATACTTACGCTTATTATACTGCTAAAGCACATCCTTACCCAGCTTGAATATAAATATAAAGAAATATTCAAGCTATCGTTGTACAGATAAAAATTTATAAGGCTTTTCACTGTTGTTGAACTAAGGAAGATAATTTGTAATGAGCGTTAAAAAATCAGTGCAAATTTACGTTGTTATTGGCGCTCTTTGAGTTCTATGTGGTTATTTAATAATCATGAATAATTCTAATTAATTTCAAATATCACTATTCCTTGTGCATCGACAAATTTAGATTAAAAATATTAAATTCAGTGTTAATTGCAGCATTTTTTTTGTTTTGTTGTATTACTTGTCTTAATATTCTACAAACGCCTAAGTATGAATAAAAATAAATAAATAAAAAATTGACAGAGCATCGTTTTTTTGTGATTCACTTTATCATCTCCATCATCCAGTGACAAATCGGCCCTTGTTATAGACATTTCAGATTAATTGCGAAAAACGAATAGAAATAAATAAAACAGAAGCTTTGCAGAAAGCGGACTATACTGCACTCTGGTTTTGCCCACATGCTTTTCATGCGTTTTGCCTACATACTTCGGAACATATCAGCACCTAGATTAATTTTTTCATTTATGAAATGAATACATCAATTAACTCTTAATATGCTGCAAAATGATGACGAATGTTGAAATATTACAAGGAAAAAAATGAGAAAGCCTCGGTTATAATTTTTGTGCAATAAAAATCCTTACTACCTATATAATTGAGATTACAATATCGAACTAAAATATTGTATTTTGAATACGCATTCTCTCGAATAATAAGTGATATTTTTATGTGCAAATATCGTTAAAATGATCAACTCAAAATAAGTTAAACTTTACTTGTTGGTAGATATCTATGCTTGGGTATAATCCGGATGAATAATTATGTACTTGTAAATGTAATTGAAGATCATGTGCAATCTGATTTTACTGATTTATTTCATGTTCTATACTTATTAGATTTCAAAAGCCATACGCCAATAAACCGTAAAAACATCCGGGAACGTACCCACATTCCGACAAACATTTCTAACCGATAAGCCGGAATCAGATGCTATCACCCAAATATGTTCCTGATGAGCATAAGATAAGAAAACAGTGGTTAGACAGTGTCGAAGTGTTAATGAACAAGATAACATTCATTCAGAGACGACTATTATAATAAGAGTATAAGCACAGACAGAGTGGGAGAACTTCTGAATATCATTAAAATTCATATATTCCGTTATCGGTTACGTAATTTAATGTTTCATTGATCTCGAGGCGATTTTAATTTATAATTTGATCTCGGGTTGTACCATAGCAAAGCACAGGTACTCTTTCTGTCATGAGTCATGATATGTAGGTAATAGGCGGTACCTATTCGTGATAAGGTTTCTTTTCTTATCACTGATTGATATCTCCTATAAGAAAAGTATTGTTGCACAGGTTGTTTTTCAATGAAATGGGTAATAAGTATATTCACGGTAACTAAAAATAGTTAGTTATTTTAAAAGTAATACATTGTTAATCTATTCCATTATATTAAAAAGTTATATAATTTCATAATAAATACCTAGGAAGACATGACAAATGAAAGCACACAGACTAGAAAAACAATTAACAATACTTATTATTTCACACCACCCTCATGTTAGAAGATTGAGGGTGAGGTTCATTTCTTGAGGTGGAGAGAAAATATATCTAGTAATAAAGCTCTTATAATTTTTTTAAAGGCCTCAGTGGTGTCTAACTTAATATTGTAATATATAAAATATATTGTGCATATCAATTAAACCTACTTATACACGAAAATCTAGCGAAATAAATAAAATTCAGTTTCATAGGTAAATTTTTGTTGTATACAAAAGTGTAGTGAAGTGGATTAACTCGAGACAGGTTGATGATACGGTTTGCGTGGAAAAACCATTTTATAAACTCGGTTGCCACAGCTGAACAATTCTGTCCACCAAATCGTTCCAGCGTGTTGTACTTGGTTGTGTCAACATCGTATGTTTAATACCTACTACGATCTACTTCAACAATGAGAATTTTGTGTGTATATTATACAATTATCACATCATCTTGAGATAAACAAAGCTTCGTTAATATGGAAATACTGTGTGCTGGATAAGACAACAGCCAAATGGAATTTCAATCAGGATTTATCACGATGAATAACTTTGTTAATACCTCACAGGTGATGACGGACAACATACCATTTTGTACAGCGGGAATGCTTTGGTTCAAACATAGAAATATGCTATGCTATATTTTTTTCGATTTACCAGCATCCATTTCCTAATTGGACTAAACAACAAAAGAAATTAGCTTTACACTTTGAGTGCTGTGTTCCCAACCTAGGTAGGTTCAATGTTTAAAGCCCACGGAATTCGAAAGTTTTATATATTTTGTTAGTTCAGATAAAAAATTGTGTGTTCAAATAAGTGGAAGTCTGTATTTTTTAGTGTGACGCGTTTTGATTTATATTTAAATCGCGTTACATTGGAAGAGAATTTTGTTTGTGAAACTTCTGTGTTAAACACATAATTCCTTCTTTGAATCATGGAAGTGTTTTTTATGTGCTCTTAAACTGTTTCTTATTGATTTAACATGTTGCTATTCATTATTTATTAATCATCATTACTCTTAACAAAAAATATATAATTCCAGCATTTGTAATCCTTTCTCTGACGAATTACAATATATATTTCATATTCTCTGTAAAGTCTGTTTAATTAATGTCTCCCTTAAAGGTATGTTATAAGTTTATCACCATTTTAATGAGAAAACATCGTCTATCACACAAATAGATTGCAAAACATTTCAACAAAGTATGTAAATACTAAAAGTCGGAACAAAATATCGATTTAATCTGTACAAGTAATCATTTATTTTGGTATTACATATCACAAATACTTCACATTGTTTTGATACTCATCTCGGCAAACAAATATTGACAATTTTGATAAATGGAACAAAGAGATACAGCTTATGTTTGTGTTATTAATACCTTTTTGTCTCCGCTGCTCAGTCTGGCAAACTGTTATTTTAATTTCTACATTTTTGTTTGTTGATAAATCCGATAATCTGAAAAATTTTCCATATGACTTTCATCTCTGAAATATTGCATATGGCTGAGACTCTTTGCATAGAATAATTGATAAATTTTCAGTACTGATTAGGTTGTTGAATGCTATTTCAAGGTCCACTCATTCATTTTAATACCAATTAAAATTAAAAAAATCTGGGAACGGGAATTGCATTTAAAAGTTATACTAGTTAATTTTGCGCATATTTTGAATTCATAGCCTCCAAGATCACCCGATCTCAACCCAGCGCATTACTGATTATGAGATCATCGCGTTAGAGAAGTTTGAAGCTTTTTGAATCTCATTTGTACATTACATAATTAGTTGAGGTGTCTCATTGCATTAGCCAGCCAATAAATCAATCAAAAGGAACACCACATATCGATGATTATCGTATATAGCTCTAACTAATGGGAAATCTTTTGGTTCGAGACGGTCTTGATCGATGTGTTTTCTATCATTATAAACACCAATAACATTAAGGATATGCATTATATTGAGTAATACGAACGCAAACGTCTATTCGGTTTCGACATAACAAATTTATACAGTATTTCAGATATACTGTTTGCTGTATTACTTCTGAAGTTTTTCGTGTACTTGTCTCCTTGATTCCTCGCGTTATGACTGGCCGATAATTAAATAAAAATATAACGATCACTAGAGGAACTTTACAGGGGAATCAGCTATTTTGATTGTTTTTTTTAACGCCTGAAATGGAAGGCAATTATATTTTGAAGACAGTGAATCTCCTGTTTCAAATGGACTAGCTATTTCATAATTTTCCGTATCTGATTTGTGTTCCTAGACCAGAAAAAATGTCATGTATCCTATTAGTATGAATCATGAAGTGATTGTTCGGAAAATCTGTCATTTTTGGTGAAATGAATATGTGCCAGGTTTTTATAGTCCGTAATAGATTCCATTTTCCATCGTAACATGCTATTTTTATTAGTTATGTCTGCCCAATTTAGCAAAATATGCCACAAAATTAACTCTATTCTACGTTTCATCTTTTTAGCGTAAGAACTATGATAGTTGTACTGATACCCGATGAAAACTAAATGGAACGTTGCCATTATTCTACATATATTATAACATCGGTATTGTCGTTTTCCGTCGCTTGTCGACTATGGAACTGTATCGCCTCAAGCGAGCTCATTTTTTGTTTAAAAGTAAAGTAAAAACATTCACACAATCTGTAACATGAAACAAAACTGCGTAAATTTTATTCAGCTGTTTTTCCTTCACGATTTGTGTTTTATTATATCAATAAAGGTTATGCTCATCTTGATTAGTGGAACTGGAGGGCTTAAAAGGAACTAGACTATTTGAAGACGAGTATTCAAATGGAAAAATAGCATAGTATGATAATATAATTTTTATATTGGTACTTTCAGTGGAAGTAAGCTCTCTTAAATCACCTAACTAACATTATTAGTTGTTTTCAAATCGAGCAATTAACTGATATAAGAATTTTAATTCTGTATGTTACTCGTTGCACAAGAGAGTCCAGAGGAAGATTTTCTTCCTTCAGTATAGACAGTTTAACGAGGATTTCTTGATTGCTAACTAAACATGTAATAAACCACTAAACAGTCGAATGCATAGTTGAAGCGGAAGAAAAAGCAACATTCTTTCCTTTTCTAGCGAATTTACTCGTCATCTATGTTTTATTTGCTTGCTCCAAGCTTAAACTGTAACAAGAACTGTTTGTGAAGCTGTGCCTTGTACAATATTTGTAAGATATTTGGAAAAAAATATGAGCATTTAATTTTAACAATCATCAGTTATTTCGAGAAACAAAATCGTTTTTGTTTCAGTTTAAGTGGAAAATTGGAATAGAAAAAAAAAGTACATAGTATTATATGTATATACAGAATGCAGGAAATACACGTGGGCCTATTTCTAATAGCATCATCAGATTTTATAGATATGCTGAGCTTGATCCAAATATTCGTCAATAAATAAGGGTAAACAAATTAAAAATTATAATACAATTCGATCACCCTATACAAGTTAATATATAGTTGTTAACCTTGAAGTACCTCAAAAAAAACCAGCCGGATCACACTGTAAAAACATCAGATAATTATCTAGCTAGGACGATCGTGATGTATCAAAACATGATAAGCGTCGAGATAAAAATCAATCGAGAAAAAGTTTTGCGATTTCTGATATCATTATCTCTCTTGGTTGCAGATCCAGCAGCAACGATGACCAAGGACCGACACACGCGCCAGAACTGACCCCCGCGGTTCGCGAACCTTGTAGTACCACCTTCCCGTAGTACCATAAGATATAGTGAGTGCGCGTCGCGAGAACTGAACCACCCCAACCGATGATTATGGAGATGACGAACGAAGCCGTGGGACGGTGGTACGAAAGTCCCAGGGCTGGAACTTCCGGAAGTCCCGGCGGACAAGGTACGGGACATGACGGCTCCGATGCGGATCTTAACTACAGCGTCACCGAACACATGAGCTTCTTCTTGGATCCCTCTGGTACGCAGAGAGCAGCTCGGTACTACCACCAGAGCATGCATCCAGCCTATGGAAGTCACGGTAAGCGCCAATGTGTTTGTTGTAGACAATCTGTTGAATCAGACACAGGAAAGTGGTCATTTATATGTGAAGTCGTGCGCTTGGGCAGGGGGAGGGGGTGGGGTCGAAATTTTATGCCAAAGTGACACATTTGACAAAAATTGTTTTCGCATGAAGAAGCTACAAGTTATTTGCATATACGAAATAATTTCTAGAAAATGTGAGCATATAAGACTTGCACATTCGGCTATGATATCCTGAGATATAGGCAACACAATATGCTCATTCCCAGTGTTTGCATCAATTACCTTCAGTTATGTCTTCTTTCAAATGGCCATGGGCTGTGACAAAGCTATGTCTTCATTAGTATGATGTATCACTGTTTGCCATAACAAGCCCAGTAAGATGTACCATTGTACCCATTAACCGTAACGAGAATACCACTCAAGATGATTTTGGTGTTCCATAATTGGAATATCTCAAAGATTTGACAGTACTAGTAAATCATATAGCGTAACGTCTCCTACATGACAAATTTTGAAACATAACAACGTATCGTTGCTAGGCCATTATTAAAATGACAAAAGTTTCCTGGAAAGATATCCTATTACTTTACTCAAAAATATGAAAGGTGTGCCTTGGGTGGATAATAAATATTTTGCTTGAGGATGATTTATAGAGAAGAAGAATTACATGTATATAAATCATTTTATCAAATCTGACAGGTGAGCTATTGCAGTACTACACATATAATGTTCTAAGATCCTTTTTTCACACAATTCTGTAATGTTACAGACTGCACAGTTTTACGCACAAGGCAGAAAATTGCACAATTTGTTTCCGTTGCTTCCACTTGCCTCAAACTTCATGATTCTGTCACTTGTTGACAGTTTTACGGGTATGAGACTGTCAGTACCGGCATGTTTTTTGTCAGTGTTTTCACGATCACGTCTTCTGTGACAAGTAAAGACAATTGCCGATGAGCTGTCATTCGGTGAGACTCGACATTAATGATAAATTTAGGCAGGAAACTGCACAGTTTTCCATGAACTGCACATTTTAATTAATAATGATACTTGCACTTGATGGGATATAATTATGGGATATCCCAAACTATTCCCAAAATATTCTTGATTAGATAACACAAAGAGGATTTTTATAGTTCATGAGATTCATCCATATTATGTCTAAGCATAATGTATGTGGGTTACAAGTTAAATTGCAAATTCGACAATAATATACAGTTGAGTATTTTGAGAATGTGTCGGATAAACCCTCAAATTTATAACCCTGGCAGCGAAGTAGGAGAATTCAAGCAGTCTTAAAAACTTCAAGTTTTCTACTGGCCGTATTTATGCCTCGACTTTACCGAGCATCCATCCACTAAAAAGTGTACAAATTTATTACCCAAGGAATCAAGTCGCCCGGGCGCGCTCGATTTCTAGGAAATCCAGACAAAGAATTTGTGGCATTTTCAACGCTAACGTTGTTAAATTAGAAATTATAATAAATGAGCAGTTGCTAACGACAGGAAACTTTGGTTTTTGGGTAATGCGATGCAAACGACCATTCAACGAGTTAAGGCGGTCTGAGTCTGTGCGAAGCGGTCTACGGGGTGGATTGGTTTCAAAGAACTCATTAATGATGTTAGGCATTTTTCGACGATTTTATAACCTCCCTAAGTTTTCAAAATTTGTAATATTAGTGTGAATGTATGGGATTTATTTAAACAACACAATTTGCATCATTATGTTTATTTAAAACTAGTGAAGACTAGTATTTACTTATTGCTTAGACCGTAGTCTAAGATCACAGTAATAAAATATAACAATAAAATTCTTAAATCACACAAATCAATGTCAGAAGGATATGGAATAACCATGAAAATGGGATCAAATATTCACTTAATGACTTAAGATCCAAAATAACGTGTGTAATATCTATGCTAAGCTATATTAGCTTTATTTAATTGATTCATAATTTATTAATGATAACACAAGGCGCTGGCAAGAAATGAAACTAGTCTAGTTACATCTTACATCAAAAAACTCTATGCGGTAATGTTAAATACTATCATTTATTTTTGTATCATGTTGTTTATAAGTAGGCAAACTTACCTTTTCGTTTTAAACAATCAAAATTGTCGACAATGTACGCTGGTTGAATCAGAAATGAGAAAAACAGATGCGTTCCGAATATATAAAACATGACCAGCATGTACTGTTGTTTACCAGAAAAAAGTAAGAGTATGCAAAATGTGACTTTGAACTGTAATAGTATTCCTTACGTGGTAAGTCAAAAAGCAACCTGCACGGACAGCTCCAGAAAGTTTTGATGGACATCTGAAATAGGTATATCAAAAGACAGCTTTTTTACATTATATATTGATAGAATATACTAACATAATATACAGGATATATTATAATGCAAAACAAGTATTTCCAAATACAAAAACTTCATGCTCTGCCTATGCAATGTCGTTTTTGGTAAAGTTGTATGCTTCGACTCCAAAAATAATCTCACCTGTGGAATCAAAACCTCCTCGTCATTTAGGCTATTCATTAACGTGCTTTCTCAGCTGACATTGTCCAGTCTGTTGTTGTCTAGAAACTACAGCATATTCCTCTTTAAAGTAACAACAGCAAAGTGTACAGGAAACCCAGCGTATACATCAAACCAATCTGGCAGCCACTCATAAAGAAGATCAATAGACTACGACTGGACCAGACAACAAACAATGACCGACAAACAGGCACGTCATCAGACCGGAATACCGCGCAGCGGGAACCAATCAGAACAGACCGCGCACAATGACACGTCACCGGAGAGGGTATAAATAGGCGTGAAAGGAACGTGTTCGCCAGTTCACCTGAAGACGATTGAAGATAGCACATCAATCGAAACGTCGTGATACTCAAAATTTTATAGACAATGGAAGTCCGAAATTAAACTTTTGATAAATCCACCTTGTTTTCAAGTTTCAAACAACAAAATCTCTAAGGTCATACTTTAGCACAAGCAAGAAACTAGCTTCATTCAACCCATGTTTATCTAGATCGCTCATACAACCATTACGCGTTCACGAACAATCCTCAGCTAAAAAACAACCCACTCACTGAAATTAGACGTTCTAATACCCCAGAGCGGGCATTTTCGTATAACCATATTATTCCGAGCTCTCCGCATCTCAGGAATATAACTGGTTGAGACTTTTTTCTTGTCTTGTTTACTCACAGCTGAAATTACGTGTATACCCGGTAAACCTCCAGCCATTATATTTGCCTCACGATATGCCTTTATGACGTGCATTTCGTTCTGCGTTCCAGTAAATTGCATAAGAGAGAGAAGAGCCCCGTGATTGGATTGCGCTGAGGGGTTTACTGGCCACTCAAGCATACACGGAACCAAGAGATCTTCTTAATAATCATTTCTATGACATATATCAATGATAATATGATCATATATCTGTGACATATGTTCTGATTGTGAGAATCCTTGATCGTAGTTTGAAATAAAAAATATTTTAAATCTGCGATAACTATAGAAAAAGTCCGATAAGAAATTTTGTGTTTAATACAAAGTCTCACAAGTAGTATATTATCTTTTTTCCAATGACGCGTTTGGATTTATATTTAGTTCATCGTCTGAGAGTTCGATGACATTTCTTATCGGAATGATGGAAGAGTTTTACTGAATAAGAGCATTTAGAATCTACATGTAGAAAAAGTGTGAAGGACGATATGATTCACCTGGTGCTGAAAATCGAAGATGTTATTCTGCACTTATACTATGTCTCATGTGTGTATCTTCTTCTGGAAATAAACCTTTTGATGATACAAAACAAACACTTATTTAATTCATTCTCAAATAATTTTCATAGAATTTGGATCTTCCGACTAAATCTCTTGCAGTCTTGCAATTTATGGCTGGACCAAGACTGGCTTCTAATTCAGAGATAATACGTTCTTGGGGCGTTTGGTCGATAGCAAATTCATCCTATTTCAGTGCTCATGAAGCGCGATATGCTTTCTGCCTTCATGTGAGGCTACAAAATCCGAGCGTTAGAAAATTCTCTTCTCCTGTACGATGGTCATCATGGCGAGAGAAAGTATACAGGTGCATACTTGAGATTCCCGTTTTTCAGTTTCACACGCGTTGTCGTTGTCTTCCACGGGATCCGAAGAAGCGGCTTGGGTGTGACGTACAAAATTTGACAGCAGCACCGGCGGGTGATCGTCGCTGTCCGATCACATTTGAATTCAGGCCGAGTTCGGACGTTCGAGGAACAAGACCAGGGTCGTACGTTTTGATTTCCGCACAGCGTCGTACTATCCTCCAAGACGTGTGCCCCTTATAATTTTTTTAATAGATAATCTCAGGCTAATCCAGGAAGCCTTTCAGGAAATATCTATTCAAATTAAACTTCAACCGCTGTAAATTGTGACCATCAACTCCGTTGCAGCCCATTCTACAATGCTAAGGTTCTTCAAAGGAATACAGTTTAGAAGAAGCAGGTTCCAGGCGCTGAAAGCTCGATCTGGTGACGATGTGTCCATTTAGCCACTCTGAAGATTTTCAGAGGCTTTGTGAACCTGTCAGTTTAGCCCATTTGACAGATACATTACATCCTTTAAGATTCAACATTACTACATAAACTATTCTATTGAAACCAGACTATTTTGGACCAATATGGACATCCGAAGAGGAATTACCTCACAGAGATAACAACTTGGTTTGATGACGGGAATTTCATAATGAAGAAAAATTTCCATAATAAGCTCTGCGAAAGAACTGCAGACTTTTCGATTCACCATATATTTAATTGGATTGAAGAAGCTTGTTTGTATAATATTACAATCTTTTCAAGCTATAGAAGAAGAAGTTCCAGTTCACATTTGTTTTTGAGTATCACTTACTTAAACAAGTCCTCGCATTAAGCCTGCATCAATTACATTGCCATCTTCAATTAAATAGAGGGATTTTAGTATAATGATTGTAAGTACTCACCATTTCTAAGTCTATAAATGGCGTTCAGTCGTGTATGTAAGTCACTTAATTCAGAGATACTGTTAAATGCCCCAGTGAAGTGGGTCGATAAAATGCAATGTACGCATGTCAATTGCTCAAACACTCTATATATACTTACGAATTCCTTACTAATTAATGGATCTTCACCAGTTTCCAAATACCTCCACTGGTTCCTAACAGCATTGTACCTGCGTTATTTTCCGTGCTAATGTTCGTTCGTTTAGCTGAAGTCAGATTATTGAAGATAGAATGTATGAGGTTTTAGTTTTGAATCTTATGCTTAAAATAAGGCAACTGGAAAGTTGACCAAGAACGGCAACCATCGGAGAACAAAGTCCTAGGTAGCTCATTTCACAAAGAGAAGACCTGAACCAAGAGAACGACCTTTGGATCAGGTTTCTTCGAGGTAAGCTCGACCTGGTGTTATTATGCGATAGTTCGGCCGAATTCTGCCATGATAATATCTATAGCCACCCTTGCTCGATGTTCCAGACTGTGGAGGTCCTTTGTGAGGTCAAGTGCATCCACTAATTTATTGCTTGTCTCTAGATTATGTCTAGAAGCTTCAGGGAGTGCTCCCCACACATGTGAGCAGTAGACCAGCGATGGTCTGACCTGGGTCTTAACGGAACTTCCAGTTTCTTGGTTGCAGATCGACGTTATTGTTGATGTTGATATAGCCTTATACGGAAAGTTATGAACAAATATTCAATATAAGATTGTTTAGAGGCTATTTATGTTATTTATTTTCAAAGTAAAGCAGCGTCCTTCGTCCATATTACTCCCAAAACTTCATAAAAGTCGGTACAGCGCTCACTGAGATTACGCAAAAACAGGAACAGCAACTGATATGCAAATGTAGTGAATGTATTGAGAAACATTCAAAAACTAAGTATGGTGGATTTGAAGATATTTTATTTCCCTAAAACTAGTGTAACATGTGCAAATGATATTTAGCCACTTTTTAAAACTTACTCACCCCAAAAAAAAATTATGATAACTAAAAAAGATTACAAACTCAAGAGACAGAAAAACGAAGCTTGAAGAACTTAAAAATATCTCATATTTTTTATCAATGGTAGAAAGTAATATAAAATTTAACAGTTTCATCATTACTAATTAATTTTCTCTCGTAAACCTACTCGAACTCATAGCAACTGCTTGGACCTCATCTCCTCTTTATGAAGCTGTTTCCGGAATCCATTTTTCAACATACCTACCAACTCTCCAGGTACCGTAATGGCAACTAACAGTATCGCTTCCACTATTCTTTCGCACAGAACCTCTCCTTGTACCGATCACTTCCCCTAAACACCCCACCCTACTCGACCGTACAAAAACAGGCACAAACAAACTCTCCTGGCTCTTAGCTCCCCGTCTCGGATTAGAATTGGCAAAAACCCCGACAATACTGAATCGCACAATAAACTTTCTTTGAATACCACCGTCGAAAAAAGCAACATTTTCAAATTGAATGACACTTGTATGTATATGTTGGTCTGAAATACGATACGTTTTGTTTTCAGCGTTTTAAAGTTGGTAAGCTGATAGCGCTATATCTTAGCCGACGTGATCATAAAAATGTCCCCGAGTTGCGCGATATTCGTCCTTACGTTACGTAGCTTTCGTATAAATGTGCAGTGGCGTAGAAAGGAAGAGATCAGTGGGATAAAGCAATTATTATTATCGATATTTTGAGATGGATTCCAATTGGACAAAAAGTGACGTCGTTGAGGATCGAACCTACAACCATCTGCATTCCAGACACGTGCTTTACCGTTTAGATCATCTTGTAATTATTCCTTCCAATCTTCTAACTTGTATAGCTCGATCTTAGCTAGACATCTAGTAGCCAGTGACTGATACATGAATCACTTTACTTTCTGGTAGGGATTCGCATGTTGACTGATCACACAGTTGTCCCTTATGACAGTGGAAGAGGACTGTGTCTGCCCAAAGTGCTGGAAGGAGGACGGGACTTGGTTCTAATTCCTAGACAACTGCGCTGTATGTATGCCAGAGGTTTAGTTTCGAGATGCTACAGAGTTAGACAGAGTCAACGAAATGGTTCTCGAGAAAAAGAACCTACTTGCCATGAAATCATCAGATCAATTAACTGAAAATTAGTGCTTGATTTCATTCGACAATCTAACGGTCTTCACATACAAAATCACTAATTGTAGGTATATAATTACCCGATTTAAAATAGAAGTTGTTACGACATAAGAGGTGTAGAAATCTTATCAACGTTCCAGCTCATAAAACGTCTTTATTCGAGTGTTATTCTAAGCATGACATTCAAAGACAATATGTAACATCATGTTTTTGAATGTTCAGTATCTTCTTAGAAACTAACAGTACTTTTTGGGAAACAATTATTTTTTTTGGCTTTTTGTTTCTTATGATAAAATGAAAGCAAATGTTACTGTTTCAATAATAATAAAATATCTGTTCTGAGCTAAAGTCTATTATATTTTTTGATTCTATCATTTTCCAAAAGACACACTTTTATATTGCACCATTTTAATAAGGTTTGTTAGCTTCTTGTATCGACACTGATAATACGCAACACGACATTCAATTAATAAAATTAAACTTCTCTATTTTCCATCATATCACTGATCGTATTTTGTAGCAGCTTTTGTGAACTGATTATATGAAATGCTAAACTAGTAACTGCAAGATTGTAATCGTAATATTCATTCACTACAAGACACGGTTGAAATTACTCTGATTTTAGAACAGCTGTATGCGATGAAACCATCTAGTGTTCCCCATTCGACGTTTGGTTCAATTATCAACATATTTGTCGAACACCGTGCACAACAAGATCCTTGTCTACGTCTATGTAGCGACAGACTGTCTGATGGCATGTGTACCATCCAGGTACCCATAGCGAACGACTATACAAGTCGTGTCTACCTAAAAAATAATTGGGATGAAAATAAAAATGTCGTTTGTCTTCAGCATTTGTAATGGTAACCGAGTTTATGTTTATTTGAATGGAATTTTGTTTCGTCTCATTTAGCGTTCTGTTGTTTTAGGTGCTTTACCAGATAATTGAGCAATAAAATTCATAAAACCGTCTGAGGTAGTGCTTGTTATTCTTTCAGGAACTTTCCGTTTCTATTACAAGGATGTTATACATTCTTTTATCAAGCTTTTATTTGAAGGAAATAGGTACATATCAGTTTCAGACGGATATATTTGGAATAGGGGATTGAATTCTGTATCTTGTTGCAAGTTTTCTTACCTCAGTTTACATTCCCGGAATATGCGAGGGATATTTTGTGGTGGAGGTTGTTTTAGAATTAGAATAGCATGCTTTTGGTTTATTACCGACAAAAATCAACCGCTGTTTCAATTCAAAAAATATAATAACTCTAAGTTCAAAGTTTTCGCGACACACTCTAACGATTGAACGTAAAAATGTTGGAATTTATACAAAAGTACAGTACAGAAAACATTTACCAAACTACACCATTCAGTTGCTGTTGACCCAATCAACTCATTGCGACCCATTATTTGTTCAGACCTTGAACAACCAGGAAGGATATATACGAAAAATGATCAATGAAGTGGTTTAACTCATCAGCCACCAGAAACAAACAGCTGTAACTGTTCTATAAGATTGGTACAGATAACGTCTAATTTAATTTTAAAAACATCTAATCCCGACCACTTTTTTCATTAGTTCGACTAGCAGTCATACAGGCATCAGATAAATGGAACATACACACATACTTTCATGTGCCGACGCCGATATACAATTAATAGACTTATTAAAAAATTATGTGAGAACAACGAAATGATGGGGTTCGATTTCCTGTGTAGAAAGAAACTCACTGTGCGCGATTAATAATTGAGTATAGTCTGTACGCCTCTTATTAGCAGAATAATATCACAACTAATTGCACAGTGACCGTATTTATGAGATACCTGCTAATGGCAAATGGATAACATTCTTAACGATTTATTATAAAAAGTATTAGTTTTAATGTGGTCATTGCTGGTAATTAAGTTGTTCATTAAACCATTACTGGAAACTATTTGAAGCTGATGAATGCATCAAGTGATCAGGTAATCTTTACGAACGTTCCAATCTGCAATTTGGTCCACAGATTATTGATTGTGAGATTGCGAATTTAATTTGCAAATTAAGATCAATGTGATTCGGGAATTATTATAAATTCCGAAAATTGTGGGAGTTTTAAAGTTATATAAAAGATTAAAGCATTTCAACATTTTTCCACATAACAACATGCTTACAATTGGACTCCATTTTTTGACATAGTGAGGATGCGACTTCCGAAGATGTTCCAAATGCCACGAAACTGAGTCCTTTTGCCTTCCAAATTTCGTCCGTTCAATGAAACACAAAATGTGTTCTGTCCTGCCAATTCACCAAAGTCATATAACCTTAACGAAATGAGGGTCTAGCTGAGACAGACCCATTATTGATTCGAATCTTTATAGCAGCGAAACATAAAGGATACAATTCTGGATGTATCGAATGGGAATGCATACAAACGAATTTGGAAACATCAAAGGAACATTCACGTTTGATAAAGCCGAGGTGTCTTCAGAGGCATGTTAATGTAATGACTTTATTATGCGATATCGATCATGCCTCACATCGATCGGAGGCTTTCTGTGGCAGTTTGCAGAATATAGAAGGTGAGTTCAGTTATATTCGAAATCACCTCAGCAGGACATTGTTGTCGTGTATTTTAGGATGGTGACAATTAATTAATTAATACTACGAGTCAAACTTTTGGATTGCCTAAGGAAGAGTAAAATAATAGTGGGCTTAGTATTTTCGAATTTTCGTTGTTTTTTGTTGCTTCCTGGATTATCAATTGCCTCCATTATAATCGACATTTAGTTTCCATTTATATAGTTTATCAAAAAATATCATATAAGCTCGGCGGTACGAGCAGCATGTCTTCCACGCATTCTTTCGTTTCTGTATGTTTATCACAGCTTCTGTCACTACCCACTAAAAGTGTCCGCTTGATTTATCGCAACCAACCCGGTTCTCAATTACATCAACAAACACGGCGCGTCCGTATTTTCCGGGCCCAAAAGAATAAATATAATTTTGAAAACCCTGTCAGTCTTGAGCTCCATAAAATATGTCACCTGAGACCGCCATAAAAACAAAAGGGATCCACCATAAATCTACCTCTGCGTCGTCATCGGGTATTATGGGAAAGATGTCGCCACTGATTCCTTTGACTTGAGCTTTTACAAAACAAATTAATATCGATTGATCATGGAAAGGTGGTGGAGAGGTGAAGCTTGATCATTAGAGCAGATTTGGTTCTTTTTGCCGTCTGTACATTCGTCCCCGACGTCTGCTAATGCCCAAGACGGGTTCGGGTACTATGCATAGGATCTTAGTCCCTAAATTAGTCAGGTGATTTGCTTTATCGTTTCCTGGTGCACCAGTGTAGCCAGGGACCCATATTATGACCACGGTATTGAATTTAGCTAAGCTCTACAATTTCTCTTATCCTGGTGTTGCCTATCATCGGGACTGTGGTAGGTTATTGATTACCAGACACCGGTCATCAGACAACTACAGATTGGTCATTCCGCAGGTTGGCTAACGTTGCGTACTAGTATCGTAAAAAATGTCAACTGCGGTTAATAATTTAACGTCAAAACAATTTGCAACAACTTAATCCCGTTTCCACTTCCTGAAGACATATTCGCCACTATTACCATATAGTCGCTCTAAAATAGCCATCCGTAATGGATAATCTCTCGTGATGGGCGTTTTCTCGATTATCGAGACATGTGTGGACGAAGTTGGAACTAAATTACAGTCATTCGGTGACCGCCAAGCTACTTATTAGTACCCGCTTACATGAGCTGACTTTTTTTTATTAATTCGATAATGTAGGTTATTAGTTTTTAATATCGTATTTGGTGTACGTGGTATATTAATTTGGAAAGGTCGACTACGGCCAACTAGGAGATGGTCGAGAGCCGAGAGACTCGAAATTCGCGCGGTGAACATCGTCACGATGTAGCGATGTTCCGATGGCGACGTTTTGTTTTTATTTGGTACAGCTTCGGTTTGACAGCATTCAGTAGAGAAGCTAAGTAGTTTATTGCCTTATTTAAAATATCGCGTTGTAACTATAGAATAGGGAATAAAATTACTGACGTTTCGGCTGCTAGCTCTGTTAGATATAATATGAATCTGAAGATTAGATAGTTTAAAAATAATTCAAATCACATGATACCACCTTTCCGGAAGTGACGAAGTGGTATGCCTATAGATTTTTTTGGTCTAGGGTGTGAAACATTTCGAAAAATTGGCATGCCCGACGATGTTATGGGTTATACCAAAGGTAGTGTCTTGGTTCACCTCCAATGGATGGTTGTTTCCCATCTCTTCTGCCATTTAGCGAGCAACTTCTATCTTTCATCGGTCCTTGTTGATTGGTTAAACTCCAGAAAACAAAATACGTGGCACTCTTTTAGGGTACAAATCATTACTAAACTAAACTGACATTGACATTAATCGATTAACAGTGGCACCAAGACTTGTCTAGACCAGCGATACTATGGTGGGCCTTGGGCGACTGGACACCTTCCACTGGTAGGATTAAACCATCACAAGTCAAGTTGGCGTACAATACGAGGTGTTTATGACCGCATGCGGTCCACAAGCCGCTTTTACTTTCTTCGTATGAACGTTACTGTCACATCTCAAGATTTACTGCGCCTAGGGATCAACACACGGAGGCTGCTCGGATATATTGTGGAGTGGTTGGCAACATTGTTCGACGTTGAGTTATTGCAGCGCCTCCTAACGCAATACTTTATTGCTTATGCTGCGCACAATCATGTAGCATATGTTGATTGCTCCATGCTCCATGAAATCTTTCTGAACCGAAACATGCGTACATCTTTTGTGCGTGTGTATGTATATCTGTTTGTACTCGAATTGCTCAGAAAATACTGATCGGATAGCAGTTATTATGCATGCATGAAGATAATTTAAAAATCAAATGGTTATGAACCTTGGAATGGTGATCAATCAATTAAAATTAGTTCAGTAGTTTATAATATACGGTCATTAGCTGAGAGTATGTCATCGATCATTACCGAATAAATGTTGTAATGTATCGAAAGGGCACTAGACAACCTCTCATTCTGATCTCAATTGACGCATATTTTATCTATATTTTATTGTTATATCGTGACTTATACACTTATAATTAAATATGAAACTAACAAAACATCTTCAAACTGTAGGCAGCAACTAACCTACTACTTAAAACACAGAAATTAGATTTGCATCAATCTTGTCATTATGACAACAAACTGATAGTGGCAAGTCTGCAAAATATCTAAATAATCAACAGCTTTTTACACTATGAGAAAAACAGCAGCAACTGTCAATGCGAGATTTATGCTATGTTGGCCTAAAAGCTAAGGGTATATGAGTGAGTTAGACTACAGGAACGATAGACAGATCGGGAAACGCTCCTTAACAAGTCGACGGTTGGTAATTGTTGTTGGCTATTTTCACGATGAAAGTGGAAGCTTCAAAGAGTTGGTTACAATTACATCCGAACCACTTTTCAAGGTTCTGAAACCATGAGATTCTTAGAAGAATTGTAATTTTTATCATTACAGAATGTGCTAAAAATTTGTATATTTGAAATGAAACTGCAATTGATCTGTTACAGTCGCCTAGCTATAGCTGAGATTTGAAAAATATAGCAAGCTGAAACATTACATGAAACTTTTTCTTTATAAACATATAGATTTATTGTAATTATGATATTTACTATAGTGAAGTACCACGTAAAAGCATATTAATTCATTTACAACTGTGTTCTAATGAAGAGATTTTCTCGCCGCTTACAATGGTGTTCCATGCTCTGATTAACCTTGGTTAAGACTGGATTTATAAAAGTTTCTTACGAATGGTACCACCGAATTTGTAGGCGTATTAAATCATCTATGCATAAACCTCATATAACAATAATGATGGGAAATTTATAGGACGGAATAAACGCAGAATTGTATAATCTTATTCAAATATATGTAAATTCGATGATAATTGTTCACAGTAGAATTCTTTTTTGTTTCAAATTTCACAGCTACAATAATGCAAAGAATAGTTTTTCTTTTAATAGGCTCATATGTCCATCATAGTGAGGTTATGTATATGAAACTATGCACTGGCTCGTTATCGCAGAACAATACCATAATGTAACTTAATTGAAAAGCATGGGATTGGAAATATATTTAATATATTTGAAAACTTATTTCTCGTCGTAATACTGTGCACCAAAAAAAAGTTATGAAACTATAGATTTTCGTGAGTAACATAGAAAAATAGCAGTTTGGTATTGGAAACGTTCGCATAAAACAAAAACGATATAAAACATATAATGTAAATCGAGTGAGCTAGTTATAAACACTGTTCATTATTGGCAATAATCCATTTATAATAATAGAATATTTCGAGTAATAGTCGTTAGACAAAGCGCGGCCAGACTGTACAGGAAGGAAGTGGTGGTGATAAGATCTGATCAGATAGTCGTACACTGGCGCGCTCATGTCGAAACAAAATGGAAACAAAACGAGCAGGCTGTTGCCAAATAGAAGGCTCTTTATGCGCCTGCTATGGCATACACTGGCTAATTATGCTTGCACAAGGGCCACTTTTCATACGGCACTCCGCTGAAGCAGGCACTGCTGAAAGACTATACAGCTCATCGGGTTGCAGTTCACCTTTTGACCGGGAGCTGAGAATTCCATAGGAAATCTATACGAGGGAGAGTTTCTATATCGTTGAATATCAGATACAGTTTTGTGAAGCTTATATTTATTCAAACCTCCTGTTATATAGAGTCGTTTTACGGCCTAATACATAAGTTAGAGCACCCGCTTTGTTTCACGTCTTCACCTTCGTACATTCAGGATAACCTATAAGGCTGGTAATCCACTTCCTTTGACGGCATTGTCTGACACTCATAAAAACGGTTGAATGGCTGTTCACGTCAAATGTTTGGAACCACAGTGATTGGTCTTCTCAAATTTTGCGCTTGCGGCATACTCATTGAGTTTCTTTATTTATGGTATACATATTACACTAATGGAATGAATAATATTGGGAAAAGGATAACAATGCGTGTGCGAATGTGATTTATGCCACGATCTAATAGAATACAGATTTACATAATCGTAGGCCAACGAAAATGCAGACCGTTGCTCTATGCCTCTATGAGTCGCTCTCGGCGTATCTGCAATTTAATTTGAATATAACCACGGCATTATTTCCACGAGGTGATCCGTCCTCCGGACAGTCTGCCTCTTCCAAGCTTGATTCATGGGTGTTCGCAAGTGTTTTTCTAGAGGGAAAGGTGACCGGGAAGTAATGAGGGAGATACATTTATTTTCGATATGCATGTACGCAATCAGAAGTAGTGAAATAAGATTAAAAAGAGATATTGAGTCTCTGTACTACATATTCCTGTTTATTGGCTTCATCAATCATCTGTGCCAAATGTTTTCTTCTCAAGGTTTGACGGATTAAAGTTGATTTCTGTTGGATTCGAACTTAGTGTAGATAGTCACAAGTTTTCCAATGTATCTTAATGAAACATAGATGGAGAAAGCTAGAGAGAAAACAATTAATAATGTTGGGTTTACATACTAATGTATTTTATCATATCAAAATTCAATGCTAACATATTTTTTTAGTTAGCAATGCTAGACGGAGAATGAAGGTACTTAGCTCTAAATATTGTGAAGATTGGACTCCATGCATAAGTGGAAAGGTGAAACATGATGAACTCGTAGGCTATTCTAAAGTACAAAAATCTGATTAAAGCTTCATGGATGATAGGATCTTGCAGGCAGATATTGAGATTGATAGACCGATCAGGGCAAATGAATTGTATGACGAGCTGTGATGGAATCCATGTCGAACGACTTTGAGGTTATTATTACCTATGGATTAGGGCAAATCACTGTTTCTAAAATCAATCTGATTTACAGTCATAAAATAAAACACACAAGCTAGGATGACACAATGCCAGAAAAAGGTGGAACTCGTGGTGCGCCCGGGACTCGAACTCGCGTTCATTGCATTCCGTGCGGATGACGTAGCCGCTAGGTCACAGCACAGCGATAGCGGGACCTCTCATAACATTAATCCTTTGATCATAGAGCATCCGTAACTATGTAGGCACAAATCAAAATGCGGACGGGGTTCGAACCCGCGTCTCCAGCATTCTGGAAGAACATCCTACTGTGTGTAATATTCACCCACACGGCCCATCATGGGTGCCCATGGATAGTGTGTGGATTCAGGAACATGTGCTTCAAATCATATAGCACGACGAGCGAGAACAGCGATGCTCTCTTGTTTATGTAAACCAGTCCGCCGTAAAATGTATATTTTCGAGAATTGGCGTGCAGAGAGGCTGTATGGTGATGGCGTGCGCTACAGCCTGTACTTTGGACAAAATAAATATTATAATATGGCTTGCTCGTCGTCGTCGTCGTCGTCGTCGTTGTCTTCGTCATACGAATATGGGTAACTGGTTATGATACGATAAGCCAATGACGGCCAGTTTGTGCGACATGCGTGGGGTCAATCGTTCTTTAGATTTATGTTTCGTTGCATTCCTCGTCGTTTAGTGTTCTAAATATGCTTTCCATAATTGAAAAAATTTGAATATTTCCCAGATGTATTGATTTGTCTCACGTTTATCATGGAAGCCCGTAGTAGATGTACTGTCGATACTGCGTTTTACAGTATCGTTAGAAGTACGGTATTCACGTAACATTTCTTTTAGTATACTTCACGAAAAACCATGTCACTAATTTTTGGTCTGTCTGTCCCCTGTCAGGTAATCCTCACTCATTTTTTTGAGGAAATTTTGAAATTAGACGAAGATACTTTTACATTCAAAACATAAGTGATCCAATCTTTTGAATTTATGAACGTAGAACATTTTCAACGCATTTCGAATGCTGCACAACACATTTAAATCATTCGATATTTTCATACCGTACAGTATTTCAGGATGCAGATAGCTTTTTCTTGCAGTTGCAAAATTTCGTTCGGAGTTTATAGCCGCTGATCCACTTGAAGTCAGCTTAGAAAATATAGAAAATTTATGAAAAAAGTTTTCACAGTTTTGCAAGATAAAAAGTCGCAAAAAAAGATCGAACATCACTGCGCAAAATAGGCTAAGATAGAAATTCATCATGTATTGATCTGTTATTTTTATTTCAAACATGGCGTATAGGAATCGATACTGAATTAGCAAAACGTTTTTATAGAGATTATGTAACTCAAATTAAATTATGAACCATTCATTTCTTGGGAAAAAATTTACTCTTGTATATGCCTGTGACAACATTGTATCAAAAAACTTGAACTGATATTATTGCATGGGAAGCAAATCATCAATCTACTTGGCGCCATTTTTTTTTATTAAAGTCTCCCCCCAACAACAGAAACTCCATTGTAATAGATTTTCCCTGTAAGAGTTGCATTCGTCACATGCCTAACAAAAAAAAAAGTCAGCTGTTTGGCACCATCCAGCAGTTCGGTCTCGGTCCACCAGGAACCCAACTAATAATTTTCACACGAGGAAGCGCTTTGGGCACGCAGTGCGAGTCTCCCTTTTCCCTTCTGCCATCCACCAAGGGAGGCCCAGCTGCGGAAATCCGTTAGAGGTGAACGCTAATCTCTAGCCGCGTATCAGCGATGGGATCGGCAGATAGCGAGGGCGCAGCGGCGGCGTCGCCGTCGGCCATTGTGCGCCGCCGTCCAATATGGCCGCCAGGTGAGGGGTTGCGTATGCACGGACGCCACCCCGTTCAACGACAGATGCGGCGAGGGTTGTTTGGCGAATGCGGGTGCGCGCCTCCTCGTGACAGACGCGCAGCGAAAGAGCACCGAGAGAATTACACACACGTAGGGCCGTATTGATCGTCAGGCAGAGTAGGCAACTGCCTAGGGGCCCAGCGTCGACTAGGCACACCAAGAAAAATAACATCGAACTAACATTTTATTTAATAATTATTGCCCAGCCTTAACCAAATCGATATACCGCAAAGAGAAGAAGTCAAATATGTGGGACTTCACTGTGGAAAACATGATGCACCTTACCTCACCATTCTTTGTACAGTAGATCAAGAAAATTGTACTACCTACCAAATTAGCTTATAAAATATTAATTTCTGATTGCTAATAAAAGAAACAAACAAACATACAAATACATCCTCAGACGCAAAATTTCAAGTATACCATATCTTTCCTATATACGCAAAGCTATAATAATCTTAAAGTAAGAATACCATATTTTTGTTCGGATAGTGTTAACTTAAGTGAATATTTTCAATACCTGCGAAAGTCTGGATACCAAACTCTTAAATTGAGGGTATGATAATCTTAGCACAAAACAAAGAATATCTGGCCTATGAGAATATTATAATTCACAGCATTGAAGGATTTTATAATCTTAGCGTACAGGTATAAGCATTCGGTAACTTTGGTGAACAAACTAAGCTAAGTCGGCAGGCATGGGAGAGCCTGTTTAGCTCAATTTGCTAGAGCGTCTGACTCGTAATGAGAAGGTGTGTGTTTCGTGTCCCACAGTAGGCAAGGTTCTAGTTTCTAAAAAGCAAATTTGGAGAACAATGTACGAGGAAGTATTGAGTCTATATACTTGACTACCATATCTTAAATTTGAGGTGATGACTTTTAGAAATGTCCTAGAACTTTTATATTTTTTCCAGAATTTTGATGGTATGCATGTTTTGGAACTGATTGTATATTAGGTTGAGAGATATCATACTTGCATTCTTCACTTTTTTTATAAATCATACCTGGTGATATTTTGGGTGCAGACGGGATTCGAACCCGTGTCTGCAATATTCCACGCTTACGCATTGGAACTTTCGACCGCTGTACAGCGTTGTCGAGACGAATTAATTAGATATTTTCTGTTCTGTTCTGACTAGTGGTCCATGTTTAATATACCTTTCAATTGTTACAGCTTCTCGGATGTCATCGTCGCAAGTGTGCCGGCCGCACTTCCACGCGCCCTTGCATCCCTGGTTGGCTGACGGCGCCAAGCCCTTGGGGCACTCGGCGGCCGGTCCCTGGGTCCCTTTTGGCAGCGCGGCCGCGGCACAGGCGGCTGCGGTCGCGGCTGGGGGCGACGCGGACAAATCCCAGTCACCCGCCCAGGGGGGACAACCCCACAACATCTTCTCCTTCCCGCCCACGCCTCCTAAGGACAGCACTCCTGACTCTGTGGCACCACCCGCTGGACCCGATTACCATTCGGTAAGTTGATTTTCAAGTTTTTTTAGTACTATGGACTAGTGAGGCAACGAATATTCATATATGCGAATATTCGCATATTTTCCGACAGTCTCCTTGGCACTCGCATTTGCAAAATTTATGCGAATATGCATCCGAAAAAATAGTAGAAGTTGAATTAAATTTGCATTAGAAATTGCAAAATGAGAAAATGTTTTGCATATTTTTTTTCTGATAATTATCAAACAAAATCTAATTCGTCTTTCATTTTGTTAAAAATTATGATAACATGAAACTAAAAATATTAATACACAATTCATATATCGTCTTTAATCTTTCTTAGGGCCCTTCCAGGGCTCACAGACTTTGCTTGTTGCGACTATCTAGTTTGGCAAACAATCC